>WTXL01000025.1:0-351278 GCA_022376525.1 Russula vinacea | reverse complement strand
TTAAAGGAGGCAGTGACATAGGACAGTGGGGTCGCAGGTGACGGGTGCAAACGGTGGGGTTTGAAAAACACGGAATGCGGAAAACGAATTGTTGAGGAAGTCTTGGAGCTCGTTGGAGAGGGAGCGAGATTGATAGGGAATCGATCGGCGGAAGACTGAAAGCAGGCGATCGCGCGATCACACGTGGGTGGATGGCAGGCACATTCCCATTCTCGGACGTCCCGAGCTCGACTGTAACATTATACAATGTAGATTTACAGAGCATGTGACTGTGCTGCATGTCCATTTGTTGGTGGTGCCTCAAGTGGTGCCTCAGTATTATTGCTAATATGTCATATTTACAGAGCATGTGACTGTGCTGCATGTCCAGGAATTTAATGCTGTTGGGTGAATTTATGAGATAACACTTGCCTAATTGGAATCAGAGAATGCCAGTTCACCTGTGGCAATTTCTGGTAACATTAGATATGTGTCACATAGAAATATGGGAATCCCTTGGATCCTGAGCTTTTCACAGTAACCAGTCACAGTAGTGTATGTTTTCTGTGTTGTTTTGTCCATTTGATCCCACTCAACCCCCTTCCTGGTTTCCCTATAGGTCCCACAATCCAATTCTCCCGCACCAACTGAGAAGCTGCTTTAAAGAACATTTTCCTGGCTTAGCTTCACCAAACCCTGTAAGTCATCAGCAAAATGTAAATTTTACTTGAAATTGACTTGAAATCACTTGATTGGCTCCAAGTGAGTCAAGTTACGATCAAGTCAGCCAAGTTGCAATCAAGACAAGGACTTGCCTTGATTTTGACTTGAAAGTGACTTGAACTTGACTTGAAAAGTTGATTTTCAAATATCATTTTTAAAATTCAACTTTCCAAGTCAAGTTCAAGTCACTTTCAAGTCAAAATCAAGGCAAGTCCTTGTCTTGATTGCAACTTGGCTGACTTGATCGTAACTTGACTCACTTGGAGCCAATCAAGTGATTTCAAGTCAATTTCAAGTAAAATTTACATTTTGCTGGTGAACTCACTCCATCTATGCTTCTTGTGCTACAATAATCACTTTATGTACCCCTTGCTCAGGTTTGCTGTAGCTCACTCCTCAGAGCTATGTAAGCCACATATGTATGGTTGTATATCACCTTGCAATCCAATGCTAAGGCACTGGAGAGCACTGAGCAGAATTCCCGTGGCAGGCTGTGAGAACAGTTTACCAAATGAGTAAGAGTAGGGTGTGCGGCCCGTTCACAATCACCCCCACCCCACCGTAACAATGCAACTCTTAAAGGTGATATCTGTTGTCGTTTTCGGGCTGCTCGTGTCTGCGCAGCAGTCCCCGCCGAAGGAGCTTGAAATAAAGACAACACATACGCCGTCGGACTGCACCGTCAAAGCACAGAAGGGTGACCCAATCCAGGTTCACTATGTGCGTTTATGCTCTCCAACTCCTGTAATTTGTGTAGCTAAGACCTCCCTCCCGCACAGACCGGAAAGCTATTTTCCAATGGTAACAAATTCGATTCGAGGTACGATGCGAGTGCCTGTTCGCTTTTCTTTACACTTCGCTGAACATGCGAACATAGCCACGACCGCGGCCAACCTCTGCCTTTGACACGTACGGCCTTCTCTCTGATCCCCTGTTCCCACATTTAATACCCTCTCTCTCTCTAGTCGGTATCGGACAAGTTATCAAAGGTTGGGATGAGGGTCTTGTCGGGATGTGCGTCGGCGAAAAGCGCACGCTCACCATTCCTTCTGACATGGCTTATGGTTTGTATAATGTCACTATATTTGCCATTTGCATTGACACCCGTAATTCAGGGCAACGCGGATTTGGGACCGTGATTCCAGCCAACTCGGCCTTGGTCTTCGATGTTGAGCTTGTCGGCCTGACGAGCAAATCCAAACATCAGGAGTTGTGATGACTTCGCCGCGTGTAGTTCGGGAGCTGTCTCGTATCTCAACTTCTAATGTTATGCACCTTGCCAACCTGTCACAGGTCTTTATGCACGCTAAAGTGCTATAGGGACATTGGATTTACAATGAACACAGAACACAAGCAAGCAGCACAGTATGGCGTGACGTATGTAGATGTGAACCTCACAAATGTCTATGAGGTTTTTGCGCCTTCTGTTCCTTTGAGGCGGTCTGTTAAGAGCTCTTGGAACTCCTCTCTCAGAATAGCCTCGCGTCTCTGTTTCTCCTCCAGCTGCAGTTTCAATATTCCCCGTTTTTCCTCGGCACTGATAACCTGGTTCTCTTTGCGCATGCGCACCGCGTTCATGCGACGGTGGCGCGAGCCGCTCATGACATACCCTACTGCCTCGAACTTGCCAATTTCGTTTGAGGTAAGACCGATTTCTCCACGTCGCGGAATGCGCACATCCGTGCCGTCCTGTAGAAAGCAGCCATGGCGCTGCCTTCTCCGCGCAGCAGAGCTCCACCGTAGGCACGTTCATCGAGTTTCTTGGTAGTCGAAGGCGCTAGGGCTGGTTGTGGACCAACTTCCTCATCAGAAGCGTCATTGTCGATACCGCTCCTTTTAGATGGCGGTGAAATGTTCACGGTCGGCATAGTAGTGGGGACAGCGGGGACAAAGGAACCAGAGGGTGCAGGTTTTTCCACCCATTCGTCTTCATCACTCAATTGGACGCGGCGTGGGCTTCGCGTTCGTGACCGAGTTTTGCGATGTTCTCGGCTTGCTGACCGGCTGCCTTTCCTCCTGCCATCACGAAGACGCTCACGAGCCTCATCATCCGAAGCACTTTGTGAACGTCGGTGTCGCCGCCTTTGCCTGTCCTTCTCTTTCCGCGCTCGCTTGCGCTCTTTTCTTTCACGACGCCTCCGTTCCTCTTCACTATCCGTCGAAGATGAAACAGAAGTGGATCGATCACGTTTATGCTTTTTGCGTGGTTCTCGGTCTCGCTCCAGCGACCTACAGGGTGCAGATTGGGTATAGTGTACTACTTGAGAAGAATAGAGAATACGCACAGACCCCTTGCGGGAGCACGAGGGGACGGGGGCCAGATACTGAAAGTACTATTAAGACGCTGTTGTCGGCGCCTTTGGAAAAAACCATGAGGGCTTCTGACATGCGCATACATAAAGCCACGTACCGTTCAAAATAGTCATCCCCTCCGTCCAGCCGACCGTCCCTCCTGTACATGTTTTCCTGCTGACGCAAAGGGGGGCCATTCTCAGGTGGCGAGTCCGGTCGTCCAGGTCTGTCATCACGAGGTGGTGGCGGTCGCCGAGAGTAGTCATCGTATGTTGGACTTGCGCGCCCAAGGGTGGGCTTAAATGGTGGGGGTGGAGACCGCACAGAAGAGCGATCGTCCGGCTGAGCGCGCGGTCCTCTCGGGTCGCTGTCGCGATTTTCATCCCTACGGTCATTGTAACGGTCGCCATTGCTGCGGTGGCGGCTTTGATGGCGATCTTGGTCGCGGTGCACGTCGCGGTCACTGCTACGCCCTCGTTCACGCCGTCGTTCACGTTCGCCATTGTGTTCTTCGTCCCTACTGCGCCTTGGGTGGCGGTCCAAGCTCCGGTCACGCCCTCTGTTGGTACTTGATGGTCGTGGGTGCGGCGAGGATGCAGATGGGGGAAGGGGACGTGAGTCTTTGGGTATGAGCGCCATACGTGAAGGATGGACGAAAGCCATGATGGTGAGGCGAGGATTGGACGGCTTCACTTCAAGTCAACGCGCAGTTGTGTGGTCTTGTTGATTCGACCTGATTGCAAGCAGCAAGGCTAGCAAGGTATTACAACGTTGTGTACAGAAACCTCGACCCGCGGGTATAACTAGGAGCCATGACTAGGAGCTACGCACGAGGTCTACCACCACCACCATTATGCATTGGTTATGTCGATCATGTCATCCCGCGAAAGCCTTCTTCGTTCGTCCCATCTCCTTAAATACTCTCTTATCCTCCCTCCAAATAACATACAACCATCTAAAAGATCATCAGGGTGCAGGTCCTTCCGCTGATTCCAGGGCTTCACGTCAACCAGGTGTCCCCGCTCCAGGCACACTAAAACCATTCCGAAACTGTACGCGTCCGCAAGCTGGGCATCGTGGCATTCCCCCCGCAAAATCTCCGGAGCCGCGAAAGGACGCGTACCCGGAATATTTGTTCTTTGCGTGGTTCAGTTGGGTCGGTATTTAGGTGTACCCAAGGATCCACTGGGTCACCGTCTGGTGGCGCGAGCACCGAGCTAGCAGACACGGATCGGCCAAAGTCGATCATCTTCAATGTCAGCTCTCCGAACCTCTCCATCACTTGGACGTTGAGTAACGAGAGGTCACCATGGGACAGCCCGTGCGCGTGCAGATGGGTGAGCGCATCGAGTAGTTGATTGTGGAAATCACATAAGCGAATACGCTGCAGCGGCGCGTACTGCTTAAGATAGTCGTAAAGCGTCCCTCCCTCCAGAAATTCCAGAACCATGCCGACGCCATCGAGACAGCCCAGGAAGGCGGGTATATTTCGATGTGGTGCCACACGGGTGTAGACGCGCAGCTCAGCAAGGAACTGAGCGGTGACATCTAGGGCATTGCTTTGCATTTCGTCGTTGATCTCTAGCTGCACAATCTCCGGTTTTTTCACAATACACTTGAAAAGCTCAGATGCAGAGCCCTGGGCGAAGGGTCTTAGTGAGCAGTGGGATTGGGTGGTGCAGAATAGATAGCAGGGGTGGGGAAAGAGAAAATAGTGCTCGGATTTCTTGGTGCATGGTAGGCTGGGGAGGCCGGAATTGCTGGTGGGGGCGGTGGCGGTTGGGAGTGCGAGACGTAATTGTTGAGAACGGGCTCGGCCAGCTGTGCGGCATTCAACGTGTTCTCCTCATCATCGAGCTCCACTGAAGAGAAGGATTAGTATGATATTCGTTCTAGGAAACATCGGAATCCCACCCATCCACCAATTCTTCTTAGATGTCAAGGAGATGCGTTTGACCGCGACCGATCCGACGGATGGTGGGGACCTCATGGGGTTCAATGGTGCAGGCCCTGTGCTCAATGGAGGGAGAGGTCGCCTATGATCTGTATGGAGCATGGTTTCAATGGACTCATACTCACTGTAGGCGGAGCCGAGGCACAGGGTACGTGCGCTAACCTTATCTCTGGGTTAAGCATTCTCCGGTCGTAAGCGCGCAGCCCATCTGTTCCTTATGTCTCTCATCGTCACCATATTTGCCCTTGTACTCATCACTGAACTCGTCTCCTGGATCGGAAAGTCTGTTCTCCAGCATTTGGTACATTTGCTTGCTGTGCATGACTGGCTTTGGTGATCTAACCCGACCTCTGGACAGGCATGGACAGCGTATCAACGAGTCTTTAACCGAAATGCCATGAAACGTCAGCGGGAGTTAAAGTCAGAGCTCTTGTCGAAAAAGGCAGAACTTCTTCAGACCAGTGCTCAAGATCAATTTGCAAAATGGGCTAAACTTCGTCGGAGCGTTGACAAAGGCCTCGCAGATCTGGAAAAGCTCAGTTGCGTATAATGTTACTGTGCATCTTCCGTACCCACACTCTCATCCGCGACTCACGCAATAGATTCTGGGCTCAGCGCCTCAAAGTCGTCATTTGCACTCAAATTCGGAACTACCCTATGGATGTTGACCACGGGTCTTCAATTTGCGATAGGGTGGTGGTTTAGCCGCTCCGCCGTCTTTTACCTACCAGTGGCCTGGTTAGGTCCTTTCACGTGGTGGTTATCGTTGCCGTTTGCGCCCGCAGGTGAGTCAAGTCACAATGATGTGGTGGCACCATCAAACTCCCGACGTGTCAGGTTCCGTAAGCTGCGGTGTTTGGCAGATAGCCTGTCGACGTGTCATCAGAGTGGGCGAACGCGTGGTGAAAGAATTCACAAGTCAGCTTCCCTGTTATCTGTCACGTTTTGTCATTGAACATCTCTGTTTCCCAGATTCCTATCCAGAACAAAGTACAGCAAATAAAAGCCGAGAAGATGACAACACAGATACGTCCAAGAGCCAACCAACACCGCAAAAGACATAGCGAGGTACAAACCCCGGTTTCTGCGCCTCTATGTATCGCCGTCTGCAAGAACATAAGACGCCGGCATGCCGTTTTATCGTAGTAACTCTCTTGTATGTTCGGTGCATTCAATATCATCCCAGTTGATACCGCGTGCAGTGGAACTTTCAGGCATTCGAGGTCACGTGTGGTCGTGTGGGACTACAGCAAGTCGTTGGCAACATGTGCCGCTGTGTGCCAGTTACCAACGCCCTAGCATGCCTGGACGTCGTTGTGGACGATGTGGAGTTCTCTCTGTCTATTCGTTTTTATGGTTTGTTTATTTGATTGTAAGGTACGAACAGTATGCGAAAACTCACCGTACTCACCCTTCACGAGACGCTACAACTAGACGGCGTTGCGGAGTAACTAAATCGCACCCTCCTTGACATTCGTGCTTTCACCAATGAGAGCGGCCTCCCCAAGATGCCATGGGGCGAGGCTGGGGCACGTAACCAGAGAACCTTTCAGACTTGCGAGCGTGGGGGTACACGGTATGGGTGCACAACGCCGATGGACCAATGCTTGACGTCCCCGCGCGCCAGGCTATGTGGTTGGATTTTGACATAGATACCCGCGCGCACCGCATCTACTGGCCCCGCGGGCAGGGTCGGCGTAGCGCAACGTCTACTTCGGGTCGTCAGCTCAGCTCGAGGAGGAAAAGGATTTGCTCACACCTGACGAGCAGCCCACCTTTACACAATATCACATGTACAGTAAGCCGCAGGAACGGGAACGGAACGGAATGTCACGTGAGACGGAATATCGTCTTGGGCATGTGAAATTGTAGGTCATGACGTCGAGTCGGTGAGAGCCGCCCGAAATATAAAAGTGATCCGCTGGGATCCCCTATTTTTCACTACCTCATAACCAACCATGGCCACTGGTTTAGAAATCCACACCCAAGCTGCTCATAATGCTCAGGCAGAGATTCTGACAGAGGGTGCTCTTCAATTTCTGGCTGCCCTCCACCGAACTTTCGATGCAACCCGTCAGGGTCTTCTGCTGCCCGTGAGGTCGCTCAAGCGCGCTTCGATGCAGGCGCACCTTTTGACTTCCCTCGGAGACCACCCACGTCCGTGCTGAGCCATCCTGGCATTGTCCCCTCCCTCTCCTGGTCTAGAGGATAGACGTGTTGAAATCACCGGTCCTACGGACAGAAAGATGGTTATCAATGCCCTAAACAGCGGTGCTAAGACATTCATGGCTGATTTTGAAGGTATGTGTAGCTACTTTCCTTCCAGCACAGTGCGTCTGACCATGCCTTTTATGTACAGATGCTTCTTCACCGACCTTCAAGGCGATGATTGACGGCCAGGTCAACCTTCGCGATGCCATCCGCCGACAGATCGACTTTGAGTCCAATGGCAAGCAGTACAAGCTTTCACCAAAGCCTGCCGTTCTCATCGTGCGGCCTCGCGGTTGGCACCTCGACGAACCACGCGTGACCGTTGACAAAACACCAATTTCCGGTTCCCTGTTCGATTTTGGGCTTTTCTTCTATCATAACGCAGATGAACTCGTCAAGCGCGGATTCGGCCCCTACTTTTACCTTCCTAAGATGGAGCACTATCTCGAGGCCCGCCTATGGAACGACGTATTCCTTTTTGCTCAATCTTACATCGGCATGCCGCACAACACTATCAGAGCAACCGTTTTGATTGAAACCCTTCCTGCTGCTTTCCAGATGGAGGAAATTCTTTTTGAGCTGAGGAATCATTCATCCGGTCTCAATTGCGGCCGGTAAGTCCGTCGACCTTACTTCACGGGCGACATGAAATACATGGCGCACACTGCAGGTGGGACTACATTTTCAGCTTCATCAAAAAGCGCCGGGCAGATAGGAATGCCATTCTTCCCGACCGTAAAGACGTCACAATGGAAGTCGGTTTCATGTCTGCCTATGTCCGCCTACTAATTCAGACTTGCCACAAGTAAGGCTTGAAGCCTAGAGTTACCGAAGAAGTGCTTACGAAGAGTTTCAGACGCAAGGTCGCCGCTATTGGTGGGATGTCTGCTCAAATTCCGATCAAAGGTGATGAAAAAGCAAACGAGGTTGCGATGAATAAGGTTCGCGCAGACAAGCTTAGAGAAGTCACCAACGGTCATGACGGTACTTGGATCGCCCACCCTCTGATTAACAAAATCGCCCGTGAGATCTTTGACCAGCATATGATGGGCTCCAATCAAGTCCGTATCCGTCTTTGAGCTTATGCTGCATACTGAGTTTGCTTCCTGTAGTACCACGTCCGCCGCGAGGACGTTCGGGTCGCTGCTTCCGACTTGTTGGACACGAAAGTGTCCGGGCGGATTACTTCCGAAGGAGTGCGTTCAAACGTAGCAACTGTGCTTGCCTATGGAAGTGCATGGCTCGGTGGCAACGGCTGCATTCCCTTGAACCACCTTATGGAGGACGCAGCGACCGCAGAGATCGCACGCGTTCAGCTTTGGCAATGGGTCCACCACGGCGCACGTGATGACACCGGCGCGACCATCACCGCCGAGTATATCGAAAATGCCATCGATGCTGCTGCTCCTGAGGTCCGCAAGGCCGTATCTGCAATCAGAGACGAGCATTTACGCATCGTCGCCAAGTATCTCAAGGACCAAATCAGGCGGCAATGGCCCAGCGAATTCTTGACTAGCGACTTGATGCCATATCTAGCAGCTGCGGATGGCGTTCCTGCGAGTTGGCAGCGCAGTTATTTGTAGTCATTCTCACATCAGTCTACCTCAAATGCACTTTGCTTAAGTTGCACTTGTTCGCATTGAACATCCGTACCCATTTTCGGGTGAACGCGGGATGTCATCAAATCAATATGCAATGAAAGCTTGGGCGTGGAGCGGAACCATCGAGAGCATTTCGTTTTTTTACCGATACTTCCGTGACTGTATTACACTTCCTCTTCAACTTGTATTTTAGGCCTTTTTAACGTCGACCACTACCCCCTCGCTCAAAGCGCGGCTGTATGGGCACATCTATTCACAAAAAGAACATCAGTTCCAGTGGTCGTGACAAATGTACAACTAACCTCGTGTGCGGCGTCCAGGATCGCCTGATCCTCAACGCCTTCGACACGCAACAAGACCTTAAGACCAAAACCAGGACGATCTGTGGGTCGTCCCAGAGTGACATCCGCATGTATCACAGCCCGGGCACCGACTTCTCTCTTGCCCAGTTTGGTCGCAGCGACTTGGACCGCGCTCAAGAAGCACGCTGTTTTTTTTTCAATTGGATCGCATGCCATATTAATATTCATACCGATGCTGATGTAGAGATGTCGAAACTGGTTTGACTTACCAGAGTAACCAGCAGCGAAGAGCTGTTCGGGGTTGTGTCCCCTATCGCCACTCCCACCAAGCACTTTGGGAGGCGTTAGTTTGAGGTTGAGAGGGGCTGTCTCATCGGTGGGCGTGGAAGAGATGGTGCCATCGCGCCCACCGGTGGAAGTGGCAGTCACTGTATACTGGGGTTTTGGTGAATAATTATATTGAGGATTCGGACGAGGGAAGACGTACGAGGTTATCTCGCAGAGTGATAAGTGTGCGTCGTGCGGGGCCAAGCGCGACTGGAGATAAGATAGAAGAGGTTGAACGCAGGGCTGGTCGCAAAAATGCGCTCTTAGAGAGAAAAGACATGATTGTCGTCGGGTCTAGGTCGGGTGGAGGTGTGCAGCTGGCAGTATGCCAGACACGATCGGTTCGCGGAGGGTGTTTCCGGGGTCTTATCTCCAACCACTGTTTCCGAGGCCCCATTGGCACCATCCCCGTCCTCTGTCCAACAATGTCTGCGCTCCGTCTTGTCTCTGCCGTTGCGCGACGTGCCCCAGGTTCTTTCGTCTTGGGTCGTCGTGGGTATGCCGAAGCAGCTGACAAAATAAAACTTTCCCTCGTTCTCCCGCACCAGGTGCGTCTTCACACCTTCACTGAACCCGCTGAGCTGTCCGTAACTCCGATGCGTGGCAGGCGATCTTCACCTCTACAGACGTTGTGCAGGTCAACCTGTCTGCAGCCACCGGTGACATGGGTATTCTCGCTAATCACGTTCCGTCTATTGAACCGCTCCGGCCTGGCCTCGTAGAGGTTATCGAGAGTGCTGGCTCCTCGAAGAAATGGTTTGGTGAGACGGCCGTCATCTTTGATTTCTCTGTTCTCTTATCGACATGGTTCATAGTATCTGGAGGCTTTGCGACCGTGCATCCCAACAACAAGCTTACCATCAACGCCATTGAGGCAGCTCCGTTGGAGGACTTCTCGTCCGAGGTACGCGCACGACACCCAATGGACAGCCCAAAAATGGAAAACTCATAAATGATCTCACTTCAGGCTGTTCGTGCGAACCTCCAAGAGGCTCAAAAAGTGCTTGGCGGAAACGGCTCAGAGGAGGACAAGGCCGAAGCGCGCATCGAAGCGGATGTATATGAGTCACTGCAGCATGCATTGGGTACAAAATGATACTTGGACGAGCTCCTAGTTGTGTTGGCATATATCTTTTCGCTCCAAAAACTGCGTGCAACCTCCTTGGCCGCCCCGGGTCACCAGAAGGGGGGTAGATAGAGAGTAGCAATAGATTTGCCGTGAAGTCTAATCGAAGTGTGGCGAACTTCGCACGCGTCTCATGGCACTGAGAGACCCTGAAACAATTCCCAGTATCCAACACGCTTATCAGTGGGTAGACGGGAGAAGCTCTCTTCCGTTCCTACGTGGTGGTGCTGCCTTACAGCGTCCTCCACGATTCGTCCGAGTCTCAGGATGGAGTCGAGTTTGCCTCTCCTCCGCGGACCTACGATGACGTCACGGTCTTCGAACAGCTCGAACCTCTGCGTGACTCGTTCCTCGCGCGCAGTCTAGACCAACAGAGGTTCACCAGGACGCAAGAAGCTGAATGGACCGCGAGGATCGCGAAGGATGTTCAGAAAAATGAGCATGCCGTACGTGCATTCTTCCTCTCGTGTCCTTCCACTCAATGCGGCATCTTTTCTCTCAAGACTGACGCAGCTATACGCTGGCTCAAAGCTATCTCGTTGTCGACAAAACGAGAGTATTGCAATTTCAATCTGCCACTGACCGACGAAGCCTTCCAGCTGTTCGTCCAATTTTTCTGGTTCATCAAGACGGCCGAGCAGTCGACGGCGAACGAGCTACTTGCTGATAGACGCCGGCAGTGGGGCCTCGAGTCTTGTTTCCACATAGAGAATTTTAACCAGGTTTTGGAATCTGGAGATGCTACCGACTTCTATGCCGCCTGGACTCCTTACCGTATGAGTCAGGCACCCCGTTTCACAGGGAAGGGAGTGAGTTGAATATCAGTTTTATTAAGGTCGAGGCCGGTCAAGGCAGACGATTGACTTCGCCATTACTAAGGCGAAGTCACGCAAAACCCTCAATGCCGCAGAACGCAAGCGGAATATTAGACCCTCCTCATCTAAACGTCGGCTCACCGCCCCACCCAGCTCTAAGAAGCGCAGGTTGATCGCCAAAGCCCGACTGGCTCCTAGGGCAACAAATTCTGCTACCGGCCAAAATGAGAAAGATACAGTGGATGAGGGTAAGTGACATTCTTGGTGTATGCGAAGGCGTCCAGGTTCAGCTTCCCTTCTAATGTAGATGTAGATACCGTTGGGTTGGGGGTCGTCGCATCTGGGTCGGGAGAGATTCGCCGGAGTAGAAAGAGAAAGGTGAGTGCTTTGGTCTTTTATAAGCCTTCTTCTTATGTTATCAAGCTCGGGAACGATGACACCAAGTATCCCGAGCCACCAGAAAGGACAGAAATTCTGAAAAAGCTTCGGCCAAGGGCTGATAAACGCTCCAAGGCGAAGACGACTCGGAACACCCGGAAGCTTGGAGGAAGGTTGCAGCGGCCATCTAAGCCAACGCGCGAACGTACTAGTGGCGTACGCGACGGTCTGAAGCCCTTTCAGCATTCCACCGCAAAGCCGAATGAGCTCAACGTCGCTGCGGGTAGTTCTCTCGTCTCAGAACCTGGAGTGTCATTGTGTTTGGATCCTAACCCCACCTGTTCTGTCGAGCCTGCGCCGAAAAGGAGAAGCGCGACGACGACGAAATCTGCTCGCAAGCGGCGACCCACCGTTCCCAGTACACTCCCATCCCGCTCAACTGATCCGTCCCAAATTCTGAAAAAGTAATTGAAGTTGGGACTACCACCGATCTGGATCATGGCATGGACCACACCACGGCCAAAGTTCATGGATCTCATGTCGATGGGAGACAGTCTCCGCCTGCCTCTACATTCGACAAGGACGGAGCGAAGGTTCTCGAAGATGCAGATGGTTGCACGTCAAGCGAGTACCCTATTCTTTCATCTATTAGGCTGGAAAAGGAACGGCACGTCGGCCTGTTACCTAGGCCACCGCTGCCCCTTACCCCTCCCATTTGGGCCCAGGTAAGACGGATTATTTGCGAAAAGGACGGCCGTTATATGGTTCCTAGTCTCGACAGGAAGTGTGCGAGTCTCTTGACTACTTCAGGAGCTATCAAGGTGGCGTCTATCATTCCAATGACACTGTCAAAGGATATCTTCTTGGGGCCCACTCTTCCAGGTCAGTGCATCCACTAGTTAATGATTTTTCTCATCTGATGAGTCACTAGCCGTGATTTGTTTCATCACGGCGGGAAGCTCATTATCTCGCATGGGTACGAGGATATATTCTTAGACATCAATGAGTGTTGAGGTGTCGGATTTCTAGCGGCGGCAAATCGGAAGCTCTGCATTGGAAAATCGACGCTTGGAGGTTCATGAGCCAGCGGATCAATTGGAGGACGACCGATCTGTCCGTGCCCTACTCAACAATTACAGAAGTGGACGACCACTTGTTGTGTTAGCCGATGATAACTATGCACTGTTTCCTTTCGACCTCACCGCCAATGGGTATACGTACGTCGTGCTGGGGCTCTATTGGATCGCGCATGCTTGGGGTTAGTACTATATGCCGTATGTGCGCTATCGCTGACTGTTTTCTCAGCCGAGCTTCAACGGGTCGATGAGAATCGCTCTGTTGTTCGGTACAAGTTTGCATTCCAGTGGTGTGAAGGTCAAGGCGATCCGTGGTGGTCATTGGGCACAGAAGAGGCCCCAGTTGCTCAGGCGCCAAACAGTCAGCTCTGCGAAAGCGAGCCAGGTGTCATGACTATATCACTTGAGGAGCGAGAGAACTTGACATCAAGTAAGTGGCTGCGATTATTATACTCTTGGGAAACGGCACTGATTTTACAAGATGATGGTTGTGAAGCGTATGTTTGTCACTGCATCTTCTGAGTTGTTCTAACCTATCATAGGCTCCAACCCCATATGACCAACTATATTTGTCCACATTGTCGGTCGAGTTCACCATTGGTATACCAGGACACTCCCATTTGCCTTCAACCAAGTTGTGCTTTTTTCTGTCGCGAGGTCAAGCAAATTTAGACTTTACGTCATGCGCGCAAACCCTGTCGTACAGCACAGAGTTGCTGCGCCTTCAACCGGCGAAGCATCAGCCGGTTTCCGCGGAATCTCTGCGTCCGCCATTGCTCAGTAATGGCACCACGACATCGCGTCCTTTTGCTAAAGGAATGCATTGCAGGGACTGTGGTCGGCTCTCTACAAGGTATGCATTACTCAGAGCCATCTTTTCCAACTGAAGCCGGCCCTAGATATAAATGGGAAGACTACGAGTGTAGTCACTGCCATGTAGGTTTCCCAACAAGGCCTTTCGTGCAGCTCACAATGTTACCAATAGCGTATTTACGAAGCTCCTCGCTTTGTGTTCAGTCACAAGGATTTCTGGCTCCAAGAGCAAACCCTCAAATTCCACCAGCACCGTGTGGCGGAGGACTCAGGTTGAGCACAAATTCGGTTGAGCCCTGTGCAAGAACTGAAAGGACCAACAGGGATCGTGATCAGAAAAATGGAGTTCCGACCACGAGCAAATGGTTCAGCCCTCCCCTATGTTCAAACTTTCGACTTGCCCGATAACAGGTATTTGGTCACTGATATCTTAGTCCCGAGACGATTTCATATCTTGGTTTTTATTAGAGGATGCGTGCATTTAATCCCTGGCCACCCTAGTATCAATGGGAAGGCCAATGCGTTGTTCCAAGATTATCAGAGGCAGGCTGCTCGTGGCGAAATCCAATTTCGTCGTTGGCCACTCAGGGCGGTTAGTTTGCTTGCGTATATCTTCACCACACTCGCATCCTGACTCTCATTATCAGCATAAATGTATGATTTATATTACTTGATACTGCTGCCGCCCTCAACAGCCCTTTACCAGGCAGAGGACAGTTGTTATCGAACTACTTTTCGCAAAACAGTAAGTTTAGCCTATGTCGCCTTGAGATTGGCGACACTAAATTGGTATTTTTTGCAGCCGGTTCTCCTTACCAGGTCTGTTGTCCATACCGTTTCGTTCTTGACTGAAGAGCCGACGTCAGCGTAGTATGTCGGAGGTGCCGAGCGCACAACCCCGCTGGAGGATGGCGCCGAGGCGGTGCTTGGTGCGCTGGCGTTGATCAAGAATCGTATCGCGACTGCTCTGGAAAAAGAAGTCCCATTCAACGAAGTTCTCAGCGCTGCTTATATGGAGAAGCAGAAGATGGCTGTAAGTGGCGTAATATATAAACCGCTTCAGTAAGCCTTACAGGACGGGACAAATACAAATATTGTAGTTCCATAGTGACAGTGAGCGGGGTCTGGGCCCCATTATCGCCTCACTTTCCTTAGGTTCCGCCGCCGAGATGCATTTTCGTCTTCACTCAAAGTATAACGTTACGGAAGGGCACAGAAAAATCGCAATGAGCCTTGTCCTGAGACATGTGTGTTCCTTAAATCTCCAGGTCAAGCCGTATTTCACCTGTGATTTTCCAGGGCGATGTCCTAGTCATGGAAGGAGCCAATGTGCAAGAGTACTATGAGTAAGTCCTCTCAGGCCGGACTCGACGTTACTCAACCACCGTAACAGACACGCGGTTGTGCCCAAAAATTTCCGTATAGTCGCCACAGCTCGACTTATTTCACCTGAGAACTACATAACCCAAGGACGAACTTGACTAGACGCGTCCGATAATCGTATTCATGTCTATCTACTATTTTATATAATTTCAGCTAGTGGATCGTCTCTATATTTTATGCCTTATTGCATGACTAAATGCTGGGCAGTCCGTCACGATCGCTGTCTCTGGCCACGAGGAGGAAGCGGCAACGTTCTTTCGCGTGTTGGTGGTCGGTTCTGCTCTTGTCCAGGGTTGAGCGGTTGCAGCGGTTTAGATTGCGACTGCGTAACTCCCTTTGAAGATTACAGAACATGAATCAAGCTCGTCTTTTCGATAAACCTTAGTAAAATGTTCACTCACCAACACAGTCTGCTTCTGCTTCGAATAGAATGCAAACAGATCAGCAATCTGTTGCTCCAGTAATTGTCGCTCCCTCTGAAGACGCCCGACTTCTTGGGTGGATATCAACACCTCTCGCGTGAGCTCTTTCTTAAACTCTTCGACGTGGACTGCATTGACCGTGAGTTGATGGACTAGTAGTGATGATGGACTTTACCCTGGACGTTGATCGCAGTGGCTTCTTTCATGGCCTCCACGAATCTGAGCCGCTCGCCACGTATATCATCTGAAAGTTCTATGACAACTTAATTCCCTTGACGTGGGCGGAGACACGTAGAAACGCTTTACCGTTTGCGAGAGTGCGCAACATTCTCTCTTGATCCTGTCGTGACGTTCGATGACCCCTAACACCGATTCAGTGGCTGGTAAGTATACTTCATCAGAACACCATATCGCAATAGAAATTTGATGTTTGGCCTACTGTACGTATTTCGCATCTCGGCATTCTTCCGCATATCCTCGTTGAGAGCAGCGACCAGACCGTTCATTGTACTATGCAAGTGTACGGAGTCACGATCTCGTCGCTTGCTATCTTCGGCCAACCTTCGTATGCCTTGTAGAAGCGTGAATGTCGCTGTCTCACTGGCACCCGCGTCCCCCTCTGGGTCACCTTGAAATTCGTCGATGTTTCCAAGCGCTTTGCATAGCTTCTGCACGTCCTCCGAGATCGCCATTATCTGTGCCGTGCCGCCGTTGACGAACGTTTCGAGCCACTTCACCGTTCATCCACTGAGTTTAACAGCCATATCTATAGAGAATTGCTACGCACCGTGTTGAGCTCGTTCAAATAACGCACGCTCTCCGCTTGCTGTTCCATAAGCTGAGTGCGAGTATCCTCATCGTGATGCAGAACGCCATTATTGGTTTGCAAGTGGGCGTCCACCATACTCTCCTTGAGGTTGTGCATTATTGATTTTGGTTTAGCCACCTGCTCTCTGGGCTCGACATGCTTTCGTGGAGTTGAATCAGTACATATTCGGCGACTAGCAGCGCGAAAAGATTGGCCGTACCTGTGATGCGTCAAGCTGTGGACCTTGCGGTGGCCTGGTGATACAGAGTCCCCTTAGGGACAGATAATTCCACCAACATGTCAAGTTTCTGCCTTATGTCCGTCAGGTCGGTATGCTCTCGCCCAGAGTCATGACTATCTGGCAGACAGGCATAACGTTGCTCCCCCGTCATGAGGCCTGGCTTGGCTTCACCGTCTGTGGTGCTACTCAGAGTACTGCTCTTTAACATTGTCTGGATTTCTTCCAAGGCTTGAAATATCTCTGCTTGATTACTCCGTAATCGCTCCTCAACAGTTATCGCTGTGGAGCAGCTATCGTGTTGCTGGGTGTCCAAGCGTGCTAGGGCGATCCGCACATCGTCAACGGCGGTGTGTATTCCGGCCAGGTGTAGAGAGTCCTCCTCACGTCCCAAAATGGCAACGCGCACGTTGGCTGCAACATTTCGCACGTCGTTCTGAACGGCCTCTAGCTGGTCACTTAACTCTGTAGTCTTGATAAGCTGTCGCTCGGCATGTACGTCTATGACATCGAGCAGTGCGCCAGCGGTTCCATCCGCTTGAGAGCCTACATGTGATGCGGTTGAGGTTGGAGAAGATGATCTTTCGGATGCATGGTGATGTTTCGGAAGTGTCGAGTCGTGAACGTGCATCTCATCGCGGAGACGGAAAGCAGACTTGGGCCTGGGCGACAGTGTCGCATGATCTGAGGTCGCAGAAATGGGTGGGGCAAGGTAATCGCCGTCCGAATTGCCCAGGGGTGAGACCTGAGAAGACTCAGGGCTCATTAATTGTTCGGCAGTAGCAGGGATTCCGACAACATTGACCAGGCTCCTGGACTTAGCCATCTCTGGAACCACCTCCAACTCGGAGTCACCAAAGACTGTTCGCGGGAATTAAGGTGCGAGACGGATGGGGTGCAGGTCGACGGGAGGTACGTAGAGGAGAGGTCCCCGACGTCGAGTCACGCTGCATTTCGGCGAGGCGCTTACGTACAACAGAACGACGACCAAGATTAACGATAGAAGGACTGTGTGAATGGCTGAGCGAGGGCCGTGTAGAGGGACCTGAAAGAGGCTGGAGATCAGTTGAAGGCGCAGGCTCCATGTCCCTTTTCTTTGCATCAACAAGGTTTCCTTGGTTCGGGGTGATCTCCGCCAAGAGCTCTTCTTCTGGTGGGACATGATTTCGCGTGGGAGAGGAAGATACGGTCGTGTTAACTGAATGCATGGTCGAGGTATCCCTGGACTGCCCGAAATGTTCGTGACCACGCGGTACTGGTGAGTCGGCTTCTGCTGTTGAGACCTGCTTGCTTGAAAAATCGGACACAGGGGAGCCGGAAATGTCTAGCTGGGAGGAAGACACCCCAGTGTCAATCCGAAGAAAACTCATGATCTCTTCTTTGGTACGTCCCAGCATTTGTTTGTCTTGACTTCGTAAAATAACGTCCCTTGATCCCGAGCGTGAGTTTGTTGTCAAGGATGCACACAAGGTCTTACCAAATGGTGCTGACCCACGCTGCCCTGTCTTTCACAGTTGGAGCGGCAAAGCGTTGCTTCTCCTTCCCGTCAAACGTTAATTCAAACACTTTAGGATCCGCAGAGTCTCCCATCGTAGGTAGTAGAGCCCTTTGTTCTATTTCGATGTCGCCGGATGTCAGAGAAGTTACATCTGTGCATGCGCGCAGCGAGACAACATCCGTCCGTGGAATACCTTGCGTGGTAGCTGATGTCAGGAGTATATGCGACTGGTGAGCACCGCATCGCAAGGTATCCACACTGGTAAGATTGGGGACGAGACGGATGTCGGTTTGCTAAGATGGAGCAGTGGACCCATGTGCATGGAATAGATAGGAGAAGTGCAGATCCTGGATCCTAGACTGTTGAGAGCGAACGGATCGGACTCGTGCTTGGCTTTGGGAGGGATTTTGGACAAATTTCGTCACGAAGAGGTAGCCCATCTCCTTGGATAGATACATGGCTCCACTTTCTCCTTCCCGAACCGCTTTCCTTTCTTGAATACAGACAACAGATTCCGGAACGACTGTCGTAAGGAGAAGTCTTCTTCTCAACTTGGACGGGAGGGGTGAACAAGCCAACGTCTGCACGATAAGCGCGAACAGGTGTAGCCTGCATCCCCTGCGCTGGCCAGGCTTTCGGGGAGTTATCAGCGCTTATGGACTCAAATCGCTTGATGAGTTCCTTGGCCGAACGTCGCCGCCGCGCATCAATGAGACCTGAGTTTTCTTTTGATATCGGGATGGAGAAGTATTCCTCGTAAGGCTCAGGGCCACAGTCCTGGGGCGAACGAAACTCTGGCAGCTTTGGAAAGGTATTTGGGCTGCCGTCTTCGTAACAAGAATCATTCGTCAACGAAGTATGTGCCCGGACCAAGTCGGTGTTGTTGCAAGGCATAGATCTCGGACCCGAGAGTGCAGGCTTCGTAATTTGCTGGGCTGTGGGTCCTCCCAAGGGGGTGGGAAGGTACTCTGAAGCCGTACTGGACCCACGACCCATGCGGTTAGAGTATAATGAATAGATCTCAGAGACGTTATCCATGGGGTACAGTCCAAGAGTCGAGTCGTGACGAAGACCACATTATACGAATACCATCTAACAGACTTGCCCGGGTGCCAGGACGCAAAATGGGCCAGTCAAGATTGGATAAGCCAGATACATGATGTGTGGCTCGTTAGCTTGAGCTTGAAGCGATATGCTCTTGGTCAAGATGATAAAACAGCGGAAGCCCGAGCCTCGGTTCGGGCCTCGGTTCGGTTTCTGGTTGGTCGCTACCTTACTCGGCTCGCTTAATGGAACACAGCGTCTCCCACTCAGCCTTCACGTCGCTCCTCCCTGATAACTAGCATCTTGTGGAATAGGTGAAAGCGGCTTATCTTTCTGGTGCCGTTCAGATGTACGGTGCATTCTAAAATTTTCACCTGGCTTGGCAGACCCACGTGTGCAGTGGAAACCCCTCTCATTTGCAAATTGCAACACCTCATAGTAGCGTTCGATTCAATAAGAGATACTATGGTGAAACATTTGATAGCTCCAAGATTTGCGGTTGCTGATTTGTACCAGCCCGAATGGGGCCCACTTGCAAGCTCCTTGGCCTCCCGTGCAGCTGAACTGGTCACCCGACAAGGAAGGGCTTTATCTGGAGCTTTACATGGAATGTATGAGTATTTATAAGCTGTACGCCATTTTCTCGAACATTCCTGACATGATACTGGAGATATGCCATGGACTTTACTGAACCCAATTGGTTGTCCGATCTAAATTCTACGCATGGTTTCCTCTGCGCCACTGGCTTTGCCTGTACTTTGGGATTTTCCCTTTGTTGAGCGGATGCGAACCCCTCAACAATCTTCCATGTACGCCAATACATTGTTAAACCCAGGTTATGGTGCTGAATGTTCCTTGCCTCTAGCATCGACTCCCGTCACGGTATCGTCAACTCCGCAGAGCGAAACCTATGCGCAATGTGCAAGCCTTGGCTGGACGGGTTCCGTCACCTGCGCTAGTGGGAGAGTATCTCTATTTCCTTGCCAGTTGCTTTGAATGTTTCGCTAATATTTTGTGTATATTCAGGCATGAATGCTGCCTCCCAGAGACTGCCGCAACGACTTCACCTCCACCTTCCTCGGCGGTCTCATATTCGGGTATTTCGACCTTCGATGGGACCCCAACCATTATTGCAGCTATGGCGCCTACAACACCACCCTCGAAGGCTGTTGGACGGCTTCCTGCTTTGGGGTGAGTCTACATCTGTTTTAAAGATCCCCTTTCGTTAATATTATCTCAGCTGGAATACTTGGAATGCATATCGCTGTGGTAGCCAAGTCCATTATCTTTATTCTTTTTTGTCGCTAAGACATGCATGCAGCGATTTCCGAACTGCGGTGCTTGCTGCAGCGCGGTCATTTGTCACCCTGGGCTTGCGGGAATCTGGTTACGAATACGTGAATATCGATGTATGTCTCCAACCGCTCTTTCCGACTCTATCCTCACCACACCTCAGGACTGCTGGTCTCTGTGCGATCGCGACCCCGAACAAACGAATTAGTTCCTGACCCATTGAGATTCCCCCGTGGCATCAAAGCTCTAGCTGATGACATTCACGCCTTGGGTTTAAAAATTGGCATTTACAGGTAAACATTGATCGCTGTTTAGACGATTTGGTACTTTAAACTGTGAATATAGCGACGCTGGCACCAAGACCTGTGAAGGATATCCGGGCTCGTTGGGTCACGAGGCTATTGACGCCGCTACTTGGCAGGCTTGGGATATTGACTGTGAGCTCCACGATTGCTATAATCCATGTCACGTTCTTCCGAAGCTTACACCACATCGACCAGACTTGAAATATGGTAAATTGTCTACACGACTGATAGTCCGACACATATCGACGGTTTTATAGATAATTGTAACGTCCCCACAAACTGGAGCGATACTGGCGTAAGCTCTAAGTCTTTCCGGTTTTCTCAGAAATATTTAATGTACTCGCCGTGTCGTAGACTCCGCCAGGGGGTGATTGGTAGTGAGTTCGGTTTGTCATGCCTGCCTAGCAGACGCTCAGAGACCTTCATAGCAACTCGAACTCTGCCATCCGATTTCGCTACATGGGGTATGACGTCTACTGCAGTATCTTATGTCTCATCTGACATGTGTTGCGCATGCCAGCGATGCTATCGCTAACAATGATCCGCCAATGCAGTTTAGCCTCTGTATCTGGGGAGACGCGCACGTGTGGACTTGGGGTGCCCGCGTCGTATGTCGACTATCCACATGCGTTGCTGATTATGCTTAAATATGCCTACCCAGGGTCATTCCTGGCGCATGTCTGGAGATTCGAGGTGCGTAGTGTTGTCCCTGGATTCCAGCCTGACCTATGATAATATCGTACAAACATCAGCTCGACCTGGGATTACATAAAATCGATCATCAGTAAAAACGTTGACCACCTGTCCTCGGTTAACTTCTTCGCGCACAACGATATGGATATGATGGAAATCGGCAACGGCAACTTGACCATCCAAGAGGAGCGTACCCACTTTGCAGTGTGGGCATTCATGAAAAGTCCATCTTACTGGGTACTGAGGTGTGAACCACGCCTTTCGCTTATTTCAACTTCGCTGAACATTAGGATTTGACTCGTTTGCAGCTCGCGGGACTTAGTTCCGAGGAGGTCAAGATCATCACAAACGCGGAGCTTATTGCATTCCACCAGGACAGCACCATTGGCAAACCTGCCATGCCATATATATCGTCCACAACCGTCGCTACGAAACCACCACAGTTCTATTCTGGCAAGTCTATCAGGGGTACTCATGTTTTTGTTGTGAACACCAACGACACCTCTGCGACATTTAATATCAAGTTCGCTGATGTACCAGGACTGCGTACAAAGAACATCCATGTACATGACATGTGGACATCAACAGACCTGGGTACATTCTCGGGCAGTTATGATGTCACCCTAGCAGCCCATGATACAGCAGCATTATTGGTTACAACAAAACAGGGGGGGAAATAGATTGCATTCACTGACCAATGGGAGAATAAGATGACAGGAGGAGTTGTTGAACTCGGGCGCCAGTTTACAGACGTAATGCCTACTTTACCAATATAGCACTCCAGACAATCACTGAGTGACGAGTACAACACTACAATCAAAGGGCTACTACTTCGATTTCACACCGTGGGGGTAACATGCATGACCAACACGTCATCGATGTCATCACTTTCAATGTGCTAACCTCTTCTTTCGTGATCGTTCGTAGTTCGCCTGAAACAGTAACTTTGCCCTACACCGCTGTCGCCTCCTCTTGAACATCAGGGCAGCTCGTGGGGAGCCAATAGCGAACCTTGTTGGGGACAACTTCAATGATAGCCACGTGGGGATCGTTCTCGTCGCCTTTGTGATGCCATCACTTAGATCGCCAAAATATGATCCGATAGTAAATAACGTCAGTCTACATGAACAGGCGACCTCGTTCAAGCCGAGGATACATACCCCGGGCTCCATTACTCTTTGATGACGGACCTGTCCTCGATAACTCGAGCAATCCCCGAAATGCTTGCCCAATGCGTGGAAGTCGTGTGGAAGAAGCTGAGATTTACGTGATTATCATTCCGAATTTCCTGGAATTCGGGCGAGCTGTTGTTTGGGATGAACATGAGGTTGATTTGAGTATTTGAGGACACTGTATATTCACATGAGACGGGAACTTTAACGACACAATGACACACATAAATTGGGCCTCACGAGTAACTGGGGTCATTGCTCTCGAATGGAGATGACCATCTGACGCTCGTGTTGTTAGCATGCGCACCCTGGTTCAGATCTACTAATATATGAGATTAACGTGGAGTATTTTAAGTGCCAGCATACCTTCGACCTTTTGAAGCGCGGACACATCGTTCTGGGCTTGGGCAACATAGGGGTCGAGCTGAACATTAGACAGAGTTTTTAGACAAGAGGCCATGTCGAGGGGTTTGAAATGTGAATCTCAGCTGAACAGACTCCTATCCAATGCTTCAAATGACGTCTTCACCGAACACTCGCCTTTTCATCTCGGCCAAAATGAAATGAAGTGTTCATTTGAAGCCACAACCGCGTCTGCCAAGATGGTGCCAAGCTCTGCGGCTCCTCCTTCGGCTCCGTCGCCAGCGAGCATGCCTCAACACCGCGGGCCGTGGTTCAGAGCCGGACTACTGTAGTGTGCAGCCGGACTTGGCGTGAAAAACTCCGAGACGGAGCGAGACAAGATGATGATTCTAGTCAGAAGGCAGTCTGCAAGCACGCTGCACGCGGGAGCTTCGAGAACAGCGGGGTTGTCACAAAGCCTATACTGTATACTTGCAACTAGAGGTCAAAAGGGGTATGCGCTGCGCTTGCTTCAGTCAATGAAGGGAAGAATGGCTGGCGGCCGCGGACGATATAAAGCGATGTGGAATAGTGAGTGATTGAGACAGCCTCTTCCAACTCGATATAAAGTTCCGGGAACGTCCGGACTTGTGACGTAATCTGAATTGTTTTCTGTCGCGTAGCGATCCGTGTTGCCGAGGTCAAGTTGTCACGCATATCACGACACCCGGTGGTCATTGTTACGGCGCATCTCAACAAGAAGTGCGAATGCGTGTGGCATCATTGTAGTCACAAACTCACAATAGAAATCATAGAACCACAAAAGGGCAAGCAAAAAAATTAGATGGGTGGTATGAGCGCAGTACTATACCCCATTTGGGATCGACAGCAGGTCAGTGCGATCCTCAGGCGATGCCGTTGAAGCGATGCCAGAAATCTAAATATAGGAGCACAGTGCCATCTCTTTTATTCTCAGTCAAAACATGATTGTACTGTACTATGGCATATAATACCCAGCAGTGGAGTACCCTTTAAAACCTTGAATGTATACTAATTTGAAAACACGTGCTGGGGCGCTGCTGGGGCGCATCGCGCCCCAGATGTTTGCTTTCGACAGCGTGAATGATGGAGCGCTGTAAGGCATCATTTTCAACCTGTCACTGTCGGTGGCTCACTTTGAAATGCCCTCAACGTGGCAACAACGTGGAGGTCGCCAATCATTAGCAAGATCATTAGGATTCAGAATTAGCTGAGGAGGGGGGTTGTAATGGGGTCGTATGTGAGGCTTCGAGGTTCAATATATCTCAACATATCAATCTGTGGCGTTTGAGTACGACGGGACGGAGAATTCGAAGCTTGAAGCGGGGTATTCGAGATTATGATGATGGAAGATTCGATTTTAGCCATGGACCCGGATATGGACGAATACCCACAGCCAATACTTTCCCAGAAGGTCTCCGTCCTGAAATGTGTCAAAAAGAGGTTCCTTGACTGAGTTTCTCCCTCTTTCCCCTCCACCGCTCTTCACAATGCATCGGTCCCTCCGTTCGCGCTTTCGAAACATTTCTCCTCGTGATGCCATCCTCATTCTTCTTGGCGCTGCCTCAATGCATCTCTACTCTTCATTCATCCAAGATTCTTCTTCCTCCATCTTCAACACTCACTTGTCCTCTCAAGAAACTCTACCCAACATCCCCCGACCTCCGCCATCGGTACCACTAGACGCATGGCATCCTCCCCAACCGCGCAAGCCTTCACCCCCACCCCCACCTTCCCCTGCGCCCAACCTTGGTCACGAGATACCTCAGACTGAGCTCGTCAGTCATGCACCGGGCTGGACGATCTTTCGCAACCTTTACATGGCTGATGGTACCTTATTCATTGTCACCTCTAACCCAGAATCTTTTCCAACTATAGACTTCATGACTTCGACCGGTCTACCTGCTTCTAACACGCCGGAGAGCATCGAGGAGCGGATGCCTACGTCTAGTGACATGTCCATTATCACACCGGAAGAGGCGCATTGGCGCTGGGGGGGACAATCTAAGCAGGAACACAATAACGTATTTCCCATTGAGGGTTCAACTGTACGCCTACATACACCCCCCATCCAGGTCCTCGCTCACTTCTGAATTCTATCAGCTCCTTTTCAATGATCCCGGCCAATGTAGGTTGCCTTCGTTTCTTTCGCGTCTCAATCTCACCATCATTTGGCAACAGTCCTCAATCATTACTACCACTTTTGCGCGGAACTTCTTTTTGGCGCTTGGGCCTTTTGGCACGGTACCTTTCGGGGCGCTTCTTCCACTGCGCCCATACCACCCTTGACCCGGGCCATTTTCCCACATGCGACGGCCCAGGAATGGCGAGATGGGCCGGGGATGAATTTTTTCTTCCTTCGCTCGGCTTGGCCATCGCTCACCGTCGAGACGGAACCTGATTGGTTAGACCGCGTGTCTACTACGGCGCCTCACTCTGATGGGCATCACGGGCGCGCGTGGTGGTTCGACACCGTTCTCCTTGCCGACCGCAGTGCCGCATTCCGCGGGCCAGAATGTGGTGAGCGCACCCAACGCACCGCAGCCGAGGCTGTGAAAGCTGTTGTCTCGCGCGAGGGCCGCACTGGATTTCTCGAGCGCGGTTGGTGGGAACCGGTGCGCCTCAGTGTGCTGCGCTTTGCTGGCGTGAGCGAGGATATGCTGGAGATTGGCAAGCGCGCGTTCAAGCGTACCTCAAACGCGTCACCGCGAACTGGTGGCGTCGAGGAGGTCGTGGTTACGTACATCTCGCGTCAAGCCGTAAAACGACATCTGGTCGCGGAAGACCATGAAGGCCTCGTGGACGCCCTTACCGAACTGTGCGACCGGCGAGGCTGGGAGCTTAACATCGTAGCCATGGAACGTCTTTCGAAGGAAGAGCAACTCGCAATTGCGGCACGGACAACAGTGAGCATCATCCGTTCTACCGTAACCGATCCCCTTTGATCGTTGGTCTTTCGATAGTTTCTCGTCGGCGTTCACGGGAATGGTTTGACCCATCTGATCATGATGCCCATAACACCCATCTCGACGGTCATTGAACTGTTCACCCCCGAGGGCTTTGCGCACGACTATGAATGGACGACGCGGGCTCTAGGAATGAAACATATCGCCGTATGGAATGACACGTGCGTTTTCGCTTCTCCGTGGGGAGATACTCCGCTGATCCGATTTCGATCCCGAAATTTAGCTCGAGGTCACATCCGGAAGTGACATGGCCTAATTACCCGAGGGTTTCCAGGGGGAACAAATTCCTGTACACGGACCTTACGTTGCGGAGCTCATCGAAGACAGAGCGGATGGCTTTTTGCCATAACATTCACAAGGACTAGTGATCTCGGAGTTGGCACATAGAGACATTCCTTCATCACATCAGGTGCTGCTGATCTCACGGACACGACTTGTTTGTTTCAGCCATGCTGCGGCCCTTATCTATCTTCAGTCTCTTTTTCACTTTGGTATTCGTGCCGTGGATCCCTAGCGTCCATGGCATTGATGATTATATCTCGAGAACCAGGCTTGCCTCGGTGTTTGGTGATGTTGGGGGCGATTAATATTTCCATGATGGGGTAGAGCGAACAACCTTCTTTTTTGAACAACGAATATAACGGATGGCTGACTTATAAGAAGACACGTCAAGTCGATTTGTATTGAGATCTCCGCGGTCGGCCGCGGTCCAACGTTCTCACTTAAACATCTCGTTTCACTTGCCCGTCAGGCGCAACAGTACAACAACACGTAACCGTACAACAACGTGAGGCAACGAAGAGAAAAAATTATGCGTATCACGCAAACACACCCATTCAGAGGAGGCACAACACCTCGTAGTCCTACAACCGGCGTGTCAGAAACACTTCTCGCTGACCAAAGCATCCATACCTCGACGGTAACCTCCGTGCCGCTGAACGCCAGCTGCGCACCAGGGAGATGCGTCCCGACCTTGGCAGTATGCACGCCAC
This sequence comes from Russula vinacea, assembly GCA_022376525.1. NCBI lineage: Eukaryota > Fungi > Basidiomycota > Agaricomycetes > Russulales > Russulaceae > Russula > Russula vinacea. The sequence goes on along the minus strand of WTXL01000025.1, from coordinate 324,486 downwards.
CACTATATTTGACCCGCGCGATGTAAAGCGGAGTGCCGTTTGCCTCCTTCCCACCATCCACAGGCGTCGCACCCAGTCGCTGGAGATCCAGCTGGTAGCTATACGATACCCATCGTATTGCCTTCGGATCACCGATAAGAACTTCGAACTTGTTGAGCTGAAATTTTCACGTGAGCCTTCGGGCCAGAAGTGAGAAGTGTGAAATTTTTGTTAATTTACCTCAACAACCCTGCCACCATACCCAATGGCTGAACCTTCCTTGAACACGGGAGAAGCTTTACCAATTTCTAGAATAGGAATGGAACATCCTGCATTAAAAGAGGAAGAAACTCAGCCAGCCGAACGTACGGAGACTATCTTCGAAATACGCCCGTGCGATATAGATCGGATGGTTATCTTTGTCCCTCCCGGCCTCTATGGCTGAGGGAGGAATTTTTTCACGTCCCTCAACAAGAACCCAAGTCGTGGGGGCACGAGGACCGTGATTGCGGATCTCCTGGGTGCGCGCATAGGCATCAGTCTGCCATCCCTGCGCACCCCACGTGAGGGCTTGTTTCTTTCGACGACGGTAAGTTAAGGAGAAGTCAGGATAATGGGGTGTGAAGCTTACTTCCTCTTCGGTCTTCTTTTTCTCATGTTCGTGCCAGGCGAGGTAGCCGCCACCGAGAAGGGCTGCACCTGCCAAAAGCCCACCTCCGACCTGGAGGGTCGTGAGTGGCCTGACATGGATTCAAGATGAGATAAATCCACACCTCGAGCTTTTTCTTGCGATCATCATCCAAGTCCCACCATTTCTTCTTTTGTTCTTCGTGGGTAACCACTTCTGTCTGGTCTGGATGCTTGGTGCAGTCATCCGGCGGATGTACATCTTGGCCGTGGTAGTCACCTTGAAAAGGCAAAATGATGAGGCCAATTGATGGTAGCGATAAGCGATCGATTACCCTTGTCATGAGGAGGGTTGTACGGCTCATGATTTTTCCACTCGTCGTCTGGGATGCGGCCCCACAAGGCAGGTGTAATGTCAGGAGCCCAATCACTCTGAGCAGCAGGATAAGACGATGATCAAACTGGATTGTGCACGCTGTTAGTCACCTGAGAGCGATGGGGCTGGATTATTTTGTATCTAGCACCTAGGAAGGACGGTGAGACTCGGGAATCATCAAGGTTGACCAGGACTTACCTTGGTATTCGACGATGTCGCCATAATTGTATTGAGTTCCAGGTTGCCAGGGAGAAGGGGCTGACATTGTGATGGAGGTAAAAGGTCGAACCCAGGCGTGGGGGTTCACACCTTATATATGTGTGAATTCATCGATATCTCAGGCTCGGGCTGGCTCGGGATAGAGGGAAGCTAGAGGGAGATGATGTCAGCAGACCCATAATGTGATTACATAATCAGAATTGACATGCGACAGAAACGAGACATCGCCAACGCTGCGAGGCCAGTGCAGCGCACACACGGCGTGTATCCCATTCTCACCTTCTTTCATTTCCCAGATTATGGACTTTTCGCCATCTCTCCCTTCAATCCCCCGCTTGCGATTAACCCGCCACGCTCAGCTCTCACCCTTTGATGACGATCTTTCCCGTACTCCCACGGCCGGTCCGTCGCGTCTTCACGCGTTGCACGATGAGAGTGAGGATACGGACGCTACGCCACGACTCACCGTTAGCTCGTCCCTCCCATCTGCGTATGCTGTGACGGAAGATACACCTGCTGCTCGACTGCGCGCACTGCTTGCCCAGGTGCCAAACACGTCATCCGCCTCGCGGACGCAGCTGCTCCACGAGCCTCCTCCTTCGCTCCCTTCAGACCGTGAATCCGACTTTGAACCACCCCCAAGGTGGGCCAGCTCGTCGGTAAACTCGAGCTCTGCTCGCGATAGCCTCAGGAGTTTGTTTACGCATGCCCTTCGCGACCCTGGAGATACGCCACGGAAGGATGTCCGGAGAAATAGCATCGACTTGAGCGAGGTGGAAGATAGTCCGAGAAATGGTCGGGTAATGGAGGAACGGGCGAGGAATAAGGGAAAGAGGATGAGTTTCAGTGATGAAGAGTTGGAGAAGTCATATCGTGAGTTTGGTATTCGTTCCCCATTTTCCTTTACCCCAACACTTGCCCCCATCAGAAAGAACAACTCCCACTTCATCATCTAATGCCGCCAACATGGAAGCGCTAAGAAATCGTATTCTGAGCTCCCATGCATCCAGGCTCTCTGGTGAGCAATCATCTCTCTACTTCTGTATCACTTTCGACAGAAATCGGCAGAATCGACATCAGCTGTCTCCGACTCCGGCACAGACAACACCACCTCGCTCCCTAATATGCATGCTCCGGGACCTGGAACCGTAAGCACCTCTATGCAAACAGTGCAGCTCTCTGCTCAATTCCAGAGTCACTCGAGTAGCCTTCCTACCTCATAGCTCGTTATTCGTGTTCTCACTTCCATTACTAGATCTCCTTGATCAAGATTCCGAGATGCAACGCGTTATGGGTGCAGTTGATAGCTTCGATGGTGCATCGACCAATCAAGGGCCACCCTGTAGGTCCACCATACCCGACATAGACGATATTTACTTAGTGTCACAGCATCCGCATCCTTACCTCCCGCTCCTCAAATGACAGTGTCCTCTGTTGCGGCGCGACCCCGCTCCTCTCTTGTGCGCGCCGGATCCTTGACCGAGACCAAACTGATCGCAAATGCATTGCGTCGCTCAGGAGGTCCTCGCACCCGGAAGGATAGTTTCGACTCGAGTAGGCAACCATCTTGACATATAATGCAATATCGTATTCACGTTTTACAGCCTCAAGTGTAAATTCGATCACAGGAGATGGTGAGTATTATCTCGTACGCCGTTGTCCTGCTCAATTACCTCTGCCATAGCGTCAAGTGCCCCTAGCACTCCTCCCGAACGCGGGACAACTATCATCACCACGTGCCTCACACTCTCTCACGGGGTCGCCACTCCCGGAGGAATTTCTGCGCCAGAAGCATGAGCCTATTTACAGTGGTAGCAGCAGGTCATCTCTCGAGCGGGGTCAAATTCCTCCATTGCTGATTGTGAGTGATATCGGTCCGCCGACAACCCAGCCTGACCATATGTTTGTGAAGTCCGAGACCGTATGAAGGATACTGAAAAGGAACGTCAACATGAGCGTGAGCGGGCGTGGAATAAGCCATTGTCGGCGCGGTCGAGGACTATGTCACACACGGGCTCCGCTGGGCACTCACCTTCACCCCGTCGTAGCTCAGACCAGCTGAGGTCAACCCCAAATAGCGCACCTCGTTCGCGGGAGCATTCACGACCGGCGTCACCCAGCGAGTCGGTCCGTAGCCGAGCTACTGAGGAAGGAGAAGAGACCCGTAATCGTGAACGTGAACGTAATTGGGGGTCCCCGCATAGATGGGATCACCAATATCGTCCTCCAGCGTCACCAATTCCTGGATCATCCCTTTTGCGCCCGCGGACTCAAAGCACTCACTCGAATGGAGACCACACACAAGCACAGAGGGGCCTCCGGCACACTTCTAGCCAATCTTCGCTACATTCTGAGGGCTCGTCACGCCCATCTTCCCCTGCCGACTCAACTCACCAACGTCAGACAGGGCTCAAAGAAGAGGACGAAGAGGCTTTTCATGAGCGGGAACGTAACTGGGGTTCGCGACAGCAGAAATGGACCCACAATCATATTCGCAAGCGAGTAGCGTCTCCGAACCCTGCTTCAACCCATTCTCGCGTCCGGACGAACCTAGAGTCAGATCCCTCTGCTCCTGCTGCGTCAGCTTGACACGGCCGGCAAATGGGCTTCTTAAAGGGCGGCCCAGCGAACTGTCTTTGCCCGCGCCAGAACAACAGCTCTCATCGCGCCACTCCGCGCCACCTCCTGAACTGCCCGAACAAGTTGAACGGGACGAGACATCACGCAATCCGATGTCAACATCTCCACAATTAAAAGCTATAAACGGACGCGCGCACGACAAGCCCCTTCGTGTGCCATCGCGTCTCCCTCGGCCAGACTCTCCCCTGATCCCCCCTGGTGTTAATGGTAATGGCGCCGATGTGAAAGGTGCTTCTCCAGGATCAGCGACTCGCTTCGGTTGGCAGTTCCCACGAAGTCGCCCTCAGCTTCCTGAGTTCGAGCCTGATACGAGCTCGCCTGAGCGTTCTCCGTCCCCTGTGCATCGACCTACTGTCGTATTGTTGGCTCTGGAATACCAAGCCACATTCCTGTGCGATCACCGGGTCAGGTACCAAAGGTCGCGATTAACCGAAATGGCGATGCCCGGGCATTCTCGAAAGGCCACAAACGCGCAACGACCGAATTCACGGAAGCCAACGGTGCAGTGCCACCAAGGATAAATTTCCCGGTTCAGCCTGAGCTAGATTTAGAATTCACTTCCGAGTCTGAAAGCACCAACGCTAAATCTCCACGAGGTTTGCTGTCTCCTCAGTATTTGGTATGAAAGAGTTTCTCATGTTCCATCTTTTTAGGGAGCGATGAAAGCATACAGGACGCTCCGACCCCCATTGCACGGCCGATCGAGATTCCACCACCTGAGAAGCTTCATTCATTTTCTCCCGTCCGTACTGTCCCTGCTGCTGATGATCCCGACTCCGAGGCGTCTTCGCCTCCAGCCACAACTCCCATTGATGCGAAACCCCCCTTTGAACTCTCTACTCCTCCTCGTCCGTCCCTTAGCTCCTCCAAAATCGAATTTGAGACTCCGCCGCCGCCTCCAGACCTTCCTGACCTCCCTAGTCCACCTTCGTTATCCGAAGATGAGACGGGGAGCATCAACCTTGTGTCTCGAATCGTCAAGATGATGGTCCGCTTAGCCTCAACGTTACAAAGACACCTCGTCCTCCCGGTGCGTGGGCTGCAACACCTGCGCCTGCACGTTCGCAAACTCCCCAGCCCACTTCATCCTCGTTCGCTCCAGCCAAGCTGTCGCGCACACGATCTAATTCGCTGCCTCAGACTTCCTTCACAGACAGTCAATCATCTATTGTAGTACCCCCTTCTGCGCTTTCCCGCGCAGGCACTTTGCCCACACGAACACCTGCGCCACCCGGGGCCTGGTTTTCGACACCTGGCTCACTTCGTCGGAAGAACCTGATGAAGGTTCGCTTCGATACCATAACTTCAGATAGTGCCGTGTCAGACGCAGACACGGGCGTCAAGGGCGGGAAAGTTGATGTTCCTTTGCCTGAAGCGGACTGGGGTGCAGTTCCGCCCACAAGAACAGGGCTGAATACTTCGGAGTCAATGTCTGAGCCCTCCTTCAACCACGTTGAGTCGTCGTCCCCGGCTCCAGCGTCGTCCACACCGACGACTCGTGATAATCAAGAAGTAGATGGTGCAACGGCGAATTCTCCTCCAGACACCCCTAACTTTACGTCCGCGGATCGTCGCCGCGTCGCAAGGCACGGCGATCCCCCAGCGTGAGGCTTGTCGACGAATACGGGCGTGCTCAGGATGACCCACCGATCACACCCTCTCGAAAGGATTTCAGAGACCACTCAGCGTCCTTACGTATGCCTGGTGGTGGCCCACTGAAAACGCCTCGCAGTACTAGCGTGCGCATTGTCGATGCAATGGGACACGAGTCGAGGAGCCATCTGAGCAGAATGACAGCGAGGACACTGTGACTGAAGTCCGTTACTCGCGTCAAGAGGCGTTACAACGTATGAAGAGAGCAGTTGCTGATCTACAGGATGGTCTCAGAGGCGTGGATACGTGAGTGTTGGTTCTCTAGCTGCTGCTCTCCAAGGTTATATGTTTTATGGCTGACTGGCCTCCCCACCGCAGTTCGGGTGGTGCGAATCTGGATGATCCACGATTGAGCGAACTCTATGATTTGTCAAAGGCAGCACGGGAAATGCGTTCTCAACTCGCGTCGTCGCTGCAACAGGCACAGATTGAGCACAAATACGGATCATTGAAGGAGAGCATGCGAAGGAGTAGATTTTTCGTACGCCATGTTCTGACTTTCCGACGCCAGCTAATACATGATCTGTTTAGCCCAACTTTTTGCCAGAGCAAAGAGCGGTATTTTGGAACCACTGGCTCTTCTGGACCCTTTGTTCCTCCAGTTCATCATTTTCTTGGTTATGTACCGGTATGAAAGCTCAATCCTGTTTGTATAATCGTGAAATCTGACTCCTGCTGTGGTAGCATGTCGAGGATCCACGCAAGACATCACTTTCTCACCACCTATTTTGACCCATTCTACGCTGATCTCTACATTCACCCGAACAAACCGGAATACAACTACGACACTAACCTGTTTGCATTTCTCCGTCGGCGTTCGTCGGAGCCTTCCTACACCGATCGTCTTGGCATCGATGGTCCCATAGACCAGATTCAACGTAGCGTTGCCGGCGTCGTTGCACAGGTCCAACGTTTCATGTGGGATTCTTGGGGCGCTGGTGGCGACGACCGGGTGAAGGCTTGGCCTCCTACCTGAACTTGTTGAATATTTTTACTCTCTGGCGACACCCTCTAGCGATACCTTTCATCCGTGTTCTTTAATCCTCGCATATACCTCGCGACGCTTTGCTTAGTACTTGCTTTTTGTTGTATTGTACATTATATTCACATTTTGTGTGTTCGCTGTTTGCCGCCGAACCGGACCGGAGAGTGATATGTGGGAATTGAGGTCGCGTGTGAGGAAGGCAATAACCCTCTCCTACCGCTGTCCATGGCTGCTAACGGCTCTTCCGCGAACACGGCCAATATCATCACCGCTCTCGGAAATGCCTTCAAGGATCCATCCGGCGCAGCTTTGGCCAATGATCGCCTCGCTGCGGTGCTGATTCAGAACATGAATCAGCTGAATGATTTGGCCAAGCAGGGGAAGCTCAACCAGCAGCAGATCATGCAGGTGCGCCATGATCCCACACATCCATCCATATTGTCGTCAATTGGGATCCTTGTTGGTTGCCTTTTTTACTAGCTGCGCGATTATGCGGACAAGCACAAGCCCGCGACGACAAAGGTGCGTGGACCAGCCAGGGAGCCAAGCACTCCCCCCCATTCCATTCACATCCTCACCACCTCACCTTACCTCTCTGCATGGCCGCCGCCCACCAACCAACCCGAATTCTCTCTAGCCCACCCCTCTCCCCACGTCTACCCCCTCGGCCCTGAAGACAGCGACGGGAAGCTTGACGGCCATGCTGGGCGAGAGCGCGACGGCGAAGGACGCCTACCCGATCAGCACGAGTCTGAACCCTACCAACACGACGCCTGTCGCGTGGCCGGCGGCGGTGGGACGGCCTACGCTCACGGGCGGCATGTCGGCGGGTCGTGTGGCCGGTGCGTCGTCGCCTTTTTCTCTCTCTTCTCGTACGCTAGCTAAATCAAGAACAACAACTAAAACAAAAACAACAACCGTGGTGCGATGCGATGACAATGACATGTAAAAAGGCACGCCGTCGGCGCTGAAGAACCCGAGTGAGGAGACGTGGGTGACGGACGAGACGGCCTCGCGGCGCAAGTCGACGCCGGGTGATGCGAGCATGCGCCGGTCCATCCAGGACCTTGTCATCAGCATCGACCCGAACATTAAGATCGAACCTGAGGTTGAAGACGTACGCCACCTCTGTTCCTCGACGCTCACGCATACATCTGTTTAACCCCTCCTCGACATTGTTATAGCTTCTTTTGGATATTGCCGATGAGTTCATTGACTCGGTCACCAATTTTGGGTGCCGCCTTGCCAAGCATCGTGGTGGTGACACGTTGGAAGTGAGAGACTTGCAACTTCATCTCGGTGCGGGCGCATGGACCCTCCTCTCTCGCGCATTTTGCTCATGAACACCCACAGAACGCAATCATAACATTCGCATTCCTGGTTTCGCATCGGATATGACGCCCATCGCGCTTTCCCAGGCCGGCGTAGTGCCCGCCACCCAGAGCACTCAAAGCACAAAGAAGGGTGCCCAAGGCACGCAGAACTCGCTTCGCGCGCACCGTCTTGCACAGGTGGCACAAGCCAAGCGGGAGGCTAAGCTGATGTAAAACCTATCGACCACCGTCGCATTGCTTTCTGAGTATTTTTACGTGTACTACATATGTATAATAATGGACATGATTTAAGGGCAAGAATCATAAGCAATGGTAAGGTGGTATCTATAAACTGAAGAGAGAGCCAAGAACGGGACGCGCACCGCGAACGGGCACAATTCTCAAAGCGAATGTTGTAATGAAGGTGGTACATCAGGCAGGTTGAAAAGTCTCTACTTTGCGAGCATGGAACAGACACTGGTAGCACCACCCAGGATACCATCCTTCAACAAAGTGAGGGCGTTGCGGTGGAGAGATATTGCCAACACAATAAATATGTGCCACAGTGCATGGGACCCACCACCAAGCCAGGCGAGTCGAGGCGAGTCGACGGGAAGAACGCATTCCGGGAAGCGAGTAGCATAAAAGAGGAGACCAGCGACATACGATGCGACGGATGGCATTACAGGTCCTGTTAAAAAAGTCAATTGTGGTGAGGTGAAACAGTCAAAACAGAGACGAACGTATGAAAGCAAGGGTGTCATAAATTGAATGGAGCAAGGCAAGTTGAATTAAAGGACCAAGCGTGATCATTATGGTCGAAGAAAGGAAGAAAATGATGCGCCATTTCTACAGAAGATGTATCATCAATGAGATGCGGCTCGTGGAGAAGGACGAAAACAGAGACCTTATTCTCGCTCCTGTCGAACCAGTCCCAGAAAGGTATTACAGTACCTGCGACTCCGTTTATTAAGCAACTCATAAGAAATATACTCTGGGCAGTGGTATTGCATTGGAACCCGTAGTAAACGATAGTGCCAACGCTGCCGCTGATTAACCTATCACGTAAAATGTGTGAGAACGAAGTCGAAGCCAGGTAGGAGATATGTCTGAGCGTACCAAGCAATTCCTACGTAGTCAATTTTGGCACATAAGGTCATGCCTTTATGGTCGGCACACCCCGCCATGGTGTGCCATACGACGCTACTGAAGAGTGTGAAGAGAGCAAATATGGTGAATGCAAGAATGGGGGTGTCTATGACGACAGCTGAAGTGGAGGGTATCGAGGAGCCGAAGAAGGAAATAAACATATTGCTAGTCCACAACAAAAAAGGAATCAGATGCGTGTGGATGTTTACTTGGCAAGATGGGGAGGTCGTCAGTCATGGCGGGGCACTTTGAGAGGAAGGAACACATACGGGTCTCATTATGCAAAGCAAAAATTGACGCAACAATGAGAGGCCATCTACTAAGAGGAATAAAGCTGTGAGAGGAAGCGCATGAGTAACCGTCTGGGCGTGCACGTAATATACTAACCGATATCCATGGGTGACGAACGGGTTATTCTTCCATTCCGAAGGGAGGTCACCATACGTATAAGTTTGGCTCCGTGCACCGAACGTTCGATGGCACGTGCAACCTCTAATGCACCCCACGGATGTCCGGTTCGATCCATGGAACGTGCGCGCAATATCACCGGGAGACAATCGGAAGATATCACCGTATCCATGAGCTCGCAAAGTTTGGCAGTTGAGGGGAAAGACGGAAAGGCCATGTGAGAAAGAGCATTGAAGGAAGACAGGTGGAAGTGGAGGGATTTTAATCGATCAGATAAGTTAGATACATATTGTTCGGCTCGAGGAATGCGTGGCAGTTCAGGGAGGTGCGACGTTACTCGCTTAAAATTGGAGGCGTCCGACAAGTCATGGAGACAAGCAGAGACATAAGTCTCCACCGAGACAGAGTCGAGGGTGAATTCAGGCAAATGTGAGCACAGTTCTGCCCTGGTCTGTTCGAGAATTTCGAGCCCGTCCCTGGCCCATGCTCGAACTTCTTCGACCTTGAGCTCGCTCCTGGAGATGGCCTGGCCAAGATCAAAGTCGGGAAGCGGAGACTCGAGCTGCGAAAGAGAAGCTTCTACTTCTGCGAGACACGAGAGGACATGGTCGTGAAGGGAAGCGAACGCAGCAGTCGGGGACGCAGAGGAGAGGTCGAGCGCATCTAGGGAATGGGGCGGCGGCTGACATGTCATACACGAGTGTATCACCACCTGATGCTTTCTTGAGCGAGCAACGGGGGAATTTGTTGCCGTCGTTGTCGCCGCCGCCGTTGTGATCATGGAACGAAGTAAAAAAGATTGGATAGGGACAAGCACATGCGATACTTTACATGAGCGCATCTTAGTCAGCATTCAACCGCTTGCATGACTTCCAGTGCCAGAGTGCTCATCGTTGGTCTTGGAAACCTTTCACACCCACTAACCCGCCACAGGCCAGTTCTTTTTCCGAGCACGTCCGTCTGGGCTTGCTTATCGTTCTATACAGTGTTGGGCAGCTTGTCCTCGATTCACTCGCTACACGCCTTGGAGCCCGTCTCTCCGCGGACAAGTCAATAAGTGGATATATTGCAGAGACAAGATAGACATCAATGATAGACCATTCAACGTTGCGTTATACAAGACACGTACGTATTCGGCTTTGTCGCCTGGCATGCTACTTACCTTGCATTGCATGTCACAAAAAAGATGCGCCCATGAACTTGTCAGGGCCCCCGGTGCTCATGGCTCTCCGGAAAACCGTCCGCGCCGCGCCCTATATGATCGTTTTACATGATTCTATAGAGCACAAACCAACCACCGTATCACAAAAATTCGGACGCTCCGGCAACGGCCACAACGGCGTTCGCAGTCTCATTTCGGCCCTTGGTACCAAGGATTTTTTCGTCTACGCTTGGGAATTGGGAGACCCGACTCACCCGAGTCTGACGTCGCGGATTACGTCCTGTCAAGGCTCCCCAACTTTGAGCGCCAGTATTGGGCCCCCGATGGCCCGGGTCTGGATCTTGTTTTGGAGCAGATTCAGAGAATAGGAGCCCCCCCATAACTACCGTAGTACTGCCTCCCTTGCCTTCATCAGCAGGCTTACAATTTCTCACCTTCTCCCGCCTGAGGCCTTCTCCCAGTCATGACAGCAAGCCCTCGGAAGACACCCTGCGCACTATTACCATCCCTGGACCAGAACGGGATCCTTCTCGACGTGGTACTTTGCAGAAGAAATCCAGTATCCGTAATGGTTTCGGTTTGCCTACTAAGATCAAGGATTGATTTCAACCTCCACGGCTGGCGATTCCCGAGGGTCGCATACTTGTAACAACATGAAGGCTCTAATGCATACATTTATCTTTCCAATCTGAGTTCTTCATGCGTGTTTTCAGGATGAGCAACTCGCGGGGGTATGCATTAGCGAATGGTATGAATATCCCTCTCGCCTTGGCTGTTTTCTATTTCGACGCATGAGGATATTTTTGTTTCTTCCCACCTCTTTGGCTGTGCTTGCGGCGTCGCGCTTGCACAACAGTCTTCCCCTGAGGTCCAGCGCAGAATCTCAGCCGCTTTCGTCAACCCTCACATCCAACCACTCGTACGTCTGAGCTACGTCGCCCACGCGCCCACGCGTTTTTGGAATTACGTGTCTTTGTTAGGGGTCACCCTTAGTCGCCTTCGACTACCAAACCTACAGCATGAGACAACCGTTTGTGCGAGAATTATAGGTTATGGAGCCCCTCCGCACGCACTTGCATTTCCCTGATGGACAAGTGAGTCAAGGTTCACAGACAGCTCGTGAAACCCGCCGCAGATGAATTCGCCACATCAATTCGTCGGTCTCAATTCGATGTTGTCGGCGTCGTCGTCGCACCGTAAGCTCTTTTTCGCGCTCTTTTTCGTGCGCCCATTTGTTTGAATCCAGGCAAAATGTAACCGCGACATTTGCATCGGAGCACGTCCCTGGATTCGTCTCGCGCGCCTACGCAAGCTCCTCGACCAAGCCACGCGGCAGAGTTTTTACAAAGCGATCGGCGGGCACTGCACTCGTGGTTCGGCGCAGCACAAGGTCATATCTTCCAAATTTGCGTCCTCCTCTGGTTCCGCTACCCTCTAGGGCCAGCCGAGGACTCGCTCTCATGCAAACCCGCTTTTGGATTGGTACCTTGATCTCAAAATCTCAGCGTGCAGGGAGAACATGCGGTTCTTTACTGACCACGAGACTCTAAAGCATGTGGACGAGCTCGACCTTCCGTTTTGTTTGGTTCCCGTTTCCCAGACATATGCCGCCACTGACGCTATTGTCCACCGAGGACTTTGTCATTACACTTCAGATGACTAGCTTACTAACACGATATTATTGGGTTCCAAGACATTGTTCCAAGAAGCCTTTGACGGCCTTCCTTCTAAATTCTTGGAACCACGTACACGGTGCCACGTATTTTCAACGGATCCAGAGGTCAAGGCAGTGTCGTTGCGAATGCAGAAGCTGAAGGATATCGATGGGAGGGAAGTTATGGATATTCACATCTATTCGGCAGTTATCAACATCCACTACTGGGACTCGATCATAACATCCGAGCACGCTGATGAACTGATAAGTCGTAGTAAGTAGACTGGCTGTATGCGATTGAAATTTATTGGCAAAACAGGATACTGCCACTGAAAAGATGAATACAAGCGAGGAGGAGGTTGGGATTTGGCCCGCTGAGGGGCTTGTACAGTACATCCAGATAATCGTCAAAGCGCATCAGAAATGTCAAACGTTCAGACGAACGATGGTGACAAAATAAATACGGATGTGTGGTGGCGCGTGGAAAGAAAATTAAAATGGAGCACAAAGCTCTACAAGAATCGAAAACAGTACAAATGAATAGGGAATAGTTATATCACGCGACGGGCAACCTGATGTTAAGGATGCCAGGGTTATCGGGATCTACTTCTGACTCTATCCTTTGTCTTGTGAGGGTTCAGTGAATCGTGACACATGACAAAACATAAGGCGACTCACTCTGACATCGCCTTCGTAAGGGCAAGTCTCAGGTGGGGGAGCTCCCTCTCCCTCCTCTCCGAACGACTCCCTAGCCCACAGATAACGCGCAGGCGCGTGTCGCCCGCCACAAGAGCATCACGGATCGCAACTTCGGTCCTCCGAAGCGCCTCTTCCAGCTTGAGACTGTGCACGTCGATCGTGCGCTCATCCTGCTGGAGATTGTTCGCTGATCCCATATGAGAAATCCAATTGTTCGAGGATAAGACAGTACTTGTCGGAAACGTACCTTTAAAATACCGCTGCGCCGCGCGCCTGTGCAGGTTCATCGCACGCTCGTTGGCCTCCTCCTGCTCGACTTTAAATCGTATGGCATCCGGATACCGTCTCTCGCTAAACGCCCTCTTATGCTCGGCGTGCAGCCGATCACGTTCCTTCTCCTCCGCGGCCGCCTGCTTCCTCAACATCTCCGCGCGGCCGATGATCGAGTCACGGTTGCCACCCGAGATGATGCTCGAGCGCGCACTGCCGACATCGGACATGTCCGGATTGCGTATGGAGAGTTTCTCTGAGACCCAGTGCCGTGGTTGGACACCAGCGGTAGCCTTGGTTGACGGGGCCACCTGCTCTGAAAATGGCGGTGGCGGATCCGGGTCCTCTTGTGGCTCGGTAATCTCTGGAAGTAGGTCGATGTTGCCCGCGACCAGCGTGGACGAGACTGGTTCAGCACTCAAGTCTGGCCGCTGGCGACGGCCTGCACGGCCGCGGGCATGACGATAATCGGGGGCACATGCACAGACTTAGGTGTGGGCTCCGCGGCAAACCGCTCGAAAGAGTCATTGTCAACAACCTCCGACGCGTGTGGAGCGATGTCGAAGCTGACCGACGAATTGGAGGAGGGCTTGGGCTGCGACACGGAGCGGAGTGCGCTGGGCGGGAGGGAGGTCGCGGGGACCGGTCGCCGTGGACCGGAGGAGGCGGTTGGCTTGGAGGAGGAATCAGCGGAGGAGGAAGAGGAGGGTGGATATTCTGGGAAGTTGCCTGGGACGCTGTGCCTGCGTTGGCGGGTGGCGGGTGGCGCGGGAGTAGATGGAGGCGCTGAAGTGCTGCGTGGCGGAAGTTCGAAAAAGCGTACGCGGGGGATGGTACCAGATGGTATGGGAAGTTTGAGCGAGTTCCAGTCGAAATGGCGAATGAAGCGACGGGCGCGACGATAAAATCTGTGAAGATTCTTATCATACCAAAATGCAGGCGTGACGTCGGCGAGGACAAAGCCACATCCGGTCCAGAGTAGGACGATAGTGAGGCGGTAGAGGCTCTCTGTGAAGAGAAAGTCGACCAAGAGGCGGAAGCCCAGGCCGACGTAGGGGTCGAAAGACATTGGCCATTTTTCGAGGAAGTGGTAGAGAACGGCACCCTCCCAGAGACCGACGAGGGAACCACCTACGCGGTCGTTATAATGAGAGGCGGCGACGACGACGAGGCGGAGAGCAAAGCCCAACGAGATTGCGAAGACGCTGTCCATCGCAAACGAGAGCATAAAGCATGCGGGTAAGGGGTGAGGCAGAGGGTACAAGTCGGTACAAATAAGAACAAAGCAATGCTACTGTATGCATACAACTGACGATTCGACCGTCATGCGAAATCCAATATCTGAACTCTCCCATCACGACCACCGACCGCAATCCGTCCGACCGTATCCTCAAGTGAAGACGTTAGTATCCTATATTTCCGCTCGTAAACTTCCCCTGGCCCAACCCGAGATTTATACAATCCGTTCTTCCGAACCGTCAAGTCATTCTGCCATCGAGCAGATTGAGACTCCTGGGCCGGAACGAGACGACTGGTCGCATCGAAACCGACAAAGCACCGCACAGGGAACGTGCTGTGGCCACATGTCAGATTCTGCGTCTCCATCCAGAATCCTTTCCCATTGCGCCCTACGACGAGATTGCTGCACGATGGTGGCACCGGTATGGTCTGCGTAGGCCGCGCCGGAAGAGTACATGGGCTACCCATCGGCCTTGGAAGCCGCAACGTGTCCTGCTGTTGCTCGCTACAGTGTTCAGTCTCCGCCGATTGATCAGCCAAGGCTACTGGTCGCGGGAGAAGATCATATTTCCGAATGGAGTGACCGTCGGTGGTTGTGACTCGCATGAGAATAGTGACTGGATTAAATTGCCAAGCGCCTCGTTCCGCCTCTGTCATCTCATGGACAATGACAACAGCCTCCCTCGCCGGGTCCTGAACATGCAGAAAAGCTCCGAAAGTGCTGGCACCCTGAACCGCGCGTCCACATTCATCAAATTGTGGTGTTGGTAACAGCTGTATGTGCGATTGGCGAACAACGAGCAAGTGATTACGAACAAGCTCAACGGCTAGAACGCCGTCAGGCTGGGATAAATGGAATCAGGTAAAATTCCCAAGCGATATTGAATGTGGGGATGACTCACCGTGGGAGAGTGATGGATGTTTCCGGAGCTCATTGTGAAGAACGGTCCCTTCCGTTTCCAGTTCCATAAAACTACTGGGTCCCCCAGCAATGCCAGGTCCCCGCACAGTCGTGCAATGGGTGACAAGCGCCGCTGCATATTTCGCGCCAAAATTTCCGATCTCAGCGCCGTGAAACAACCATGGAATCTGTCCAATGCCCAAACTGCCGCCCCAATCTCGTACGAAGGAGTCCCCCTAGAGAAACAAGGTGAGTTACAAAGGCAGCAGGACAACGAAAAAAACAAGCTCACATATCAACCATTCGAGAGAACATGACGATGAGCATGGCTTCATTATCTGGGTCGTCGTTAATGACTACCCCATCGATTGTATGGACGGAGATGTAGCGCTCGGCGACGAGGAAAGCTTCTGAGCCCTCAAAAGGAATCTCCCAACATGCGACGCGGTTTTTTTCCACCGTAATAAGTAGTTCGCCATTGTGGCCTGGCGGGAAAAGGACCTGGGAAATGGGGTGGGGGTGATCTTTGGAAAGTTGGAGTGAAGAATCGTCCTCGGTGATCAGTTCCCTGGTGGGGAACTCTACGTTTCGCCTAGACCGAGGATGCGAGGAGCACCAGTTTCTGTGGAATCTGGAGGCATGTATTGCTCGCACTTCCAGTTCCTTGGCGGAGAGAGTTTTAAGATCTGCGATGAATGCTGGCACGGGTAATCTCCTGTCTATGACATGGTGCTTGAGTGCATCCGACCATACCCAGCGCTGTTTGGTGACCGATATAAAGCGCTTTGATGTCTGTGAAGGGGTTTGAGATCTAGGGCCGATTGAGTCGAGTCAAGATCGTGGGTGCATACCATTCTAAGGGCGAGGATATCTTCGACACCGATGAGACTAATCACGAGAAGTAGGACATCATCCGGAAGCGACGTCAGCCCGGGATTAGGATGGCACGTTATGATCGAGGAGGTGGCTATGGCCTTCGAGACGGGGCCCGTGGTTGCGGGATCTGGAATGCCATCTGCGAGGCCAAAGTAACAAACATCCGACAAAAGCCTAGTCATGATTTGAGAAGTGGAAAAAAGGGTAGAATGAAGGAGGGGATGGAAGGGAGGGGCCAGAGATAAAGAGAAACGAGGGGAAGGTGCCCAGCGGACGGAGGACAAGAATGGCTCAGCCTATGGACAAGCGTTCGTCCATAAATGGTAGTCACAAGCCCGACCGTGGCCGCACGTGCCTTCCATAAAGCGACAGGCAAAGACAATAAAGTCAGCCACTTTCATCAACAACTGTACCCCAAACTACAACAACACGCTCATTATCATGCTCGTTCTCGCCGCCTTCCTTATCTTTTTCGCTCTTTCCGTTGCCGCCATTCCTCTCGGCCCTCCCGCAGGCCTCGCTAAATCCCTCCCTGTCCCCTTGGCTGTCCCTCCCCTCCCTGCCCTCCCTGCACTCGATCCCGCCGATCTCCTCAAGCTCGCCAGTTTAAAGCGATTCATCATGGACGCTGATTATGCCACTGGCTCCGGTCCACCCGTATTCTTAGGCAAATCGCCACATAACC
This sequence comes from Russula vinacea, assembly GCA_022376525.1. Lineage (NCBI taxonomy): Eukaryota > Fungi > Basidiomycota > Agaricomycetes > Russulales > Russulaceae > Russula > Russula vinacea. The sequence goes on along the minus strand of WTXL01000025.1, from coordinate 307,651 downwards.
GAGGAGATCCCTTATCTAGCAGGTTCGGCTCTGCTGCCACTCTATGCTAAAACAATATCAACGAAGAGCTCCCTAATTGTCTCCTAGGTCTACGCCCACTTGACAGTCATAATAGAGTTGCCGCCGCATCCACCTTGTATCCCTGCATGCCGTCTTCGACCCGCGCCACGTGTATCCTTCCATACCCTGTAGTATGATGACCCGTCATGACATATACTCTTATTTGTATTCCGTCTTCGGCCATCCGTGATGAAATATATTCGCAAACTGCTAAAATGTCGTGCCTATTAAGGGGCTGCTCTGCTCTCTCTTTAAGGGGCTAGTCCGTTTTCTCTTAAGGGGCACTAGACTGTTCTTTCTTGAGGGGCTAGTCTGTTCTTATTATTTCCTCGTGTTTGACCATATCAGCACCAACTTTGCGCAGATGCCGCTTTCCAGTGAATATGGGTCAAGCGCCGTGTCTGAATCTTGGAAAGACAACGTCATTTCCCGCGACGGTGGTTTATGCGTTCTATGCGGGATTTACCCCGTTGATGTTGCCCCCATTGTCGCCCACATTGTCTATGGGGACAGTAGTCAAGTAAGTTGATTTCTTACAATTAGTTGAACTCCATGCACGGCGAATGCGCAGGTCGACTGGATCCGCCAGGTAGCACCGTCGTTGTCCGATTTCACGACAGAAGACGCTTCAAATTTGATCTGCTGTGAGTAATTACAAGCAGCTGCTCTGTCCATTCTGCGTCTTGTTCATAGTATGTGTTGTATTGCAGTATGTCCGACGCACTATCGTCAATTCGTTTTGGGGTACTTTGTGCTCGTCCCGAGTAAACAACAAAGGGAGGCGATGCTCGAGCACGAGCGCCTCGACTTTGCCATGCGAGAGGAAATCGTTGCGCGTGGGGGTAGAGACCCCGGACGAACATTCCCTGAGGTGAGTAGTATTTCAGAAACCTTGCGCCTCGCGCGACTCGGATGCGCTGACACGCAAAGCCGTTCTCGAAGCTCGTTCACGAATATGAATACATCCCAGTCAAAGGTGGCCGAATTTGTTTTTATGTGCACCACCCTACGCCGTACGACCCGGACGTGTATCTATTCGACAGCGCCGATAGTCGTCCCTGCCCCCTGCTACATTTCCAAGCGTCTCATATCGCCCTCATGGTGGAGGCCGAGCACTGCCTGTCGACCGTACTTCGCTTGCAAACTCCGAAGGGTGACGTAGCAGAGCCGCAGGTTGCCGCGCTGTTAAGGCACTATGGACGGCAGCCAGGCCAGCATTCAGGTGTGGCGCCGCCTGCCGCGGCCTTGCTCGAGCACTACGCAAGTGTCATTGCCCAGCTGGGGCCGCTACCCACTGCTCCAACTCATTCCGTATCGTTTACCAATGACGGCTCCGTGCCTAGTCAAATTCCTCGTCCACCGGTTTCCACCAGCGTTTTGTCTCGGGCGGAAGACGCTGATGATGGTGTGGATATGCGTGCAAGAGCAGAAATTCAGTCGAGGGAGTATGCGGAGGAGCGGCCGGTTACTTGTGAAGATTTGGAGAACAGACCGCGGTTATCTAGAGGCGGTGCGCTAGGGTCCTGGCGCTTTGCCAGTGCAAACGACATATGTCGCTTTGACGAATGAGTCAACGTTAGACTGCTTGTTCCACCCCTTTATTCATGTTCAGACGCATCGGCTGTTATCAACGCCTGTTCCATGACCATACTATTTATTCGGCATATCATATTACTCATGGACATGTCCCAAGTTGTAGCAATTTACCAATCAGAGCCAATTTTGTCTTATAGTCACGAGAGGCACACGTATCTTGATGCCTTGATGCCTTTACTATCTAGTATGTCGGAGACTAGAGAAGATTTATCCGAAGAAACTCACTATAGCAATTGAGATCTTAGTACAACGAATCTCGTGCACACCAAGAAATGAAAGCGAGGAGGACAAACGAGGCGTCTGACACGAAGCCGAAAAATGCCATGCCAGCGAGCAAATACCTTGACAGGGGCCGGCGTTGTGTCCCAATACAACAGTAAAAACAGGTCAATGGACATCACCCCATTTGAGTAATGTAAATAGAAGAATGGCCCGGTCAAGTACAAACCGAGATTTGACGTTCATTTAGTGGAAACCCCTAGAGTCACCATGATCTATGAAGGACTGGACTAGAGGGAGGGATGTTTCCAAGATGAAAAGAGACATTGTTTAGAAGCGCTGAGCGAGGTCGTTGACTGTTCGTCACAGCATCAATCGAACAAAAAGGCTTTCGATTACAATGCTCGGAAGCGGAAAACAACATGAGACACTCCAGGTAGAATGGACCCGAGAAAGGTGCCTCAGCCAGAGGCCCTAAGTTATCAAGGCGTGTCAGAGATGGAAAGCAAGGGTTTACGTACATCATGAACTTTCTCAGCGCGGATGTCACAGACGATAAGAAGCGAGGGGTTTGGATTGGTCCAGCGTTCGAGCTGGTTGAGGAGAGGCCGTAAACAGGAAAATAATGGTGGCGCGAAGAAGACTAGTTGGATTGGTCGCACACTCCCGCGCAGGCCCCACGGTCTGTCATGCAAAGCACACTTCGATATTTTACAAAACTTCATCAGGGAAACAATAAACAGTAATGAAAGTCCATTCAACGGTCCTGCAAGCTGCTCAAAAGACGGAGAATACTGAGGAAGAGGTTGACAAAATCGAGGTAGAGGCTAATTGCTCCCATGATGTACTCATCGGGGGAGAGGCGTCCGTTGATGAGGTAAGTGTCATAGACGATATACCCACTGAACAGCAGAGTGCCTCCAATGGCGTAAATGAGATTGAGAGTCGAGCTGAACGGGATGAACATGCCAACAAGGCCGGTCATTACTGCCACATTTTTAGATCCGGGATTCAGCGAACGAATGACATAACTTACTCAATGCGACAAGGCCACCGAATAGCCATGGTCCCATTCCAGAAAAGTCATACTACAGATGAGGGTCATTGAACTGCCACAGAATTGAAAACCAACAAACTCGCCTTGCTTTGTAACGTGAAGAGTGTCAAGCCGAGGAAAACGCCCGTTGTAATGAGTAATGCCTGAAGGACAATCACACTGTCGTTGAAAGCGGTGACTACGCCAAGACTGAAGGCTTCCATAAGGGTAAAAAGCGCGAGGAGCCCAAAGTTCATAGGGTGGCTGTGGCGCTTCCAGTACAGCAAGCCCAGGACAACGAGGGTTCCGAAGAGCGACACATAGAGGGCCCATACGCTACGACAACTTGAGTACATGAAGAAAGAGCCCAAAAGAGTACTCACTTGTTCTGAACCCAAGAGATGGCCGAGTCGGATTGTGACAACAGACCACCTACGATAGTGGTAGCCAACTACGCGGTGAGGTAAATCGAACCCGAACGCAGGGTATATGAAGGGTCAAGAGTACCCACAATTTGAGTAACTATGACGAGGGAGAGAAGTATCAGAGATGCCAAGAGCGTTGCAGAAAGACGTTAGATGTGAATACGTACACAGGATAGTGTACACTTTCCGGACAAACGCAAGTCGGATCTCAACGGAGCTCTCCGTAACAGAGACACCATACTATCCAGAGAATAAGAGAGGCATCAAGCGAGTGGAGAGGGGAACCAACCTTGAAATCATCTGGAAGGTCACCTGGTGCAGGTTGGTTGTAGATACCGCCGGCGCTGGAACCAGGCTCGTCGTGATATGAAACGCCAGAGTAAAAAGGTGAATTTGGAGACTTTGGAGACGGAGATGTGGAACCGTAAGAAGGGGGAGGGATTGGATACTGACTCATGATGGTGGTTGTTGGCAAAAGGAGGAAGTGAGACCGAAGAAGGCCATGGCTGTATGCGGTGTTCCCACGCAGATATCGGTGTCCTCGGTGTCGTGTGCCCGCTGAGCTCTTTGATGTCCCGCAGTGCCCTCATACTAAAACACTCCAGCCGTGCTGCTCACATCACCCACTCTGACCGCTATTCTTTCATACGCTCTTTCTTCTCTGCCCCACCCGCTCTATCTACCCGCTCTCCACTACTTTCCCCGCCCTCGTTAGCCCTTCGTCGTAATTTCTATTCCTCATGCCGTACCCGTGACAATCGTCCTTCCACCTCTCAAAATCTGGGGTCACAACCAAAACCACATCAACCAAAACCCATCCCCAATCCGCGCATAACCCATGACAGTTTTCCTCATGACTCCTCCAGCAACCTGCACGACGACAACTATCCACGCTTCTTTCGTCGACTCGCGCAGTCGCTTCCACACGTTTCTAGACCCTCTCGGGATGACTTCCTCAATGCAGCAAATGGCATGGTCCAACGTATGCGCGTTCGCGTGCGCTGGTTTTTCATTCGTAATTTTCGCAAATTCAATGCCGATGATATTTCTGCCTTTGTCACTTGGTTCTTGGTCGGACAAGGGCTCTGGATCTTGGTCGGAACGTTAGTAGGGAACCGCAACGCATTGTTTCCCTTTGTTCTTATTTTATTCTTCCAGGACAACCTTTTTCTCTGCCGTGTTTGCAGTGGCGAATAGCCTTCGCCTCCAAGGTATTCGCAGTCACCCTTCCCATGGCGTTGCAGAACTGAGAATGATAATATAGCTTCTGTCGCTCGCGCGATTAGCGACTATCTCACTTCTGAAACAGGTGTCACCATCATTTTCGAGTCTGCTATCGTGCCCAAATGGAAGGACTCCCGCATATCATTCAAGAACGTGTATATCACAAGGCGACCCAAGAACGATAACAATAAGCCTGACGAAACTGGCAGGGTTGTCCATGCCGCTGCACTAGGTTACGACGTCAGCAATCATCCCGCCAATTATACGTTAGACGATGAGGAGGACGATATCGTTAAGCACCAGCATTCGGACGAAGACGCCAAGTGGTCTATGTTTGATTTCAGTGTCGATAGCATCGACGTTACGCTCAGTCTATGGCGATGGCTGGACGGAAAAGGGCTCGTGAAGGACGCTGTTGTCAAAGGCGTGCGAGGCGTTCTCGGTACGCATTTCCGTTCAATATTTCGTGTCCTCTCATCAACATTGTCTGCAAGATCGTCGTTCGATTCTGTGGTCTCCTGACCTCGATCCCGCTTCATTTCGTCACGTTGCCCAACAAGGTGACTTTGAACTTGAATCACTTGCACTTGAGGATGTCCTCATCACCGTATACCAACCCGCCAATTTCCGCCCGTATACATTTTCTATTTTCCGTGCCGATGTTGGCATGCTACGCAAACAGTGGCTGTTCTACGACTTTATGAAGGCAGAGGGTGTGGTGGGACAGTTCGATAATTGTTTATTCAGTTTGCATCGCCCGCAGAGTATCGGGAGAACGAATGAACAGGATGCTAAAGATGGTGGTTGGTCTACGATGGTGAGTGTCTCTTCATCTCCATTCCTCGATAATTACGACAAATTTAGTCCCGATTCCGGATTGATGGTGTCAACATCGACCATCTGCAAGCGATGACTACCGAGGAAGGCCCGATTTCCTGGATCACCTCTGGAAAAGTGGACGCAGTGCTCGATATCAAGTTTCCGCGCGACGCTGACGCCGACTCGCTCAACGAACTCATAGATGCACTTGCTACCACAGCCGTCGCAGTTGTCACAGAGCGTATCCCTGGTCAGCGTGAGCTAGCGAAGCCACCTTTATCCGTGCCTCAAAAGCACCATGAGGATGAAGGGCGTGGACAGGACAAGGTTGTAATCGACATTGATCTGCGATTCCGAGACTTGAAGGCCGCGGTGCCCATTTGGACCAACGGGCTCAGTTATAGTTCGAATGCACTCATTCGACCCATTGTGGCTTTTATGAAGTGGGTCGTCATTTGGTATGATGTCTATGCGTGTGTATGCTGAGTCGATGGATCAGTGCCAACCGTACGCTGATCCCCGTTCGATGTCGGGTGGTCAAGGGCATGGAACATTTCGACGGTGCTTGGACGGTACGTTTCTACTTGGTATCGTTTGTACGGTGTCTTATGGCGAGGTTACTTTAGATGTGGGAAAGTGAGTGATCAAATGAATGATACTGTTGTGTGGAGGGCTTTTTCTTACTTACATGCCTATAGCCGGTCTTATGGACGACATTGCCCTCAAAGTCTACGACGCATTCGCGTATCACGTTACACAAGCCAACTTCAACCACCGTGTCAAGACGGTCAGCCTATGGAGCTTGCAGATGACTGCTAGTGCTGTGCTCGCTGCCTTGCGGAACGTCGTGGACCCAGTATCCGTTCAGGTCCGCGACTTGTATCAGGATGCAGCAGTTGTCCTGGATGTTGGGTCTGCAGACGCGCTTGGTGCGCCTGTTGGTACTTAGGTGAACGTATCGCATTTCTGTGAAAGGAATCCGCGCGATCTGCCTTCGAAAAAGTAGTTTAGAATGACTCCTACGTATCAAGTATATACAGTATGGTGGTAAAAGGTCCATGCGGATTTAACCGCAGCCCGACAGAGAAACAGAACAGAAGTGAGAAACGAAAAGGAACATAGAGATGTAGCTGAGAAAAATGAAAGAAATCTATGGTGACCCTACTAGCATAGTTGGAGAGAACTACGACCGCTGCGAACTAGCTTCTCGATGTCTTTCAGCTTTTCAGCTTGACGCCGACGCTCCTTGAACGTCAATTCCTTGACGAGGCCCATGCGCGCTACCATTACAACATCCCTGTCCACGACCAACTGGTCGGTGCTTACCCTCGTGTCCATCTTCATGCGCTTGCGGTCCGGTCCTTCGTCGCGGCCGCTCGAATCGAGATTGTGTCCGCTGCCACTACTACAGCCCTCTCCGAGGAGACGCTCCAAGGCTTCGTTTTCTTCATCCGACGTGTAATCCTCCTCGCGCATCCGCTTCTTCCCACGAGCCTTCTCGCTCAGTTGCGGAGACGGGCCCTCGTCCGGGTCGTCATGGTCGGCCTCAACCTCAGATACAGGAAGATTTCCGACAGGACCGGTTGATGGGATGAGTGATGAAGAAGAAGATGGATTGTTACTTGCGTCATCGGCATCGTTGGCAAGATGGCTAGCCGTGGCGCTGGGGAGTGATGTTGCCACGGATGAAGGAGGAACGTTGTTAGGTGAGTCGTCAGTACCGCTGGTGCTAGCGTTGGTACTTGTATCTGCCGCAGCGTTCGAGGACGCCTCGACCTCTTCCTCCTCTGCGGGAGCAGGTGGAATGACATTCGATGATACAGATGCGTGTTGGACGGTCAAAGTCGGGGCCTGTAAGGTCTCCGGTTCGATCTCGACCACGATGGGGATCGCTTCGTCGTAGGTCGGCGGAGATACGTAGGGAGGTGGGGGTGCGGGCGCAGCGAGACGCTCGAAAGGGTTGATCTCTCGCGACGAGTTCCACATCGGGTCAGGCGCCACCGAGAAGGGTCGTTCGCGCTGCAGACGGCGAGAGGGTCCGGGAACGACGCTGAACCCATCTCCCAGTTCCTGATTGGGAGTCGTGGGGCGGCTGTCTGCGGGTTCAGTGGCCGCTGGGGTGGACGGACGATCCGGCAATTCGGGTGTGGTCACCACCGACGAGGAGGAAGGGTCAGTGGTATGGGTAGGCTCGTCAGACGGAATGTGTCCGTCCGCCGCGAGCATGCGAGTCTCGGCACTTGAGACGGTTGCCGTTCTCCCGACGGGTGTGGGTGTTTGGGGATTTCGATAGGTGGGATACACTCTATCCTCGGGGTGAACGTAAAATTGCAATTTAAAACTACAACGCATCGAATGTTAGTCGGCAGTGGTAACGAGGGTCATATAGAGCCACTCACTTTATGTTGTTCTGAAAGTCGCGTATGTCGTCGAGCTTGCCGACGTTGTATCGATTCATAGTGGTGCTGTGATTGAGTAGGGCAGCGTGCATGTCCAGCAATCTAGCATGCTCGCGCAAGGTTTCGAGAATCGGCGCGAGTTGCTCCTGCACAATTGAGGCCGTCATATTGGCCATCGCGTCGCTGAACTCATCCGGGTAACCAGACTGGAAGGGTGCTTCGATAAGAGACATGAGTGAAGATCAAGCGGAGGGAGTAAAACTTTGGCTGGGGAATAGCAGACGAAGGTGTGAATGACTTTCACACCCCCGTTCCCCAGGCTTTTATGAGAATGGGGCGGGCTTGGTTGTGGCTTTGAGTGTGGCCTCGTAGCTGGAGGGACTAAGCACGAGACTGCGCTTTGCCACAATGCACCGCCCGATTGTTCCGTTTTTCCTCCACATCCCAGACGGTTCATATCCACAGAGAGGTAATAGGCCTCCGTCGAGGATTGTTCAGTCACAACTCACAACACGAGATAAAATCCGCTGAATTCTGGTTACGTGGAGCTCGAAGGACAGTCAAGTCAGGCGCTACTCGAGCACAGTGATAGTGTTAGCCAAGTTGGCGGCCAAAGCGTTGGGCATTGTGGCAGGATCAAAGCCAGACCTTTTTTCAAATACGGTAACGGGGCCCGGGTGACGTTGGCCCCGTTACATCTCGCATTTGCCATTTGCCACTTCACACTGGGCCAATGTCGCCAGCGGCGCCTTCATCGGTTCAGTGTTCAGTTGAGCCCTTTGGGCCTTCGTGACGTATAATTCCATTTGTGCCGTTGCCATACAGTACCGTTCGTGCCCGAGTCACTGGAGGCAGTATGTAGTATCTCATCAGCCAAAAGTCCTTTGCACTTCAAGAATGACATCTTTCCTTCACTCGAGCTTTGTTCAAGCTCATGCAAGGTTTTCCGGTGCTGTCTCGACGCATACAACGTGGCCTAGAAAGGTCTTGCTGTGCTGAAATATCCAAACCTCTCCCGTGTACTACTGTACGATGATAGGTACGAGTGCTCAGTACTCAGTGTCTGCTCAATATCATTCCATCCGATTTTCAGTGAGTGTTTCTCACGGGGCGACCACAAACAAATCCGTCCGCGGCAATAAAATAATTTGGGGGCACGGTGTCGCTGGAAGACCACAGGACGCGTAAATAAATGACCTCGCTAGGTATCCCCGAAATCGATGAACCTCTTCCCATTAAATGCGCCTTCTCATCCTCAGGGCTTTAGCTATCAGTTCCTGGCTGGCAGGCTCTCTTTCGCATGACGTAAACCACGACGTTCATGGGGAACACGACGTCGAGCCGGTCACGCGTCGGCTAGAGGCCCACAGGAATATCACCATTCACATCGGTCTAACACAGCAACACCTCGACGGGATCGAGGAGACACTCATGTCTGTTTCACATCCCGACTCGCCAACGTATGGCCAGCACTGGTCCGCAGGGAAAATCGCCGAGCACTTCGCTCCCAGTGAATCACTGTATCAGCGGTCGAGAGTTGGTTGGTTAAGGCCGGTTTCCACCCCGACCGGCTCCGCCGCTCGCGCAGCAAGGGATGGATCAGCATCAGAGCAAACGTTTTTGATATTGAATCCCTGTTAAAAGCGGGATGTGACGTCCACACACATTCCTCTGGCCACGAGCGAATTAGTCCGTGCCGCATGGCTCTGTGCCATCCACATATCTCGCGACTGACCTTCTTGTGATAGGCTGTGAGCCATTCTCGGTTCCTGAAGAGATCCGCGAACACGTCGACCTCATCAGAGTGACCCATGTTCCTAAGAATGCACCCCCCAAATACTCTAATCACACACAAAGCAACGCACGTTCGTTTGGTAGGCCTCTACCGGATGGCATCGTGACTGGGGTCGCGTCTTCATTAGACACTTGCGATAAGCATATCACCCCACAATGCCTGCGCCAGTTGTACTCGATCAACATTAAACCAGAAGTACCACAGCTGAATTCGTTCGGAGTTGGTGTGTCCTCATTTGTCAAGTTCACTTGCTTTTCCTGACCCAACCCAGTCGAATTCACTCCGCAAACCTATATCGGCAGAGATTTAGATATTTTCTTCTTGTGAGCAACCCTCATTTCTGTGTTTTGTAGTTCTGTCTCAATTTCATTCTAGCCACTATTCTAAGAGTCAAAAGAATAAACGACCCGTCCTTGTTTCCATTGACGGAGGTAGGTCGATCTACGGAATCTCCAGTTCAATGATAGACCAATTCATGAGTGTAGGTTTTGTCCAGCTGCAGAACCAGTCTAAATACGGCGGGGAAAGCAATCTCGACTTTGAATACGCGATGACATTAACGGATCCTACACCTGTAACTCTTCTCCAAACCGGGGATCTTATCCAAGGTTTGAGCCTCAGAAGCCGTGATGAGTATGTCCCGCTGATCTCAATCCTGAACTTTTAGGAGCTGGGTTTGACAACTGGTTAGACGCCGTAGATGGGTCGTTTTGTACGTTTGAAGGCGGTGACGACCCCAATTTGGTACGTATCAGCTTGTATTCCAGTATTCATACTTCTTACCTCGCGTTTTCAGGACGGAATTTACCCTGACAGTCAACCGGGAGGGTTCGATCGTACGTCCCGTCCACACACAATCACATTGCATTGCATCACCCACGCCGATAATAATCCGTAGATCCTGAATCGTGTGGTATCATCGCGCCACCAAAAGTCGTTACTGTCTCTTATAATCTGGATGAATCTGTTGTGCCAGCCGCGTATGCCATGCGCCAGTGTTACGAGTACGCCAAGCTCGGCTTGATGGGCACGACAATTTTGTATAGCTCCGGCGATTATGGCGTGGCTGGAGAGGGCGGTTCATGCTTAGGCTCGGAGGACGGAAGTACGCGTCGCCCAGGTACGTGTCGCCCACAGGTGTGTCCTTGAAAATATCTCATAACAACATTAGTTAATGTTGGTAAACGTAAACGAGTGCGATTCAACCCTTCTTTCCCGGCAACATGTCCTTTTGTTACTGCTGTTGGGGCAACACAGATCAATCCGAACTCAACAGTATACGAACCCGAGAGCGCTTGCGAACAATTCGCCTACAGCGGCGGTGGCTTCAGCAATATATTCCCCTTGCCCGCCTACCAAGAAGCTGCGGTCAACGGGTACTTGACAAATTGTCCCCCTCCTTACACCGCAGCACAGTACAACGACTCCGGAATGGTAGAAACTTTGCTTTCCACGTGAACCCGGTGCTGATGCATCCGCCAGGTCCGCGCATATCCAGATTTGTCTGCCAACGGGTCATTTTTATTTTGGGACCATGCCATTCCTCCGACTGATTCAGCCTTACAGTGCAAACATTGTCTATGTAAGGAACGGAAATTACAGTCGTACGTATGGAACGTCGGTGTCGGTGCAAGTTATTGGAGCCATCGTGACGTTGATCAATGACGCGCGACTTGCCCTGGGCAAGGGGACAGTTGGTGAGTCGCAATTAAATATCTTTCTCGGTCACGACGCACTCATCTTCATGCCTCCAGGGTTTATCAATCCTCTGGTATACAATGCCTTGCATTCCGTCGATCGCGTTGTGACATCTTTGTAGATATATTTGCCGGCCTATTCTAGTGCGTTCCACGATATCACCACTGGACGCAACCCAGGCTGCGGTGAGTCGCTGTGGACTATCAGCTTCTAGTTATTTCTTCTAACTATTGCACCGCGTTGCGCAGGGACCCTCGGCTTCACTGCGTAAGTTTTACATTTTTCTTCGTCTTCGCGCTCGTTCGGATCTGATTCGACTATATGGATCATGATCTAGTGCCGAGGGCTGGGATCCAGTAACAGGTGCTCCTAGGCACGGTATTTCTTGTTATATTTTTCTGACACTTGCATCGCAGGAGTGGGCACGATAAACACGACGGCCTTGCTTGATATGCTTTTACTCTTGCCCTGACACGGACACGGGCATAGCGGGCATACTGGACCTTGTACTGGACCGACAACTTGCCGCTCGTTTGCACTTTATAGACATGTAATATGATGGCCGTGGCCGCGGCCCACACTCCTTTTCAATTGCAGTATAATGTGATACTGCCCGTCAGGCGTCCAATTTTGGGACGACATTATTGCTACGGCGGCTACGGAGTGATCTGAAGACCCGCTGCGTCGAGTATAGGTATTGGTCGGGGATCGGCAGGCTGCATGCACATGGACGGACGGCGTTCCATTCCTGTAATACCGCTTAGTAGAATTCGACCTATCGCGGACACCGTTCGCTTCGTCGAAGGCATGCGTCGTTCGCTTACGAGTCTCGTCATGATATTTCGACACGTGGAAATTCAAGGACCAGTAGTAGTGTCTATCATATCATATCATACAGCTGACTGCAAGCGTTTTCACTTCCATGCGATGTAACGTGGTGATTATCTGGTATCACATTATGAATCAATCATGATATTGCACAACAACGCTTCTTCGGCTCTTCAATATCTTCAATAGTTTCAATATTCAAGCTTCAAGTGGCCGCGGTCTTCTTACCAAACAGTATCGAGGAGCTAAAGAGGCCACGTTTAATTTAAAAAAATTTCCCCCAGCAATATTCACTCATTACAGTACACGGTGTCCAAGATGCGACCGTCGGTGCCACATCCCTTGACCGGGCATATTTCAGAGTGGCGAGTGGCGTGGAAGGAGACCGGACTGAGAAGCCCTTGCCAAAAATCCGATCAAGGGCAACAGGCGCCTGCAATGTGGGGGAAAGCCAACATCAATGCATATATTCTACTGTACTGTACTGTACTACTGTATGTGAAAAAAAACCTAAATGATTGTCTCTGTATATGATTCATCACTAGTCCATGATTACCGTCCGACTTGCAAGCAACTCAATAACTAACGTTCGCGACGCTCGAAAATACTGTAGCTCGTAATGTGCATGAACAACAAAAGAGTCGACGACGACGAGTCATGACTACGCGTGCCGACTTGGGGAGGGTGAAGTGGGGGAGGGAGGCATTAGTAGTAGAAGCCAGGTGGTTCCCGGCCACGGCGGTTCGGTGTGGGTGTGGAACACGAACACGGAGATACCTGCACATCGACTCCTCCACTCTGCGCAGTTCATGGCACAAGCTCTCAAAAGGGGACGACGACAACACTCCTTCTCCCTCTCCTTCTTCTTCCTCTTCTTCTACACAACGCCCGTTACAGCCATCCGTCCACGTCGACGCAAACGGCAACGATAATGACGAGGAGGACGACGACGAGTACAGCGATGCATGCTGCATGTACGCAATGTGTGCCTCCGAGACCAGCTCGTGCCGGCTCTTGCCCTTGCCCTTGCCCTTGTCCTTGGCGCAGCGATGATGGTGGTCGCTGGTGATGCCATGAACGCAGCCAGGAAGGACGAGGACGAGCGACGACGGAATAGGCGGCGGGTGACGGAAGTGAAAACTGCGCGCATGGCCGTTAGAGTCGCGGCCGTGTTAGTGTTAGTGTTAGTGGGGTTGGTTGGTTTTGGGGGGGTTGCAAAGGAATTTGAGGAATTTGACGATAGTTGGCAGCTGGGGCGCCCGAATGTTATTTATGGGTGGGGATGGGTCAAAGCTCGTGTGGGTGGGCTGGCTGGAAGTGAATGGGTGCGGTGTGATATGAGAGTGTGGGGGAGAAGAACCCGAGGCCGCTTTTGTAAGCCGAGACACACAAGAAAGGGGGATTGTGGCTAGTCTGGATCTGGACGTGGCATTGTTGGGGTTCAACTCAACAAGGCACAGGACAAGGCCATGGCACCTCACTGCCGCCCGTCACACCGGGTGTCCCGGGCCGCTAGCGGTGTACTGCCTGTCATGGCACGGACGAACGTGTCAGTGTGCCAAGGTGCCAGTGCCAGTGCCAGTCCATCAAAATGATGGGCACGCTAATCAGAATCAAATCTGTAAATTAAATATAGTTATTGTCCTGACAGAAATCCATGTCATATCATGTCGTGATGTCCATCCGCTCCGCCTCCGCAGAATATGCATTCCTGAGCCCCTCAAGCTCTCTCGTCCACGCCGCATACTGTCCTTTAAGCTCCCGCAATCCCTCTTCATCCATCATATCCACGTCCCGATCGCTGCACACGCTACCTTCGCGCCCAAGATTGTCCAGCGCGTCCTGGATCTTTTCGCGCTCATCTAACAACTTGTGGTACACCGCAATATAGCTCCGGTAACCACTCCGGTATCGTGCCTGTAGCGCTTCACGGTTTTTCGGGTATGGCGCCGAAGGTGGCAGTGGGTGCGATTGCGTCGCATATCCCTGATTGCGCACAGGTTCTCGAGATGAAGAGCTACTCGTGACCGAGGACGGCGCATTGCGCCGCACGGGCGCGTTATTCTGTCGTCCTCAGAAGATGTGTATATAGGACTACGCCGCCGTCGCATCGTCGTGGATGACTCGCGATCACGGTCCCGTGCACGGGTTTGGGAACGAGACGGTGAAGGTGCCCGCTTGGATGTCTGCGGCGCAGTGGTGAATGGTCTCGTCTCGAGTGCCCGCGGGTCGAGGCGAGGTTTCTCGCTTGATCGGTTCTCGTGGCGGAGTGTCTGTACGCTTACTTGTCCCGCGAGCTAGCGGCGAATTTTCGCGTTGGTGGGAATTGTGAAGAGTTGGAGACGGAGAGTGTTCGCGTTTGACTCGTCTGGGCGGCGACACACTCCGATCTGGCTCGCGTTCGCGCTGTCGGTCACGCTCGCGAACGATTGGCTTGCGTGGTAGAGGTGAAGGGTCCGGAGTATCCCAGTCGCTATCACGCGCCCGCTTAACCACATGGTCGCGATCTCTAGTCTTGTCCTGGCCTCGGTCTAATTCCTTGTCCCGATCTCGTTCGCGTGCCTTTGAAGTTCCGCCGCCGCCACCACTACCACCACCACCAGGCTTATATGGCTTGTCGTCGTCAAGAACCTTCCTTCGCTTAACACTGTTTCCGGTGCCATTGATCCTATCCTTGTCGTCGTAATCTTCCCGTAATTTCTTTCTTTTCGCGTTTGTCTTGCCGATGGTGTCCGTACCGTAGTCCCGTAGACTCTCCAGGTCACTCACGTCATCCTTGCGCCTCTTCGCCTTGTGGGCAACAGCAACTTTCCCTTTTTCGCGATCCAAGTCACTCCCGTCCTCTCTCTCTTTCTTCGTGGGATGCGTAGGCCTCTCTCGTTCTAGTTCTCGTTCATGAGAAGATGAGGCGGGAATATGTGTGACGGGACCGGGTCGTCCATTCGGTTTCGAAGAGTCGTCGTGTTTTGCACGTGCATCAGAGAGACCGGCCTTCTTGGATGGCCCCTGCGCCAGTGATTGTGATTGTGACGGTGGCGTTTCCCGTGCATTTTTCGTGCCGGACACTCCAGGGGGACGTCGTAGTGGGGGATTATTATCGCGTTTGGGGACGGCCTTCGTAGATCGCGGCACCTCTTCACGTACTTTGGCTGGCTGTGGTGGACGAACTCCCTCATCCTTTGCCTCTATAGGGGGCTTGGACGTGCTTCCAGCGTTCTTCTTTCGCTCTGCATTGACGGCCCCGGTGGCGCGCTTGGGCCCTGCCCCTGTTTTTGATGAACTCGTTGCGGCTGAACCAGGAGGCGTGCGAACGTGATCCCAAGCTGGGTCGCTCTCGGGAATTCCAAGAGAATGGAGAGACAGTCGGGTTTGACGCCACATCTTACGGCGCTCGTCATCAGTCAGGCCAGCGAATTCGGATGGCCGCACTTCTTTCCAGGATTCGAGGAGGAGGGTATACGGAGATTGGCCGACCCCAGTCTTAGTCCTTTGTCTCACAGCGATCTGGTAGATCGAGTTCAAGTCAGGGAAGTGGAAATAGCTGGAAAACACACGAACCGTTACGAGAAGTTCATTCAATTGCACAAGCAACGATTCGGATGGGTCGGGACCGCCTACTTGTGTTAGTACATCTTCTTTAGTACGAGGACCTTTGGCAAGAAGGTGAATCATCTGAGCACGGATCGCTGGAGGGACAGGGCTAGATTGGGATGAGGGGAGTGAATGCGGGGGAGATTGCCCGCGTGCAGCGGATGAGCCTTCGTTCTTTGCTCGGATGGGCACACGTTTGACGGTGGCGGCTATTGGGGCCGACACTGCGGACTTGCGCTTCTTGGAAGAGGCGGAAGACTTGGCCTTCGTGGCGGAAGAGGTAAGGGCTGGAGGAGTATCAAGAAGGACGATGCGACGCTCAGACTTGTTCTTCTGGGCGTCAGCGGTCGATTGCTGGACCTTTGATTCGGTCTTTCTATCAAGTTCACGCTTGACATAGAACTTGCCGGCTATATCGGCATAGAGTTTAAGTGGAGCATTCACTTTCGATGCGAGAGCGGAACGAAGGTAAAGTTCATGTGGGGTGGACTCTGTGTCGCTTCGCATAGGGAAGAAAGTAGACGCGATGTGAATACCCTAGATAAAGTGCACGAGTTGAACAGAAGAAATAAGATTGTGGTGTGGAATACGCACGGAGGTTTCCCCAAACTCGAATTGGAGGGGGGATGAGCAGGATAGGCAGCGAGGGCCTCGAGGGTTTCCTCGGACATACGAATGATCATAGCACGCTTCGTTAACGGCTGGGGAGCATCTCCCTGGCGAGTAGGACCCTGGAGAGCGATGGTGCCATTGATGGCGACGGGGAGAGGCATTAATGGGCAGTCGTGATGATAGTACAAGAAAGAGGAGAGACAAAACAAGAGAGTCCTCAAGTGACCAGGACCGGTTACGGCGGCACGGCGGGCACAGGCTTCGGGCGTGGACTGTGGCTTTTTTGATTCCGATTATATGCACGCTATTATCCCCTCAAGTTCTCCTCAAGGTAATCCACAAATCTTTCTGCCACCCCCTCCTCGCTCCAATCAACCATGCCTTTCTCAACTGTCCCTAGCGTAATCGCTTTCTTCTGCACTGTCACAAATTGTCGCCTCATTCGTTGCAGCTCCGATAATGTCAAATTTCGCGCAGGCAACGTCACTTGCAGCTTAAGCGTCTCGGAAAGGCTAAGCGCAACATGCCCACCAAGGACACCAGACGCCCCCTGTTCGGCCATGATGGCACGAACAAGTGACGTGGAAACTTGCTCCAACGTGTGGAGGGCATCAGAAGGTGCTTTCGGCACCTATGCGGAATGAGTAAGGGTTCGAAGACACAAAAATGCATGATGGATCACCCACAGCTTGGGTGCCAACGTTAGGAGGCTTTACGTTACCTTCCGTGATGGCTTTCCATATCGATTCAATGGGAACATCAGATTCGGACCAGGGTACGGTGAATAGCGGTGAGTCCCAGCGAACCATCGATGACGGCTCCTCATAACGCGCGATCAGATTGTCGAGCCTAACTCCAAGTATGGAGTCCTCAACGAGGACACTTGTGCACCTAAAAAAAGGGCACATACGTTTCAGGACTATACCCGCGATCATCCAGCCGTTCAATGTTCCATCGTTTGCACAATTCTGGAGTAGCGACCACGTAGACCTACTTCTGCGGCGTCAGTCACCTTTGTACCTGTTCGGGTTAATAGGGCAACGGACAGTGCAAACTCGGAGCTTGAACTCCCGAGCAGCGCAGTAGAGTTGGTATCGGAAACCTTTTATATAGTTTAGGGCGTCAACGATAAGGATAGTGTCGGGACTAATTTGCCGCTGCACTGCGGCGAAGAGAGTGGCGCGCGCAAGTTTTTCTGATCGACTGTCTAGAGGATGGTTATAGAGTGACAAAGATGGAAAAAGGACAGGTACGGTGCCTTTGTAGGAAGAGCGATCGACGTTGAGCAAGTCATCTGAGAGAATGGCGACCTTTTGCCGTAAGTCATTGCAGGATGGATCGGCTAGACGGCGATCCAGATGCTCCTTGAGCTGGATTGCCCTGCGTGTCTTTCCTGAGGAGGGGTAGCCAGAAAAGGTGATCAATGCCATCGTCGTGGACGTTCGGGTAGAGATGCTCAGGCACATTCGCACCCCGCGGGGCCGCTGTTTAATCTAGTGGCATCGGTATGGGTCTACGAGGTGCAGGACACGACAGACGGTCCGCGGAAGTAACGATTTGTACAGAACATGACAAATACGAGGTTTCCCGTAGGATATAAGGCGGATGGAATACAGGAAAGCCGAGGGGATCAAACTCAACTGCGGCGAGATGGTAGCGCGCTGCTGTCACGGGACTTTCTCCTCCACTTGTAATTGTCGTCAACACTTTAGCCGAGTTGCAATAAACCGCGGAGGCGCCCTCATCCTCCCTCCCTTTTCCCTCTCCTAGCGCTGCGCCGCCGGTCTACGGGCAGTCCATCTTGCCAGTTTCACCTCCTTGCTCCACATGTTGGCGACCATTTCCCCCTCGGCTCACGATCTTTCCCAATCTATGCCGTACAGTCACTCGCGCACGACCTCCCGTTCTGCGCTCCCCGACCTGATCTCGCCTTCTGAAACCAAGACCTGCCCCGGATGCCAGCAGACGGTCATGGACGAAAATGGTGGGGTCGTCATCGCGTTTGGGTGAGCTTCTTCCTTCCTTTCCGTCATCTGCTATTTCTCAACCGTGTTCCGAACCCCCTTTTTTCTTGCAAAACCCCATCTTCCTACCCAGCCAATCGTTCTTTCATGTCGACTGTTTCAAATGTGCCAAGTGTCACGACAAGGTCACCGCCGACACCAATCTTCTTCTCCTCTCCGATGGCCAGCCAGTTTGTTCAAATTGTTCCTACAATTGCAGTGTCTGCCATCAACCAATCCTTGATGAAGCCATCATGACCGGCGATGACTCGTATCACGCGCACTGCTTCAAATGTCGTTCCTGTCACAATCGTATCGACGAGCTTATGTTTGCCAAAACCAGTCATGGCATTTATTGCATGAGATGCCACAACCAGCGCGTCGCCCGCAGCAGGCGCCACGCACAGAAGCAGAAGGAACGCGAAAACGCCGGCCCCACAGGAAGCTCTTCAAACCCCCATGGCATCACTAGGCATCAACCTCAGTCGGCACCGCATGGGGTGTGTTGCTATCTCTTGCTCGTTTTAAGCGCACCGGACGCTTACGTTTTTCCCCCCAGAACGTGCCCACAGGACTCGTCCCCCCTGATTCTCCGGCGAGGTCTCTGTCCATGTCCGCTGCCCCGTCCGCGCAAACCTCTCCAGCTCTACTCAGACCAGCCACATCTGAAAGCGGGGTTCTCATAGATCGCAGGCTCGGACTTCACAAAGTGGTCACCAGTCACCCGAGCTCGACCGAGATGAGCGACGGGGCGTCCCGCATATTACACTTCCCGTTCAGTCACCTCGTCGAACCTCTTCAAACACGTTACCTTTACCCCCGTCGCCGCCTATTGTTTCTCCTCAAGGTGACCCCACTGTTCCCCAAACGTACTCCTCAGGTCCCTCGTCACCTGTCATCGTGTACCCCTAGAAGCCCCTGAGGCTGGCCCTCAGGTCGCGTTGTCATATCTTCAGCATGAAGATTCAGCGATAATGGAAGCGCACCGTCTTTTCTAACACCCGATGGTTCTCCTCTACCTGGCTCGAGCCACCTGCTCGGGCTGTCCAGCAGCCGTGCTGGCAAGCGTAACTCGATAAACCCTGCCATGTCTTTCAACTATGAGGCCTGTCGAAGGAATTGAACAAGAAATCATTATCTGCCCCACAGTCACCTTCGTCCTCTCTGCTATCAACGGTCGACGTAGGCCCAACGTTTAGTCACAGCCCCCAGCCGTTGCCTTCCGGCGAGCAAGCTTCGGAGGGGCACTTCCAGGGGCCGTCTCGAACAGCACGCGCTGAAGTATCCACGTCTACACCTGTTGTGAGGCCTTCCGTGCTTAGCCACTCGCGTAGCCGAACAGAGTTCTCCCCCAAACCTTCCACCAGTACTGACCTCATGGGTCCCTCCACGTCAAAATACGGTTCTTGAACGCCTTCCACCTCGCAAACACAGTTTGAAGACAGCAAGTCAGGACCCCGAAGCATTGACTCGAAGGCCATCACTCACGGCCTCAGGAAGGAGTAGATCGTTCGGACGAACGTCATCTGATGAGAAAGACAGGATGAAGCCGGGTACCTCCCTCAGTATCGACGTCGAGAAGTCGCGGGCTAGCTATGGCGTGGGCAAGAGACCAGTGTCTCCCGCGCACAAAGCGACTTCACCTGCACACAAGGTGGATGTCCCACGTGGTATCGAGAGCGGGACAGATACGTCAGACGGAGAGCGCGAGCCCAACACCAATGAACGGCCCCGAAAACTATCGCTATCCTCAAAGGAGAAGGACGCAAAAAAATCACGCAGGCAACCGGTGCAATTGAACCTGAGACGAAGCAGTCGGCTTCGCAAGAAGAGGCAGGGGAAGATTCTTTCCTTAACGGTGCGGGGGACGTATATACTGAAGACGAGTCCTCGCCTGTTGAACGCATGTCACGCGCAACGTTCATCGCGCCTGCGCACCCGCCGATCCGTTTCTCCGTGACTGAAAACGGCTTTCAACAGATGCTGTCTCAATTAGATCCACGCGACCCCTCTTCGTTAAACGCTTTCGGAGAGGCCATGAAGTTGCATCGGGACGCAGAAGCTCGTCACAATGCTGCTTGGAGTGCGACCTCATTAAACCCAGATGGTGGTGCCGCCCAGACGAAGGAGGACGTTTATCTCCCCTGCGAGCGCCGCCACGCCGACAACGATTTCTGGCTCTTCACTGATGGGTGATAATTCTCGGTGACAACAATCTCAGCCCCTAGCAGCCAAGGTCACGATGACAGTTTCCTGGTACTCGATCAGCCCGGGACTACCAACGGCACCAAATCCGACTTACTTCCGCGCCACCGGGGTGTGCGTAATCCTTCATCAATATCGAGTAGCCGGTCGTCATCAGAGAGGTCTCATGATCCGCCGGCCACCGATGACCAACGTACGCGCCTTGATCCGAATACCATCATCCATTATACTGATGCAGATCTATCAGAACGCAGTCCACACTTCACGGTTACAACGCCGGAGTCCGTCGTCGTCGCACGCCCTGCGAAGCTAGACCACTCGGCCGCGGTCATGAAGAGACTCCAAGATGCTTTACAGGACACTGCGCGACGTGGCATGACACAAATAACACTGGATCAGGAATTTGTACAGGCTGTTGTCATGATGATCGAGCAGAGAAGGGATGAGAATGTGAAGATGAAGGGCAAGTTGGATCATATCAA
The DNA here is from genome assembly GCA_022376525.1 of Russula vinacea. Classification (NCBI taxonomy): domain Eukaryota; kingdom Fungi; phylum Basidiomycota; class Agaricomycetes; order Russulales; family Russulaceae; genus Russula; species Russula vinacea. The sequence continues at coordinate 286,659 of WTXL01000025.1, read as the reverse complement.
GGTGCGTCAGCTCTGACGTGTCTCTTTTGAGCATTTGACTGACTACTTGATGCTGGCGGTGCCGTGATAGAGAGCCAGCCAGCAGGCTATGGATGGACTGGCTGTAGCCCACGATGAGTGTGAAGCCGAGCTGAGAGTTCGTCGCGAGACAGAGGCTGAAGTCACGCGTTTGCGCATTTTGCTCTCTGGACAGGCGGCAAGAATCACGGCGTTATCAGGCCAGGCCCGCAGAGAGGAACTACACAAACAACTGATGCACGACCTCAGAGAAGGCCTTAACGTCCTTGAACACGACGTGGCGAAACTCAAAGTTGACCGTGACGTGGCGCTCGCCGAGATGGAAGAGATTGCTTCGTCAAGAAGGTGGGTGTAATTGTTCCGTATAACACGGGCAGCTAGCTGACACGAAAGTACGAAAAGTTCGGGCCTGCCGCCGATAGAGACGGCGCCAACCTCAGCCGGTCATTATCAGCACGTCTTACCAATCTGAAAGCCCAGTACAAGAATGAATTGATGTCTCTCTCGGACGAGCGCGAGTCTCTGTTACGTGAGATCGCGGAGCTCCAAACTGCAAAGAACGTCTTCCTTGAAGAGACGACGATGCTTAACGTGCGGAACGAAGAACTCGCCCATCTCAATGCCCACTACACACGGCGCATCGAACTAGCAGCATCGTCCGAATCCCTAATGCCTTCCCGCGAGACTCAGTCATTTGAGCGTCAGCGTTCAGTCCAGCCTCTCCAGCCTTCGCATACAGTGAATGCTTCAATTGGGCTCTCTTCGGATGAGAGCGCCGACTCCACCAGGTTCGCAAAATCGCATCAAAAGACCCCGACAGGCGACGCGCATTTGCGTGTGTTCAAGTGGCGCGGAAACCACAAGGAGGCGACTGCCGCTGCATCGGCTGCGCTGGATGGCCCGAATGAGAAGACCCGGCTCAAACACGCTTTCCAGATCATCAGTGTGCTCCGCTTGTCAAAGTGTGATCACTGTGGCGAGAAACTCTGGGGCTCCCAAGCCCGCTGCCAAAGTATGTATTGTGGTCACTTCCGAAGCGTCGTATTCAAGGCCCGTTCGCCCTCTAGCTTGCCATATCTCGGTGCATACCCGCTGCCAACCAAACGTTCACATCTGTTCGCCGCAGAACTCTTCTCGTCGGGACGAGGGACTCACACTTGGACCTTTGCGTACGTCTGCCTTCCTTTTGGATCACCCATGTCTGACTTAAATTCTCTGCCCCCAGAACCGGTTATGTTTGGCCGTGAGCTCACGGAGCAAGTGCGCGCGGACTCCAAGTACAGTGACAGGATGGTGCCCCTCATCGTCGAAAAGTGCATTGCGGCCGTGGATGACAGTGGTGAGCTCCCTCTATCGAAATGGTCGGCGATAGACCTGATAACTGATTACGCTTAGCCCTGGACTATGAGGGTATTTATCGCAAGACAGGGGGCTCTGGCCAGTCCAAGCTGATCACGCAACTCTTTGAACGGGGCGACTACGCAGCGTTCGACCTCCTTGACAGGGACCGGTTCAATGATATCTGTGGCATCACCTCTGTCCTCAAAACATATTTCCGCTCCCTACCTAATCCTCTACTGACATTCGCCCTCCACGACGAGTTCATCTTTGCATCCTCCATTCAAGATCCAGCGCAGCGATCCGCCAAATATGCCGACTTGGTCAAGCAGCTGCCAACGGAACACTATTATACCCTACGTAGCATCATGCTTCACCTGCACCGGTTCGTCTGCCCACCTACATTCCCCCTTTTTTTATTATTATATATTTGGCATACCTTGCTGATGGTGCAACTTTTCACTCACAGGATTCAGGAACACCACGAGGAGAATCTGATGACGGCACGCAACCTCGGTGTCATCTTTGGACGTATGTATCACTTTGTTGCTCCGTCTTTGTGTGTTTTACTTTATGGCTCACGCGACACCGCAGCACGCTTATGCGTTCCCGCAATCCTGCAGCCGAGTTCAGCGACATGGCTGGCAAGGCGCTGACCATCGAATGGCTTGTCGAGAACGCGCCAACGATTTTCCCGCCAATGCCGACGTCAATCTAATCATTCATCCTCGGAGTCCCCTCGTTTAAGTTTTCGATCTTCTATCTTATTTGCATGTTGTTACACCTGACTGTCTTTTGTCCATAATGTGTTACTACTGCACATTTTGTTGTATATACCCCCGTCTCCTTTTTCCCTCTCTTGGTTTTATTTAACTTAACCTTTTTTTTTTTGGATGTCGATGCCATTGTCCCATTATCGCCCTACACGCGGATATTCCTTCCCAAGGTCAGCTCGGTGCAAACTTCACACTTTCCATGTGTTACCTCCATTCTTTCACCTTTCGACGGCGATCTCGTTGCGTGTATATGTTGGCTAGCTTGGATTATGTATATCATCGATTTTAGAGCATCTGCAATCATCGGCAGGTTGGTATCTGAGGCTGTAAAAATATGGAGAGAGCGTTCCCCGGGCCCCTGGCTGAAATCCATAACAAATATTCGGTGCACGTACTGTACAGTACAGGAAGGCGCTGTTGTGCAGTTCCTGTGAACGCATACAGCACTAAACACTAAATTAGCTTTAGCTGGCTTCCTCGCCACCTGGCGATACCTGTGCAAAAAACTGACCAGATGCGGTTTTGGTTGACCACGAACCAGATAAAGGGTTTGGTACGTTATTCGTGTAATATATGTAAGCACTGTATACGGTGCTTAGTACCGTATTGGAGACTAGTCCTGGCTTGGCTGAACCGCCTGGATCGTACCACCGTACTGTATTGTACTGTACAAGCTCCAGTACAAGCACCCTAGCCGAAACTAAGCACGGCGCAGTGGCCCGGGCCGGGTAAGCAACAATCCATGTACAAGGCCAATGGAGTCAGGCACGCCACTCCGAGACCGAGTCCTCCGACCAGAAGTACGATGACAACATAGCATCATAGTCATAATGGAAAAGTGTTCTAGCTTAGTATGGTAGAATGAATGGATGCTGACTGATGCGGAAGATGAAGGGGATAGATTAATGTCGGAAGCTGAATCATGTGTGATGATGGTTACAGTATAGCTCCCGTGTCCCGTGCATCAGAACAGTATTGTTCTTCCCTTACGCCTAGTCCGAGTCCGGTATAGACGGGGGAACGTATATGATAGTGTTGACCTGATCCTACCTGTGCACAGTCAATCTTTTTTTTTCTGCCTTGGGCTACACTCCTTGAGGGGGCCATGTGCACATACATGCTCTGTTATCGAGCGCCCGTTCAATCAGTAAGGATCACACCGCCACACCACCTTTCCAGCTGACGTCCGACCATATAGAATGATCACGGCCGCCGCCACAGGGGGCTGGAGAGACACATTGACAAGGATTGACAAGAACTCGACGGGTCGATGAATGGTACCCACGCATTCGAGATCATCCATTCCCATGCTTCATTTTACACGCATATAAGCGCAATGTCGATATATTAATTATATCTCTCTCCTCTCCCTTTCCGCCCTCTTCAATACCGTGCATCCCCTCCCCACCGCAAAAGCACAAGACATTGAATACAAATTATTCGCACGTGCGCAATTTACTTGTCTGCTTCTACTATTCCGTCCCCGTCCCCGTCGCCCCACGGGCTGAACTTAATCTTACCTGGTCGTGGCAAGGAGACACCCAGCTCTCGCAGCCAGCTGCGTCCCGCGCCAGGGCCAGGGCCGATATCAAACCAGGGCATGCCAGGCAAGTTGCCCGATGCAGCGTGGTGAGCCGGCCCATGGTTGAGTGCGGGACGGCCTGGCATGCTACCAACTTCGCTTAAGCTTGGCAGTCGCTCGAAACTGGTATTTGTTGATCCACCCAAAGCACGTTGCAGCGCCTCGCGTTCTGCAGGTGACGGCGCAAATGCACGCATGGCAAGCCCCGAGAAGAAACCTGGCGTACTGCTGCTGGTTGCTGTTGTTGTTGTGGTGATTGCATTGCCATTGGGGCTATCACTGCTACCACCAGTGCCGCCGCTACTTGTGGTCACAGATATTGGACACTCAGATATCGAAGCATTGAGAGCGTCGAATGCTGGCGCGGCGGGTACCCCAAACAATGGCTTGGCCGAGAAGCTAAAGACCTTGGCATCCGGGTTGAGCCCCCGGCGTGATTCAGTCCCGTCAATGGTCGAGCGTCTTTCCTTGTCTGGGCCCCGCCACCACCGGGTTCCCGCTTCCTGTTGGCCTATAGTCACGATGGGCGGAGGGGCTGGATCTGAGTTGGCGCGTGACCATACTCCGGGCACGTCTATGGGATCTGAGGTTATTCGATGGCGAGGTAGCGGGCGATTTCCAAATGGTTCAGATACTTCTATGGGGCTATCGTCGACACGGGGGAAAACATGACTAAGTGACTCAGACCCGACAGCGGAGGCAGAAAGACGACGCCAATCACGATCAAAAGTTTCATTGTCGGGCTGAGTGATTCTGGGGAGCATGTCTCCTGGTGTTCCGATCTCACCAACGATAGCGGATGTAGATATGGCATCAGAGGATTGGATAAGGCCATTCGGAATGAGCGAAAGCGTGCGACTTCCGTCTGCAACATCAGAGTCGCCAAACGGTAAGAACTTGGCCCCCTGAACGGGATTGGGAAGTGACACAAGGTCCTCGTCGAAGATCGAATATCCCTTCGCGAGTCGGGCGCGGGATTCGGGAGCTCCAATGGGATGCAACTGTCCCTGGGATGTGCCATATCCAACATTGAAGGAAGGCACGGTGGTGAGAGCGCCAAGATGCGGCGAACTACGACTGGATACGGATCCCGATCCACCACGCTCGCGATCACGATCCGAATCCTTTTCTAGGGGTGTCGGGAATGGGTCCAAGGTCTCGTGTCCCATTCTCTGTTCTAGCGCAGGAGTCGTTACGCTAAACTCGGTCGCAGGCATTGGCTCCCAGGTATCCAGCGGTTGCTCGGGGACGACGTCATACTTATGACTATCCTGTTCGCGTTGCAGTGCTTCGGCTTTCTCCCGTGCAGCCGCCAACGCTGTGCGTTCGCGTTCGATAGACTCTTCGAGCTCACGCACACGGATGTTGAGCGCCGTCACGACCTCTTCTGCATCCCTAACTTCGCGCTGGCGCTGTTGGACTCGAGCGCGAATATCCAACTCCTCCTGCACAGCCGCTTCCGCCGTCACTTGGATCGCCACCTCGTCTTGCTGTACTTGCGCCTCGAGCGCACGAATCTCCTCACCAAGCTTCTCGATACATGTTCCCGCTTCTGTTTTGGCCTTCTGGGTGGCGCGAAGGCGACGTTCGGCATCACGCTTGCCCGCTTCAGCTGCTCGTCTACTATCCTCGAGGGTTTTTGTGCGCGCCTTCAGTTCACCGCGAGCAACGTCTTCAACACGCTTCGCTTCGCGGACGCTACTCAACTCCGCATTAAGGGCAGCATCTACTGCAGTAGCTGTGCTGGAGTGTTCGGATAATTGATTGTGCAACTCGAGGTTGAGGGCACGGGTTTGACTTATTTGTTGGGTGAGCTCAGCAACAGCGGGAGTAGAGTCAAAATTTGGCAAAGGTCCGTTTGGAGTCGCCCCATTTGTGGATGATGAGGTCGAAGGAGTATAATGTTGGGGGAAGGACCGTTGGCGGGAGACGGGGGGTTGGGGAGTGGTCGTGGACTGGCTGTGCTTGGGCGTGTGAAAAGGTAGGACGGCAGATTTCGGAAGCGGAGGTGGTGTAGAGCTGCGGTGAGCACGAGACGTCGATCGATCACGGGAGCGTAGCTTTGGAGGTGTCGATCGTTGAGGTGTGCGAGGGTTGTGGGTAGTGGTTGGAAAGGGGAGGCCTGTAAAGTCGACAATAAAATAAAATAAAAATAAAAGAAAAACAAATTATGATCAGCGAAAAAAAAAACATCGAGCTCATCGCTAGCTTACCGTTGAAATCCTCAAGTCGGTCGAGCGCTTTGATACTCAGGATGCCCGAGCTCCAGCCTTCTTCGTCGCCCTTGGAATGAGGACTGGGATTGGGTGACCAAGCAGGGTCGACGACACCACCTCTCCACCATCTACCGAAAGCACCAACGAACCATGCCTCCTTTAAAGTAAAAAGATCGTGATCCGAGGTCCCCGGCGTATTATGATTCGATGATACGACGGTGCCCGTCTCACGAGACGGAGGATGTGCCTTCAGATTAGGGATGACGGCGGCGATAGTGAAGAAACCGAAACTATGAAAAGCATGTCGTGGTGTGCGGAGGGCGATAGCAGCGCGATTAGAGAAATGAAAAGCGGATGAGCCTGATTCGAGTAGACCGAAGCTTGGGGAAGAAGGTTGGGCTGAAGATGAGCGATAGTTTGTCTTTGAATTTTCGGAGTCAGTGTGATCAGGGTCGGCAGGATCTTCAAGGCGGGAGAGATGATGGCGGAAGGATTGTTCGGTGAGATAAGAGCGGAACGATATTTCAGATGGATTTGAGAGGTAAGCTAGAAAGAGGTGTACACGGTGAGTAAGGACGTACAGAGCAGACATGGGGATAGAACGGAGTGGGAGATCATGTTAAGCCTCGAGGCAAAGCGAGACGGCGCAGACGGAAAAGGAAAAGTGGGGGGAAAACAAGGAGGCATGGTATTAGGACAAAAATACGAATACTGACCGAGACAAAGAAAGAGAAAAAGAAAGAGAGTAGCGATGAACATGGACCTGAACTCTATGCGGGTGTGAGGAAAGAGAAGGACCATCGGAAGGTTGAGGTAAGTGCTGTCGTGGTGGCAGTTGCCAGCATGATGCCCAAAGTGCCACAAGCGAAAGAGAGAGAGAATTTGAGGCAAGGGTGGGTTAGCCAGGCTGATTCCTGAACACAAGCCGTTGTGAAAGGGGACGTCCGCCACGAACGAAGCGTCGCCCCCGCTGCTGTCTCCCTTTTTTTCAATACCCAATTATGCCCTCACCCCGATCCCCCCGGCCACCCGTCATTCCCCCGACTGATTATCCCACGCCCTGCCAGCAAACTCATCACGTGTTAGTAACCCTAACTCTAACTTGGTGTTGGCGGATCCTCTTTCGCTATCTCCAGTTCTGCCTCGATCCGTTCCCGCGCTCGCACCACCTTTGACTGCAAGTAGTGTGAATGCCGGGGTATCGCCGTACCCCGCCCACTTGGCGCATTTGTCGGTGCCACTTCCGGTGGCGCGTTTGCCTTAAACAGGTGTTCATAGTTCTAATCCATCCACCAGTCACAACAAGTTGGCGCGGGCAGCAATAGACCGAAGTCCCAACGGACGCACCTGTAGGATCTGCTCTATGCCTTCCTCACGTTTCGTGTTCAGAATGAGATGCGCCTCATCCAGCGTCATCCGATGCTCGCGCGTAAGCTTGTCCGTTACAGAACCTGTCGTCGCGTTGCCAACCCCCGCGACCTCGGAGCCAATCGCACCCTGTGGTCGGTGTTTTGCATCTGCAAAACAAGAGTGCCTTTAGTAGAAATCACATGAACCCCCAAATGGAGCCATACTTTTTGCAGCCTGTCTAGCGGCCTCCAGTAGTGCCTTTCCAAATATTTGAGTCCCCGTGATGACAATTTGTATGAGAATTTTTGGGGCCGACTAGAGGACGGAGGTAACTGTATGTTGGTGCGCCATAAAAGCGAGACATGACACATACCATAGTGCCTCGCTCGAATGTACCTCGGGAGTGGATGACGGAGACGGACTGGGAGCAGAGTGAGCGCCAAAGTCCACCGCCGCCGCAGGCACGGCATGTGCCGGAACTTCGGACCGATCGGCACCCAATACACCTGCCCACCGCCACTGACGGCGCACTACTGTAAGGCATGAAACGAAAAATCTCTCCCCTTCCCATGGACGTGGATGGCTCACCCAAAAAGGCACGCAAAGGAAAGGAAACAGACGAATTTTGCTCGGTAAAGACAACTATCGTCCTCGCCGTCCCTCCCGTTTTTGCGAACAGATTACGCTACGGTGTGGAGGAGATGCTCGACACCATGATCATGAGGTATGCACACCCAACACACCCTTCCCCTCTTCCATTCAAAAATTTCCCATAGATATGAGCCCACGCTGAATGGTGTTGTCCTCGCGCACTCAGACGTGCACTTCCTCGACCGTGTCGCGCGGTTGCAGGCAGATAGCCCTTTTGCAATTTGCCATGTAGGTTTTGACGCGCTCATTTGGAAACCGACCCGCGGTATGGAGCTCAGTGCGTGTCTTCATCGCGCACTTCTCCGCGCCCCTTCTTACTACAACTCCTCACGGGAGCGCGGCCTTTCCCCATTCTCTCTCTCCCGTACTGACCAGTGGTTAATTACACCAGCTGGGCGGGTGACCCTATGCTCACCCGATCACGTCTCGCTCCTCGTGCATCGCACATTTAACGTGTCCATTCCCCGACATCACATTCCGACGGATCATTGGGAATTCGAATATGGCCCAGCAGAAAACGACCCGGAATTTGGCAACGTAGATGATGACATGGACCCTGATGCGACGGCAGACGTGCAAGGGGACGGTGCGCAGGCGACTACTGATCAGCGGGGGCGCTGGGTGCACAGGATTACTGGCGACCGCCTTGGGGGGAAGGACCGTTGTCTCCGCTTCACGGTAGTTGGGTGGGCCCTATTCTAACTTTATCCGAGCGAAGGGCTGTGCGCTAAACGCGTACTCGCACAGGCTGACTGTCGCGAATCAGATGCTCTCCTTAGTTGGTTCCATACAGCCCGACCCATTCTCCCCTGAGCACGTTCCGCAGGCGAAACCGGACCGGGCACAAAGCCCTAAGTCACCACCACGCTCACTCTCCGAACCAATCGAATCGGAAGGGACGGAAGAAGAGATGGAAGAGACGCCGGCGACGAGAGGAGAGAAGAAGCGGGTGAAGGAGAAGGAGGAGCACGCGAAGCGGAAACGAAAACAGGACACTACCGTGGCCAAGTCGGAACGCAAACCAAAACGGAAAAAGACGTCGTAGGGGGAGCTGAGATGGTTGTTTCCATGGTTTACGGCGTAACATACATCACTCATACATCACAATTGAGATCTTTCGCTACCGGCCTGGCACCAGGACACGAGCCAAAATAGATGTCGTAGTGCAAGCTGGGAGATCACGTCTCCATAGTCTGTGCAACCTAAGTCAGAGCCACCAAAAACCAAGATAACAAAAGGTACTACCAGGAATCGAACCTGGGTTAACGGAAATCTGGTGCCATCAGAATCCGCTGTGATAACCGCTACACTATAGCACCATCGTAGTGCTTGATCGGTTGTCACGGGAGAACGAGAGCGCCCACACAACAAAGTTGGCGCCGCGCCGCGCACTCATCGCAGCGCAGAAGGGGAAAGCCGCAAATCGCGATGGACTCTTTCGACACGCCGAACCTCCTTTCGGGCGGTTCGCAGCTCCTTGATCAATCACCCCAATTTTCCTTCAACTCGGCTAGCTCAAGTTTACATACGGGCCCAGGGGGGATGATCTCTCGCTCTCCGAGCTTTATCCCGACAATCGCCTTCCCAAGACAGAACCTCAGACCCGCAACCCAAAAACGCGACCTTCGATCGCTGAGGCTCTTGGTTTTGGCGCGCCGCCGGACCAGTCGGATGATCAGAGCGTGTTGCACGCGCTAGAGGAGGGGAGGAGAGAGAGGAGGAGGATGCGGGCATAGGTGAAGATGAGGAGAGTACTGAAGCTGATGTGACCGTGCGTGGAGGCGACGAGGATGCCAACAGGACAAGTATTGCAGCCCAATCGCGCGAGGAGAAGCTGCAAAGCGATCTTTTCGTGTTGCGGCAGCTCAATGGTGCTTTCGCGGTGTACAATGACGCACTTCGGGAGGCGCAAGGGGGCACAGAGGTGAGTTGCTCATGCTTCTATCGGCTTTTGCGAGTTTTTTTTTCTTTCTCACACCACTATTACAAGCGTCTCGCCGAGCAGCTCGAACAGACGGACGCACTACTCAACAAATACATCAATATCCTATCCAAGTCCGAGCAGGTCAAGCGGCTCATATTCGACGAGCGATGGATGGGCGCCGAGGCGGTATGGGGCTATCTCCCTCTCTCTTGTCTCTTCGCACGCTGATCTTTGGTACGCGTTCGGGTCACAGGATGAAGCGCAGCTTGAGGAGGAGGAACGTGTGCGGGAAGAGAAGCGGCGTCGCGAGGAGGAAGAGCGTCAACGTGCGGCGCAGCGCGAACAGGAGCGGAAGGAGAAGGAGGAGCTCGAACGTGCGATGCGCGATGAAGCGGAGCGGCTTGAGCGCGAGAAGAGGGACAGGCCGTCGGCTCGGAGCACTAGCGGTGTGCGGGGTGTACGCGGTACGCGTGCAAGCATGCGCGCGGGTGCCGCAGCGAGGGGGGGCTCGAGAACAGGTGCGCGATTTCTCAAACCTCAATTACCCAAATTTTTTTCCCGTCCACGTTGAATGAATGGCTGATGCTGTGATAGGCTCGGTCCCGTCGACTGCTATAGGGAGTCATACGAAGGCACCGAGTGGATCGGCCACGGGTCTCTCGAAAATAGCTAGAGCGTCCTCGTTGGCTGTATCCTCGGCACGAGGCACGACTGGTATACCCAGGGGTTTCTCGAAACGACCTTGATGGAAATGCAGATTTGCGATATACCCCTATCGTTTGTATCGAATTTCTGTAGCAACAGCGCCCATATGTATTGATGATGACTGATTCCTCATTCCTGTCCTCATTGGACCCTTTCTGGTCAGGCGGAACCGTGAAGGTTACATGAACGGGCGGAAATAATTTACACCAGAACGTTCTACCCCCACCTAAAACCCTTTATGGCTTGGTCTTCGTCGTGCACTGTTCGTGCACTGGCTATACGCTACATGTATTATTACTACATGCATAGTGCTGGATACTGTGTGGTTGTCGCATTCACGCTCAGCCGTCTCCTTGGGTTATAATTGACCTACTAGGGTCGATATAGTCACATCGGATTCATTTCAGTGATCTCAAGCTATGCTCATTTGTGAATATAGTCCAATTTTGCGAAGATGAGGCGTATGACCTAGGGCGAGCAGTGTGTACGGGTTGCTTACCTAATTCACAATTTCATTGTTTTGTGTGTTCGGTTCAGAGTCGACCTGACCTGAACAACAAAGCGAATGTCGAGGAAACGACGCGCGGCCCCCATAGTGGGTGACATCGACATCGCAGCGTCCTCTTCAGATGAGGAGACTCAGGTTCAGATCACTCTTTGACCTTGCCTCTACCTTAACACAGCGAAGAAAGAAGCGCAAAACGAATGACGATACAGATGATGACACGGACTTTGAGAAATGATAAGAAAATCGATATCAAGGCGTAACGTCAAGGATGGCACTGAACTCTTGAAGAATGCGAAGGGAAAGAAAAAGCTAGCCAAGGGCGAACTAGGAGGAGGGAGTTTTCAGAGCATGGGTGCTACCTTCTGTCGCTCTCGGTAAAATATATCCTCATCCGTTCGTTTTTAGGGCTTTTCCCATGGATTCTACGCTCCCTGATGCTGCAAGGTTTCCGCACACCCACCCCTATCCAACGACTTTCCATCCCTGTTCTTCTTTCTAGCCCACCTCGTGATCTGGTTGGGATGGCTCGCACTGGCTCAGGGAAAAGTCTTGCTTTCCTCATTCCTCTCGTTCAGCGCTTGGGCGGGCGACATTCTACCACTTTCGGGGCTCGCGCCCTCATTCTTTTGCCCACTCGGGAACTCGCCCTCCAGATCCTGAAAGTAGGGAAGGAACTCGCCCGCGGTTGGCGAGATGGCGAAGGCGGGCATGCTGGTGATAAGACCGGTGACCACCCTGAAGACCGGAATAGGGGCCAAGGTTTACGCTGGGGCCTAGTGGTCGGAGGAGAGAGCATGGACGAACAGTTCGAAATGATTTCGAGCAACCCCGACGTGTATGCACGTCTTTCTTGATTGCGCCACCGATCCGACCGATCTGACGACTGTTTCCTTATGTTTTCAGTATTATTGCCACCCCGGACGACTCCTGCACCTCGCGGTAGAAATGAACCTCGACCTCCGATCCGTGCAGTATGTTGTGTTCGACGAGGCAGACCGCCTTTTCGAGATGGGTTTCGAAACAGCTCTTACAGAGATCATCCACCGCCTCCCTCCAAGTCGTCAGACCCTCCTGTTTTCAGCGACTTTGCCCAAGTCACTTGTGGATTTTGCAAAAGCCGGCCTACAAGACCCGAAACTCGTTCGTCTGGACGCAGAGAGCAAAATAAGTGCGGATCTCCGAATGGCGTTCTTCTCGTCAAACAGGATGAGAAGGATGCTTGCTTGCTTGTCCTCTTACGTGATGTAATTCGCGTCCCGCTAGGCGTCAATGCACCGCATGATCAGGAACGACGTCGCGAGGCTAAAGGAAAACGTGTCGCTCAAGAGCAGTTCACCACGCCGCACCAGACCCTTGTATTTGCCGCCACCAAACATCACGTTGAATATCTTACGGCACTCCTCCCACTGCTGGCTATGCTGTTTCTCACATCTATGGTTCACTCGATCAGACAGCACGCACTCAGCAGATGGATCAGTTCCGGTGTGGCCGCACGAACATACTCGTTGTAACGGACGTGGCTGCCGAGGAATCGACATTCCTGTCTTGGCGAACGTTGTTAACTACGACTTCCCGCAAGGTGCACGCGTGTTTGTGCATCGAGTGGGGCGCACAGCTCGCGCTGGGAGGTCGGGCTGGGCATGGTCGTTTGTGAGCCCAACCGAACTTCCTTATCTCATTGAATTACAACTTTTCCTCGGACGTCCGCTCACGCACGATGCACCGGGCGACAGCGAAGCGTCATACACAGAAAGTCTCGTGGTCGGGGCCTTTCCCGGGAATCAGTTGACGACGATGTGGCCTACATCCGTGCACTCGGTGCCGAAAACCACGCGTTACCCACGTTGCAGAACATTATGCGTAAAGGCCAAGGGCTGTACGAGCGCACACGCGGACGCGCGTGTCCCGCGGGTTATACGCGCGCAAAGGAGATGTCGCGGGATCCGGCACGCTGGGGTCTCGTGAATGCGGGTACGGGTGCCAGCACGCATCCTGTGCTACGGCTAAAAAATCATCCTGTGGGGGAAGCCTCATGGTGGAGACGACCGCCGCCGTGCGTTGCTTGCAGTTGTCGACTCGTTCCGGCCTGTTGAAACCGCGCTCGAGATCGGCTCACGCGGAAAGAATGGGAACGCAGATCTTATGAAGGAGCGGAGGAAAGCACTTAGCAAAGCTATGGAGCGAAGAGAGGTGATTCGAGTGTCTGGTGGTGGCGGAGGCACGGCAGAGAACGAGGATCACTCGCGGGAAGCAGGAGATGTGGAAATGGCTGATGACAGTGACATCAATGTGTGTTCGACAAAATTTTACGTCGACATCGCCCTGATCAATTCTACAGGCCGTCTTCGGGGCTGTTTCATCAAAGCCCTCGAAGGGGATATACCACGACTCCGAATTTTATATTCCATACAGTCAGGTTGTGTCAAATGCAGAAAAAGGGTGCGTCTACCTCAGTCTCATTAATATTGGGCTGACGAAATCCAGATATTCCCTACGGGATGGAGAAACATTTGCCGAGCAGGCTCAGCATGCCACTTTTGATCTGACCGGAGATGAGGGAATGGTTGCACAGAGACGTGTCCAATCCAAAGTGGTCTGGAACAAGAAAAAGAAGAAGTTTGTCCGCGGCGATGGCACAGGCTCCGACAACGTCAAGATGGTCAGAGCCGAAAGTGGGGTTAAACTGCCGGCGTCCTATCGTAGCGGACGCTTTGACGAATGGCGGGTCAAGGCACGCGTTAGCCTTCCTCGCGTCGGTGAGGCAGTTCCAGATCGGCGGCCTCCAGATCGCAAGCGTTTCAAACATACTTCAACTATGACCGCAAAGCCCCTTGATAAATTGACTACGAACTACGAGCGGAAGGCTCGTGTTCAGAAAAAAGCGGAGGCTGTTGGAGCGGTGTCCCCGGAAGAACCCACTAAAAAGGGACGCCACACCACAGCAAGGCGATATGGAGGCAAGTCCTTTGGACGGGTACGCAGCGAAATTAAATCGGTGGAGCAAATTCGCAAGTCCCGGAAGGTTATGGAGAAGCGAAAGGCAAAGAATGCCCGACCAAGCCGCAAGAAGGGGAAGCGATAGTACGAATTCTTCAAAATATACTGTGAGGAAATCAACCCTTTCCAGATATGCTAAACGTTTCAGTTTGAAAGATATTAGCGCCCCCTCTTATTATTCTCCTGGACCTAGACCCTTTTTCCAATGTGAGTGCTAGCCCGCCCGAATCCTGTACCCAATGACTTACAGCTCCACCCGTGCTGTTCTCAAAGGTTTGAAATCCCGGGGTCCGGCCGCAAATGTAACTATGCTGTTTTATGAGATGTGAAGCAGAAAGTGACAAAAAGGAACAGATGTAGTCCTTGGTGAACCGGGGAAGTCGCACACGGTGACACAGGACAACATTACTTAGTTTTGATGCGCTTGTGACTCGTAGCGCGCTCTCCTGCTTCGTTCCTTCTTCATACAAACTTTGTTCTACCCTGCGTGATGAACGGGCTGCCTGTCTAATTAGCGTTTGCGGACACGGATGCTCCGCGTTCTAGCGGGACAGGAACCTCACCGGACGGTCCGAATTCCAGAGATTAGGTCTCTTGTTGGCATTAATTACCTAATTTGTAGTCACACCCAAATGGATTTAATAGTAAATTTAACTCGGAAATGGTAATTCCGGGGATTTCGGGCCAGCGGCGCTAACTTGGTTACCCTCGACCTTCATCAGATCAGTGGCACAGTGCCTGGCCGCCGACCAAATGTTTTGTATGAAAACCTGGCGCGGAACAATACCGTACGCATGCACTCTTGCTGATCGTTTCTTTGGCTATTTACCTTCTCATCTCACGTTTCAGTTCAAGGTCACTCGTGCAAAGCCTCCCAGCTGCCTCGCGTTGATACTCCACAACAAAATATGAAATAAACAGAAATACTCGTGGGCAGCGTGGCTGTGTTTCGTGCCAGTTCCCTTTTTCCGCTGGCTTCTCTCAGGCTCCTGGGTTGCGATACGTCACGCGAGCATCGCGGCGACAACACCGCCACTAGCGCGTGTTTCCCGACTGTATGCCTTGCCCGGCTTTTTTCATTCTCCTTATTACTTCCAGTTGGCTCCTGGCCCACTACCAATTAAATGGAAATGAATCCCAGGAGTAGAACTGGTACGGAATTGCTCCTTGGTGTTAATTGGAACGATTACCTGGAGGGAGGCCATGGACGGTACGTACATTCCCGTGGCGCTGTCTGTGCCCACTGGTGCCATGACCTATTACAGATATATATAACTGTGCAGGAGTCCTCACCTCGGTCTCCATCGCATTCTCTAACTCTCACTCACTCAAAAGGGTCTACTCCAGCAGCATTCTACCAAAGCAATGATCACCATATCTTCAGTGAGGAAGCTGACTTCGACACACTTCCCTGTCCTGACTTCTGTTACTCAGATTCTCGTTGACGGATATATATCCGTGTGTTCGGATCCCAAAACGCTGAGCGATACTTCGCTTGTTTGCTGAAGAACAACCCATCCCCCCTCGCGTCATTCTGGGAGAGCAGGCGACCCTTTCCTTATCGCCTACGTTCCTCAACATATCCGAGATCAATATCCCAACCAAAACGCTTGGGTACTCGACCGAATGGTCGTGCGCACTGGAACTGTGGTCCCTCAAACATTGTGGATCCCGCATACCGTCACCGACCGGAGAAACCACGTCGAAGAAGCGCCATTGCAGATGCCGATCTTTTTCCAGCACATGGACGGCAGACTCGGCCTTCCTCTCGATGTCGCTATTAGTGGCCGATGCAACAGTCTCTTAAATGCCCAGCTTTTCGCACCACTTGGCCCCCAAACAACAACTTATATTCGCATCCTCGTCAGTGGCATTTACAGTGCTGTAGTAAACCTTACATTTACTGAATCCGCTACAACCTTCTAGTGGCCCGGTTATGTCGAGTTCAGGCGCCAGGTTCAAATCAAGGACGAAACGCATCAACGGAATACCGTCACTCTCTCGAAGTTTGCCCAGCACCTGGGTCGATCGGTGGATGCATTTATCAGGGTCAGGTCTCCTTTACCTTGACAAAAAAACCTGGACTGAAATCTATTTGTCCCACCAGAGCCTGCAACCGGATAACGCGAACCTCCAACCAAAATGGTGGATCGGGGGAAGGGGTATCCAACCCAACCAGATCCTGATCATTGGTGCTATCCAGGTATCCTCTGGGAGTTGGATGCCGATCTTACAACTCAACCGTTATATTTTGTGATACCCGCTTCGTTCCAATTCAGGCTTGATGCTGAGGAGCGTCCTTGTGAGAAAAGCATCACCTCTCCGCTTTACCCTACATAGAGTAGTGTAGTACTTAGTTAGTTACATACCCGCAGTAGTTGTTGTAGCTAATACAGCTTTCGTGTTCCCATTGACTCGAATCTGAACTGCTTTGTTGTACCAGGAAATTGGGCACAAGAACCCTTTATGATGTATCACTGCATCAATATTAAGGCTTTGTCAGTCCCAATGAACTGTGCCAGAACAAGACGCAACACAAGCAAGCCCGCTGAGTGATGGAACAAAAGTGATACAGTCGCATACATGCAACAGCCAAATACAAGACCACCAAAAAACTGTAATATCTGTCCAGCTCGTCGTGAATACAATTTCTTCTCTCTATAATGAGTCTATATTCACGAAGTCTTCGCGCATCCCAGTCGTTCCTCGGAGGCGTCGGACGACCAAAAAAAGCTTCTTACAAACTTCGCATAAGCGGCACAGCAAAATGGGCGAAAGCACGAGAACGCGCGATGACTGAAATCGCCATGATGTGCCAAGTATATATCCGCAATGGGCGAGGCGGGGTCTGCCGCTGGCACCTGAATGGGGGCTTGCAGCTGCAGTTGCGGTGTTGGTCGCCGCCCAGACGCAATGTGTCAATGCAGGATGGACTCTGGAATGCTTGCCGGTCATCGTTTACTGTTACAGGGAGATAGGACGGCATGCGGAGAGTGGCCCGGTGGCCTGGTTGGTGCCCGCAAACATGCGAACGATCCAGAGGTGGACGTTGTGGGTGATGCGGAGAGTGGCACGCCACGCGGACAAGAAGGCTCAATGCCGTTCATCGAGACAGCTGGTTCTTGATACTGTATGGTGGCGATGCCGGGGTCTGAGAAGCAGGTACGCCTCGTGGAGCCGTATTGTGTCGGGCTGGGCTCTGGCACTCAACACTTCCTGCGTGTCGATGGGGCGTTCCAGGAGGTGCATTGATGTCTGGGCCTCACCCGACCTGATGAGGACGTGATAGCGGTCGGGATAAAGATGGATCAAACGCGTCCGCCTCGGGGAATTCGAAGTCCACGACATCACATCACATGGGTTTCGAATCTCATAACTTATCATTATGAAACGTGTATGCTGTTTCTGCAGATGATGCATCGATCAGAAAACTGTAGGGAGGCAAACCAAATACCAAAGTGGGCAACAAAGCCGAAAAGTGCCCACCGCCAAAGAGCAGCCAACATGGAAACGGAAACGGAACAATCAGCACATCCACAATACAAGTGCGTTGCGTGCCCCGACACGATCGGGGCACCTACTTGCTCAGCTTGACTCCGCGGGCGCCGCAAAGCACATGCGGAGCAATGGAGGTGGAAACACAGGCACTTTGGGCGCCGTGCTTCAGCGTGAGAGTGCTGTCCATAGTGTGGCGCTTTGCTCCACGCACTGCACCACCGAACCACCCTGCACTGAGGTTGACCGACGAGCGAGATCAGCACCATGCGCGGGCTTAGAGCATGGTCATGGTTGTGGTCCCGGTCATGGTTGCGGTCATAGTGGGATGGCTCTGGGGTGGGCTCTGGGCTCTGGGCTCTGGCCCTGGCGGTGTCGGGTGGAGGTGGGTGTGTCCGGAGGCCAGGTGGGGGGACTCGGAGGTGAGAGGTGAAGGGGGGGCGTACGTGTAGTGGCATGTTTGGGCTAACGAGACCCAGTCGAGACCTGTCTTGTCTGCGCCTCCCACCTGCGATCTCCGATCCTTCACTTCCACTCCCCCCACAGCCGCACTCCTCACCGTCACCTCTCCCCCTTTCACCACCATCATCTCATTAATGCACGCAAATTCCCATGCGCAACATCAAGATACGATCCAATGTCCGCAAGTCGCGGGGTGCGACATCCTCTCCTCTCCACGCGTGAGCGGTATTAGACGCGAATGAGCACGTGAAGCAGGTCACTCACGAGGCCAGGGTCGGGGTTTGAGATCACGCGGGTTCGCCGTGAGGAAGAGGGCACTTTACAGGGCTGTGTTGTGCCACGGCGCTCGGCTGGAGAATGGTCACAATGTTTGGCTCGAGGAATGCGATGTGATAACAGAGAGGCTACCTTGTGCATCCGTGTGATGTAGCGTATAATTCCAGTGCAAGGCGACAGCAGATCGCCAGGGTGTCGCACTGTCTCGTCTCGCACTCTGCTCAAGAAAATGTTACTACATCGAGTCAGATGCTAATGATTCCAGATATAGTGGGGGAAAGACGTACTCTCGAGCTTTGATATCTTTTACAGTATGAAGTGTGTTAAACCAGATCAAATCCTCCGGAGGCTTGGCACGCCAGCATCATCACGCGACGCGGTCCATGCGGGTCATTCGAGAGAACGCGCATGTTTGCGCATCCCCATCGCAATTGCACAACTCTTGCTCTGGTGGGCTGGCGGAACTAGGGGACGAGGGGCATATTGTCTCACAGTGTTTCGTTCCAGTCCGAACCCTTGAGTGATGCGTGGGTGCGGTACGTAGCTGATATGATCGCCGTGTGTCGGACGTCTCACGAGTGATGTTAGGGAGGGAAAAGGATGCGCGCGTAAGGTGGGGGGAGGGAAGTGTGGCGTTGCCGCGCGGCACTGGAGAACTGGTGCAGGGGGAAGACGTTGGCTCCACCACAGCCGTCGTCACACTGCATTGAGGTTACCTTCCGCTCGTTCTGGGGCGACTTTCGGCAAGACTTTCGGTTCCAAAAATCGAGCTCTCGGCGAGTGCTTCGCGTTCTTCACGGTAGAGAGGATGTTCAAGCGTAATGAGCAGGGAGCCGGTGAAACGCTCCGAGACGCTTTTGGTAAGACGGGTGTGGGTGATAGGTGCTTCAAGCGCCGAATCAAGCCGACCAAGCCCGACCAAGATGGCAGCTTTTGCTTCGGCTTTTGCGTGGCTTTGGCCCAACCAGAAGTTCAGGAAAGCAAAAACCAGATCCGCGACACTCCACAGGCACAACTCCAATGCATATGACCGAGCACCAAATCCGGTTGAGATGGGCTCTGAACAGCTCTGAAATCAACCAGCTGCGGGCAACGCTGGATCAGGTGCAGAAGGAGCTTGTTCAAACGAGGGCACAGATCGACGCAATCGATGCCCGTTGCACCATCATGATGCAGGCAGCCCCAGAGGCCAGGGAAGAACTTGAGCAACAAAAGTGCGAGACTTGCCAAGCTGTCAAAACTAGTGCACCCCATGTTACTGCGACGCGTGCATACCGGCAATGGGCCACAGAGCAAGAAGAAAGGGCCCAGCAGGCAAGAGACGTAGAACCACACCCCCAAGCAATGAGCCAGCCATATCATTCAGTGAAGAAGCTGACTTTGACAAGTTCACCTGTCCTTCTCGTTGACGGGTATATACCCGTATGTTTCGGACCCCAAAGCGCTGAGCGGTACTTCACTTGTCTGCTAAAGAGCAACACCATCCCCCCTGGCGTCATTCTGGGAGAGAAGGCGACCCTTTCCTTATCGCCTCCGTTCCTCGACATATCCGAGATAATTCTCCCAATGAAACCGATTGGGTACTCGACAGAATGGTCGTGCGTAGTGGAACTGTGGTCCCTCAAACATTGTGGACTCCGCACACCGTCACCGACCGGAGAAACCACGTCGAAGAAGCGCCATTGCAGATGCCGATCTTTCTCCAGCACACGGACGGCAGACCCGGCCTTCCTCTCGATGTCGCTATTAGTGGGATGCAACAGTCTCTTAAATGCCAGCATTTCGCGCCACTTGGCCCCCAACAACAACTTATATTCGCATCCTCGTCAGTGGCATTTCAGTGCTGTAGTAAACCTTACATTTACTGAATCCGCTACAACTTCTAGTGGCCCGGTTATGTCGAGTTCAGGCGCCAGGTTCAAATCAGGACGAAACGCTTCAACGAAATACCGTCACTCTCTCGAAGTTTGCCCAGCACCTGGGTCGATCGGTGGATGCATTTATCAAGGTCAGGCCTCCTTTACTTGACAAAAAAACCCTGGACTGAAATCCTTTTGTCCCACCAGAGCCTGCAACCGGATAACGCGAACCCCCGACCGAAATGGGGATCGGGGAAGGGGTATCCAACCCAACCAGATCGTGATCATTGGTGCTATCCAGGTATCCCTGGGAGTTGGATGCCGATCTTACAACTCAACCGTTATATTTTGTGATACCCGCTTCGTTCCATTTCAGGCTTGATGCTGAGGAGCGTCCTTGTAAGAATAGCATCACCTCTCCCTTTACCCTGCTGAGTGTACCGTAGCATATCAAGGCGAGTGACGTATAGTAGTTACATACCACAGTAGTTGTTGTAGCTAATACAGCATTCGTGTTCCGATTGACTCAAATCTGAACTTTGTTGTACCAGGAAATTGGGCACAAGAAGCCTTTATGATGTATCACTGGCATCAATATCAACGCTTTGTCAGTCCCCATATGAACTGTGCCAGAACAAGACGCAACACAAGCAAGCCGCTGAGTGATGGAACAAAAGTGATACAGTCGCATACATGCAACAGCCAAATATAAGACCACCAAAGACAGTAATATCTGTCCAGCTCGCTGTGAATCCAAACTTCTCTCTCTCTATTCATGGAAGTATTCGCACATCCGAGTCGTTCCTCTGAGGCGTCGGACGACTAAAGAAAAGGATCATGCAAACCCGCACAGCAAAATGAGCAAAAGCACGAAAACGCGCGCTGACCGTGAAATATCCATCATCCTGCCGGGTATATATCCACATTTCCTGCGCGTTGATGGGGCGTTTCGGACAGCCCCAATCCAGTCATCTCTGTCGAACGATAATCTTCACGACCGACATACGGTGATAGCGAAGGCAACCGCAGGGGCCACACCCGACCTGATGATAACGTGATAGTGGTTGGGATAAAGATGGATCAACCGCGTCCGCCTGTAGGGAATTCGAAGTCCACAACATCACATAGTTTTCGAATCTCGTAACTTATCATTATGGAACGCGTATGCTGTTTCTGCAGATGGTGCATCAATCAGAAAACCGTCGGGGGACAGGCCAAATACCAAAGTGGGAAGTCAACACGGAAATGGAACAATCGGCACATGCACAATACAAGTGTTGCCTCGATGCGGACGGGGCACCTACTTGATCAGCTTTGCTCCGCGGGCGCCGCAAAAGTACGTGCGGAGCAGTGGGGGTGGATGTGGATGTGGAGGCACAGGTACGTTGGATGACATGCTTCGGTGTGAGAGTGCTGTCCATAGCGCTGCGCCTTGCTCCACGCACGGCACCATCGAACCGTCCTGCACTGAGGTTCACCGACGAGCGAGGTCAGCACACCTGCGGTCATTGCGGCGTCATCCACATCGGCCAATGTATCGGGATTGACATGTGCGGGCTTAGAGTCACGTCGTGGTTGTGCAGTGGTCCCGGTCTTGGTTGCGGTCGGGGCAGCCATGTTGGTAAGTGGGATGACTCTAAGCGGTGGGCTCTGGCCTTGGTGATGTGGTGTGATGTATAATTCCAAATGCAAGGCAGTAACTGCGGTAGTAGCAGCAGCAGATCCCCCCAGGGTGTTGCATTATCTCGTCCTTGCACTCTGCTCAAGTAGAATATCTACTGCAATCGAGTCAGATGCTAACGATTCCAGCCAGAAATAGCGGGGGAAAAGACGTACTCTCGAGCTTTGATACGTTTTACAGTATGAAGTGTGTTGAATCCGATCAAGTCCTCCGCAGGCTTAGCAACGCCAGCATCATCACGACACGATGCGGAGGGTCATTTGGGAGAACGCGTTATATTTGCGCAACTCTTGCCCTGGCGGACTGGGCGGCGCTCGAGGGCATATTGTCCCCCCAGCAATTGTTCAAGTCTGGACTCAGGATGTGCGTGGGGTGCGGTACGCATCGTTATAATGCGCCATCGCTTTGAGTGCCGAACGTCTCGAGAGTGATGTCAGAGAGGGAGGAGGAGAATGCGCCCATGGTGAGGGGATGGACGTGCGGGTCTCGCAACTGCGCGGCGTTGGACAGACTGGCTCCGCTGTCGCTGCGTTGATTGTTTTGCGCCCATTCTGGCGGCAACCAAATCGTCACGATGTCACGGGTGAGTGCTTCGCATTCTTCTCACGAGGCACGGGAAGTGCAGCAGAAGAGTTGACCCCCATGGTCTCCCGTAGATCATCGTTCCTTGATATGAGAGACAACCACCGGAAGACAGCTTCCTTGACATGGGCAAGGCTTCTTCGGATACGGTCGAAGCAGTATCTTGCTTTAGCTGACACCTACCTTTTCGCATTTGAGATTTCTTCGCTTGCAGATTCCCTTCTATTTCTACATGCGTTGGTGTACATTGCTTCATTCACTCTTTGGTATGCGACTCATACCTACCGCTCTTACTTTACACCACGTTCCTTTTATCCTCGTGTGCGTCAAGTTGTCATGCATGTCATAGCGCCCGTCGTTTCCTCTCTTTCCTCTTTTACTGAGTTCCTCGATGAACTACGATATTTTCCGCGAAGAGCTTGCGGTCAAGTATCCTGCTTATGGCCATGCCCTCTGGGAACCGAATCCAGGGGGACATTATGCTGCCGTTGAAATCGGCGACGTTGGTTTCGTTCGTGATGGCTATTTCCACCGCTTGTTTAATATTCTACTCCCTGAAGATCACCCATCCCATCGAGATGGTGTTCCGCAAGGTCATGAGCCGCTAGTACTTAGGATGAGTTCGCCTACTAATACTGGCACGCTCCATCCTAATAACCTCCGCTCAAATGGAGTCTTGGATAGATCTAATGAAAGTCGACGTTGGGCCTCAGGGTAATTGAGTCACACGTTCATAGTATTCCTCCTCGTCATTGACCCCCTCACAGGCCCGATGAAGCTGCACAGCTCTCCTTTTCATGCTCTAGGAGGCGAGGCGCAATTCTATCCCTTCCAGTGCCAGCTCAGTGCAAGGACACGGCAGCACGGGGAGTCTTCGCTAAATGCATAACCAAGCACATCAATGACTGGTTTGCGTTCACTCAGGAACGTGGTTTGGGAATAAACCGCGAGAATATTATTTTGGTCACTGGATGTCATCTGGCGAGAACATGGGCTACCATTGCATTCGAGGAGAGGGGAGAACAGGTGTCATTTGGTGTTCAAGTGTCCGGCATTTCCGATGTAACATGGCAATTTTCGCCTGAGGGTGCCCAGGGGGTTGCGTACAATCTTGGTCCGAGTGGCCAGGTGCGTTTTTCAATATGTCTCCCGCCTTAACAGACGCTGAAACATGTCATGATCGACTTGGATCAAATCAGAACCTACCGGAAAACCAGTGCATATTCATTAGGGGCTTCCGTGTTTTCCTCTTTTCCAAGATATTACCGTTGCTTCGAGGAGCAGCAGGGTCCGCTCAGCTTCCAGGTGAGGGTGATCCCGAACCTGATCCGCAACTCAACAACATCCCTGCCGAGACTCGCGTAAGTTGGTCGATTTGACATTTTTTAACCCTTGATTAACTGTTCGAAGTATCATGACCCCCTTTACACGCTTATGGATTATATCTCTACTGTGAGTTGTCTTTGACTAGCATCGTGTGTTTATTAAGAGGTCGCGTAGCAAGCACCGGATTGTGATATGGCTCTTGTCCACGATGACGACCTCCGATGCATTGAAAATGTTGTATGTTCATCTATTTGTTGATCATACCTCCCTCACGCGCGTAGCCACTCGGATCCTTCCGTCCAGATACCATGATGAGTTACCTCCAGAAATCCGCGCCAGAAATATGGCATCTTCAGCTTGATCTTCAATGTGGTGAGGGTGAGTTTGTGACAATCCTATGGTTATTCCAACGGACTTCATGGTGATGGGGTTTTCACAAAGATTGCTCCACCTCTGGTCACAGCGACATGGGTGCTTCAAAAGCCGGGGCACCTTCAAAGGCAGTTACCAAAGTAGCAACGTTGTCGAAGCATGCATTCGGAGCACCAGAAGACTGTCTCACACTAGAAAGTGTCCAGGCAGAAGCACCATACTACAAAACAATGAGCAGCCACAAGGCCAGCCATATCATTTAGTGAGGAAGCTGACTTTGAACACGCTCACCTGTCCTGACTTCTGTTACTCAGGTTCTCGTTGACGGGTATATATCCGTATGTTTCGGGCCCCAAAGCGCTAAGCGGTACTTCTCTTGTCTGCTGAAGAGCAACACCATCCCCACCTCGCGTCATTCTGGGAGAGAAGGCGACCCTTTCGTTATCGCCTCCGTTCCTCGACATATCCGAGATCAATTTCCCGACCAAACCGCCTGGGTACTCGACCGAATGGTCGTGCGTAGTAGAGCTGTGGTCCCTCAAACATTGTGGATCCCGCATAACGCCACCGACAGGAGAAACCACGTCGAAGAAGCGCCACTGCAGATGCCGATCTTTTTCCAGCACACGGACGGCAACCTTGGCCTTCCTCTCGATGTTGCTATTAGTGGTCGATGTGACAGTCTCTTAAACGCTCAGCATATCGCGCCACTTGGTCCCCACACAACAACTTATATTCGCATCCTCGTCAGTGACATTTTCAGTGCTGTAGTAAACTTTGCGTTTAGAATCCGCTACAACCTTCTAGTGGCCCGGTTATGTCGAGTTCAGGCGCCAGGTTCAAATCAAGGACGAAACGCATCAACGGAATACCGTCACTCTCTTGAAGTTTGCCCAGCACCTAGGTCGATCGGTGGATGCATTTATGAGGGTCAGGCCTCCTCTACCTTGACACGAAAAACCCTGCACTGAAATATATTTAGCCTCACCAGAACTGCAGCCAGATAATGCGAACCCCTTACCGAAATGGTGGATCGGGGAAAGGGGTATCCAACCCAACCAGATTCTGATCATCGGTGCTATCCAGGTATCCTCTGGGAGTTGGATGCCGATCTTACAACTCAACGATTATGTTTTGTGATACCCGCTTCGTTCCATTTCAAGGATTGACGTCGAGGAGTGCCCTTGAAAGAATAGTCATCATCTGGAGCAGTGTAGCAGTTAGTCAGTTACCACAGCAGTTGTTGTAGCTATTGCAGTTTTCGTGTTTTGATTGACCCAAATCTAAACTACTTGTTGTAGCAGGACATTGGGCACAAGAAGCCTTTTTGAAGTTGATCAAGGCTTTACAGTCGCATGTATGCAACAGCCAAACACAAGACCGCGAAATATCAGTCCATCTCGCCCCATGAATCCAAATTTATTCTGTCTCTAAAGTCTAAATATTCACGGAGGTCTTCGCACATCCGAGTCCTTCCTCGGAGGCGTCGGACGACTAAAGAAAAGGATCATGCAAACCCGCATAGCATAGCAAAATGAGCAAAAGCACGAAAACGCGCGCTGACCGTGAAATATCCATCATCCTGCCGGGTATATACCTGCATTTCCTGCGCGTTGATGGGGCGTTTCGGACAGCCCCAATCCAGTCATCTCTGTCGAATGATAATCTTCACGACCGACATACGGTGATAGCGAAGGTAACCGCAGGGGCCACACCCGACCTGATGATAACGTGATAGCGGTCGGATAAAGATGGATCAAACGCGTCCGCCTGTAGGGAATTCGAAGTCCACGACATCACATAGATTTCGAATCTCGTAACTTATCATTATGAAACGCGTATGCCGTTTCTGCAGATGGTGCATCAATCAGAAAACTGTTGGGGGACAGGCCAAATACCAAAGTGGGAAGTCAACACAGAAACGGATAATCGGCACATGCACATCATACAAGTGCGTGCGTGCCTCGATGCGGACGGGGCACCTACTTGATCAGCTTTGCTCCGCGGGCGCCGCAAAAGTACGTGCGGAGCAGTGGGGGTGAGGTTCGCCGATGAGCGAGATCAGCACACCTGCGGTCACTGCGGCGTCATCCACATCGGACAATGTATCGGGGTTGACATGTGCTGGCTTAGAGTCAAGGTCGTGGTTGTGCAGTGGTCCCGGTCTTGGTTGCGGTTGGGGCAGCCATGTTGGTAAGTAGGATGACTCTGGGCGGTGGGCTCTGGCCCTGGTGATGTGGTGTGGTGTATAATTCCAATTGCAAAACAGTAAATGCAGTAGCGGCAGCAGCAGTCCCCCCAGGGTGTTGCAGTATCTCGTCCTTGCACTCTTCTCAAGAAGAATATCTACTGCAATCGAGTCAGATGCTAACGATTTCAGCCAGAAATAGCGGGGGAAAAGACGTACTCTCGAGCTTCGATACGTTTTACAGTATGAAGTGTGTTGAATTCGACCAAGTCCTCCGCAGGCTTGGCAATGCCAGCATCTTCACGACGCGGTGGAACGCCTCCCTGCCACTAAACAGCGTATTCGAGAGAACGCGTTATGTTTGCGCATTCCAATCCCAAATGCACAAACTCTTGTTCTGACGGACTGGACGGCGCGCAAGGGTATACTGTCACACAGCCTGAGCGATTGTTCAAGTCTAGACGCTTGGAGGATGTGCGTGGGGGTGCGGGATGCAGCTCATAATGCCGCGCCATCGCTTCGAGTGCCGGACATCTCGAGAGTGACGTCGGAGAGTAGAGAATGCGCGTATGGATGGACGTGTGGTTCTCGCAACTGCGCGGCGTCGGACGGACTGCTGCAGGGGAAGGAGCTGGCTCCGCCATCACTGCATCGAGGGTTGTCTTGCGCTCGTTCTGGTGTCAACCAAATCGTCATGATTTCCGGCTCCAAATTGAGCTCAGGGGTGAGTGCTCGAGCATGGAGCCGGTGGAACGCTTTGCGGTAGATGGGGATGTGTTGTGAGGATAGGCAATCCCGGGGTTTCACCGGGGCGTTATCGCGTTATCATCGATCATCAGCATAAAATTGGACATAATACCCGGAAATTAGTGATTGCACCCACTTGCACCCGTAAAGCTGACACTAAGCTGACCCATTCATGCACGTACATAAAGACTGCGTTTCCTCCCTGCAGTACCGATGTAGCAGCCTGAATCTTTGGTGGTTGTGCTCCTTAGCTGCGCTTTCATTACGCTCCGCGATCCGTTCAAAACTGGCCGCAGAACAAGAGAAGCACTCTACCGCAAGGCAATGAACCAGCCCGAGCCATATCATACAGTGAGGAAGCTGATTTTGAACACGTTCACCTGTCCTGAGTGTTGCTACTCATAGATTCTCGTCGACGGGTATATATCCGTATGTTTCGGATCCCAGGACGCCGAGCGATACTTCGCTTGTTTGCTGAAGAGCAGCACCATCCCCGCCTCGCGTCATTCTGGGAGAGAAGGCGACCCTTTCGTTATCGCCTCCGTTCCTCGACATATCCGAGATCAATTTCCCAACCAAAACGCTTGGACACTCGACCGGATGGTCGTGCGCACTGGAACTGTGGTCCCTCAAAGGTTGTGGGCCCCGCATACCGTCACTGATAGGAGACAGCACGTCGAAGAAGCGCCATTGCAGATGCCGATCTTTTTCCAGCACACGGACGGCAGACTTGGCCTTCCTCTCGATGTTGCTATTATTGGCCGATGCCACAGTCTTTTAAATGCGCAGCATGTCGCGCCACTTGGCCACCCAACAACAACTTATATTCGCATCTTCGTCAGTGACATTTTTTAGTGCTGTAGTAAATTTTATATTTACTGAGTCCGTTGCAACCTTATAGTGGCCTGGTTATGTCGACTTCAAACGCATGGTTCAAATCCGTGACGAAACGCCTCAGCGGAATACTGTCATTCTCTCTAAGTTTGTGCAGCACCTAGGGCGATCCGTTGATGCTTTTGTCAGGGTCAGGCCTCCTCTACCTTGACTATAAACCCGTGCACTGAATTTTGCTGTTTCTTATCCCACCAGAACCTACAACCAGATATTGAGAACCCTGTCCCGAAATGGGAGATCGGGGGAAGCGGTATCCAGTCTAACGAGATCGTGATCATTGGTGCTATCCAGGTATCATCTGGGAGTTGGATGCCGATCTTGCAACTCAACCGTTATGTTTTATGATGTCTACTTCGTTCCGTTCCTGTTTTCCCTTCAAAAATGCTGTGATGTGCCCTTGTATTCTTTGTCAACCTATATAGAGGTACTGTAGGGGATAGGTACTTACGATTGCTATTCTAGTTGTAGCTTTACATGTTTCGTGTTTCGACGCAATGATTTCGACATAATGATTGTTTTAAATCATATGATCTCCTTGTTGTACTAAGACATTGTGCGCAAGCGGATGTAAGTTGAGGAGGACGTAGTTCATGTATGATGCGATGCAGCTTTGTCAGTCCCACGTGATGTTGCATACTGCATACAAACTGAACAACGAACAATGAACTGTGCCAGAACAAGACGCAACACAAGCAAGTGTGCAGGGAGATAGAACAAAAGTGATACATGCAACAGCCAAAATACAAGACCACGAAATAACAGTAATATCAGTCCAGCTCGCCCCGTGAATACAATCTTCTTCTCCCTCCAAACCTCACGGAAGTCTTCGCGCGTCCTAATCGTTCCTCGGAGGCGTCGGACCAAAAAAAAGGTTCCTGCAACACCGCATTAACAACACCGCAAAATGAGCGGGAAAAAAAAACGCGTGCTAACCATGAAATCTCCATGATGCTGCCCGGTATCCGCGTCAATCGAGAAATAGGTGAGCGGGGGTCCGCCAACGAAGGTGCATGGCGACTTGCAGCCGCAGGCGCCTGAATGGGGGACGGCAGCCACTGCGGTGTCGGTCGCTCAGACGCGATGCCAAGACGGGATGGAGTCGAGGGCGCGTCGTCATTGTCGTCGTCGATTGCTAGGGAGGGATAGAATGGCATGCGCGGTGTTACTCGGTGGCTTGGTTGGGTCTGCAGACGGACGGGCGACCTGAGGTGGACGTTGTGGGTGATGAGGGGAGTGGCACGTTGCGCGGAGAAGGTGCGACGCTGCTCTGTGGCGCGGGGTTGGACAACAAAGCTGACCGTAGATTTGGAGGCGTTGCCGGAACCCGAGAAACAGGTGAGCCTCGTGGAGATGTATCCTGTCGCGTTTGACTCTGCCCCTCAACACTTCCTGCGCTTCGATGAGTCGTTCCAGGAGGCGCCTGCGTTGTCGTCTGGTGCTGTAGGGGTTGTGAAGGCGGAGAAGACGACAAGATACCCTCGATTGAGAGTCCCAAGCCAGTCACCTCTGTTGAACTGGAAGCTACCGACGTGACATGCGGTGGCAGCGAAGGGGACCACAGGGGCCACACCCAACTTGATGACGAGGAGGTGGTATCGAGCCCACTCGGGCGGATGCACTGCGCCAAGAGGTGAGTGGCCGACCGAGATGTTGATGTGATCATCAAGGGTGACAGCGGTCGGGATAAAGATGGACTATCATCCAACGCGACAGAACGACCCGCCCGTGGGGAATTCGTACGATCCAAAGGGTCCACGACATCGTCTGATATTTCGACTCTTGTATCATCAGAGGATGTCTGTGAGTCGTCTCCGTTTTCTTCTCCATTCGGGCCCTCTTCTTGTCTTTGCATCGACGGATCCGGGATTGCATTTTCTCCTGTATTCGAGATGGTAAAAGGAGAAACAGCGGGCTGTGGCGCCGGCGGCGAGCCACCAACGTGCGCAGAGCGCCCAGGCGACCTGGGTCTGTCCACTGGCGAGATATTGACCTCGAGTTCGAAGCTGAACATACTGCTGGAACTCGCCAACGAAATATGCGAGCGTGCCGGGGACGGGAGTAATGAACCTGGCGGACCCAAAGAGTCGCCTCTCTTAGCACCGGTTTGCGGTGCGGGGGCACTTGTCTGCATCTCAGACCGATCGAGAAATGCGTCTGAGCTTTGGACGCTTGCTCTTTTCTTGCCCTTTTTGTCGTTCATGTCATGGGCCCGAGGTGATGCGACTGGATTCACGATAGGTCCTTGGTGGCTCCCGGAGGCACGAGGTGGTTCGAAATAAAGAGGCCTGTTGACAAGATGGGGTTGAAAGTTAAAAGAAGCCATCAGAACTCTGGGAGCCAATATCAACCGGGAGGCGCCCGTCCGCTAATGGCGAAGCACTCCGAGGCCTGCCGTGCTGACGCGCAATTTCCAGATACCGCCGATTGTCTTCCATTTGAGGCGAGCGCAGGACCGTTCGAGTCGCATGACCATGACTCGGCAGCGGTGATCGCGAAAAAGTAGCGGCACTGGGGCTGTCCAAGACCCGCCGCCTCCTCTCTGTCGATGTACTCGCGGATCTTGCCCGCTCGTACGCGATGGCTGTGCGGCTGCCCTCGGCTCTGGGTAAAATTGGAAGTGGTGCTCTTGCTGAACAATGCTGGCACTCTTCTGCCACTCATTGCTGTGCCCTCTGCTGCTGGATGGGCCCGTAGGACGAAGGGCTCGAACATCACCCGCGGGCCCTGACGACGGAGAATCAGATTGTTTCATTCTGTTACATGTATGCTGGCACCTTACAGTATTGTTGGCCAAAACTGTGGTGTTCTCTCGGCACAGTTTCATGACTCATTTTCTCAGCAAGATGAGACGGGCCCGCGCGCATCGACGTCATTCCGACACCCATAGAACCGGCGGCGGCGTGACTTCGGTGGAAACGCTGTCCTGGTCCGGTCGCGGAGTGGAATGCAGGTTGCTCTACCGGGTATTCATGAAGTGCCTCTTCTTGAATTTGAGAGCCAGGTGGTGATTCGACTTCTGGTTCAGGGTACAGCCTTACGGCCCGCACATTGCCCTCGCGCGCCGCTTGGTGGTACGCCTCCCATGCTTCAGCGAGTGTCTTGAATTTCTTGTGGATATTCCCGGGAATTCCGTTGACTTTCGAGGCCGCCTGGGTCCTAGGATCACCGTGAGCTTTCCCCTACCCAAATTGAACCAACTAAGCGGGCAGATACCAATCCGCATAGACACCTGGCTGAGTTCCAACAATTACGGTATAGTACCCCTTCGCCATTCAAATCTTGTCCGATAAATCTTTGAGGAGGGTGATCCAGTCGTCGAGGCGGGTTGCGCAGACAAGGCGGTCATCAAAACACGTTGTAGCGCCGCAAATGCGGCGTCCGGACATAGCCGTCGTTTCCAAGGATCATTCAAACAAGATTTCAGTCAAATATTGGCCGCCAGTGAATTGCCATTGCATATTGAATGAGACGTTGTGGAGGAGCGAAAGCGACGCTCAAGTGGTATTCGGGAGGTGTGCCGATCACGGCTACCATTATTGATCATCGCAACACTGGCACGATCGACCTTTGCCGATCACATTGAGCGGAGGCAGAAGACCGTTTTCACAAAAGGTTCAATTCATTCCCCATTTGTATTTCAAGGACTGGCACTTCGCACTGGATCTGTTGTCTCAAATTGACGCTGTTCCATGTGATATTATTATTTGCCGGGGCAAGGTCGCCAGTAAGAGTCACAGCCTTGCTGGCACTCTCTTGATGAGTGTATTCAGTTGGGCGAATAATCAATTGCCGTTATCCTTGAAACCTTGGATAATGAACCCTCGATTTGCGCGGCGATAATGCTTGTAGGCAATCAAGCTCGGTCACACAACCCTGAAAGCATAATCCAAAGAAAGGTGGTATGAAACCATGGATTATACCGAAATATATCCTCCCCGACTTGTGCTGTGTCGTGATTGGAAAGAACTACAAAGATGCGAGACAACGTCTCGTAGCATATATGGCACCTCACGCCAAAAATCTCTATGCCTACAACCAATGACAGGCGCTTCAGTATCAAGGCCACAAGTAGTAGCAAGGAAGAAACGCACGGAATGAGATCCACGCCTGTAGCCCCGTACGTTGTGTAGTTATAATATGCACCAAGGGCAAAGTAGCCTGCAAATGCGATGAGAAGCCTGAGGGTAGTCCAAGTCAGGAATTCATCGTCCTCGAATACAACGGGGAAAACAAACAAAAGGAAGAACCATCCAATCCCACTGCCCACTGCCTCCGCCTCCTTTTCCGGACTCTTGCTGTCACCCCCAGAGGGCGTATCGAACGGAAATTACACCCCGAGGGTGCACTCCATTCGACGACTGCTCGAGCACCGTCATACGACTGGAACTGGGGCTCCGTCTCTTCCGTCTCACACAATAGATTGAGGACGAATACTTGGGGCGTAGGTTCTGATGTAGTGGCTGAGGGGTACGAGGGGCCATGCAGAGTAATTTTAACTCCTCGTGGGGCTGATGTGAAAGGCCGATCAATATGCTTCCGTGACTATGGTGACGATGAACGCACATGATAGCTGGGTGTATTCTGCCTGCAACTCTGGTTCCTGCGCAATGGGAATGACTGCAATAACTCTGTCCGACTCCCCTTGTTTGATGTTCGTCTTGCTAAGACAGGCCCACGTCCCGCTGGAACACTGCACAGATCGTCCAAAAGGATACTTTGAGTGTCTTTCGGAGAACGCACCTGGTCACCCGAACCTACACCTTCAAGCGGGCTGAGCTCCTTGCAAACGTTGAACCGGAGTGTGTCCGTCATGTTCGTCGGTGGTAATGAGCGGGAACGCGATACGGTGTGATCGCCCGAGAGCGCGCTGAAGTCATACATGTGGTCCCCAATAGACATACGACATTCTGCATCTGGCTGGCAGCTTGCAGCGGAGATTAGGAGGAGAAGGAGAAGCCAGAGTGAGGGTGTTTCTCGTTGTCTAATAATCATTGAGAGGTTGGGAAAATCGCGGCGTGGGTAGCTGACGTGAGTTTGCCAACACAGGCAAGGAAGGGTCGGGGGCTTCTGGTCAGGTAGCAGCGACGACCCCGGACACTTGTCTCGATTTCAGACTTGATGGCTGGCAAACTATGCACCCAGATCTTGTCTCTGGTTCTTTTTCTACTGGATAAGAAAAAAGGATTCGCTTGTTGACAACGGTAGGCGCGACTCGGGGCGCAGCGTCACACGCAAAAGTGGCAAGGCGGTCCGAGACTGCCGCTCGCCCCTTTCCTACTAATCACTGTAATCATACACCAGTGGCAACGTCGAGAACATGGCGGGGCACGAACAACTCGCTGGCCATATATATCACGAGAGGCAGGAGCACGGGTCTGCGCTCTGTGCACAGCATGCCCTGAACTCATTGTTGCGTGTGTCCTAGAATCTGAGCTGCCATGGATGTCACTGATTGGCCCATAGAAGAACCCTACGTTCGTTGTCTCTCCCAGACCAGCCTGGTGTCTTGTACCTAATGGGTGAATCACCCAACAGTTTTCACCATCCGATCTATCAAATATCGCCCATAACTTGGACGCTCTCGAACAGCATGTCGATCAAGGGCTTTTAGGACGGGCGAGTGCCAACATGGACGATACTGGTACGCCAGCCTTTCCCCCCTTAATCTGTATTGTAATGCCAAAGTTATGCGTAGGGTTCTTCTCGATACAGGTACTGGAAAACGCACTGAACGTCTGGGACCAGAAGTAGGCCCATGTATACCGCTCTCGGGTACCTACAACTAATACTCCCAACTCAGCCTTATCAGATGGCGGAGCGAAGCGATGCAGCCCTATCATGACCGACCACAGTATGCTATCCATACTGTAATATATCCCCGTCGGTTGTTAACACCTCTCATAGAGATCAACGCGCCTTCATCTTGAATTGTGAAAACCACTGGTTCACACTTCGACGGTTCGGCAATTCTGAAAATCTTGGCCTCTGGTTCAATCTCGATTCTTCCCTTGACCGACCCGAGTGGGTCAGTGAGACGTATCTCGGAGCATGGTTGCAGCAGGCAGAGGAAGATGGTAACACTTTATGTGGCTCTTCCCCGTTATGAGATCGAGGCTCAGTATTGGCTGTAGGATACTCTACGTTCGTCGTGATCCCCACCGATCCTGAACACCAGTTACCACAAACGGATGCCGATGCCATTGCTGACTCCCTTTCTTCGCGGGCTTCCTCCGGGGCTCGATATCCATCTACCGTTCACGCACCCCACTCTTCGGCTGCGCTCGAGAACGAGGACTTTGAATTACAGGCTGCACTTCAGGCCTCCCTTGATGGCGCATCAGTTCGAAATCCAATGCTTCTGCCACACGCGGGACCAGTCGCCGGTGGCTCTGGTGCACTATTTCCAGGCGGCTTCCCACCCGCTCCCTTGCTTACTCCACCGCCTGTATTTCCACCGCATAGAGTTCCATCGCCTGTAGTTCCACCGCATATAGTTCCACCGCATATAGTTCCACCGCCTCCAGTTCCACACCCTAGCACACGTCCCGCGGACCAACCGATGGCAAATCCGGTAGCGGCGTCGATGGCACGAAACCAAGCCATGCTCGAGCGGATGCGTCGGCAGCAGGAAGTTGCGCTGCGCGAGCACTATCACGACGAAGTCTCGCGTTTCGACCCGCTTCCTAACAGGCCTTCT
This sequence comes from Russula vinacea, assembly GCA_022376525.1. Lineage (NCBI taxonomy): Eukaryota > Fungi > Basidiomycota > Agaricomycetes > Russulales > Russulaceae > Russula > Russula vinacea. Next base: position 252,015 of record WTXL01000025.1, on the reverse strand, counting down.
TCTAGGGTAAGAGAGCGTGTCGATGTCGAAGACGAGGAGGAGCAGTTGAGAAGGGCCATCGCGGAGAGCGAAGCGATGGCGCGTGAGCAAGGACACAGTCAGGCGGGTGGCGACGTTGCAGGGACAACAAGGGCCGGATCGGATAGCGTAGAAGATGAGGAGTGGAGGCCCGAACGCACGCACGGCGGTCGAGTGTATGACGACGAAGATGCGGAACTCCAAGCTGCACTGCAAGCATCTCTCGAGACTGCTCCGCCGGGAGCCCACACACCCAATACTGCCATTGCCACACCCCCACGCGCCCCCGCCATGCGTGGTTCTCCGCTGCCGGCTGTATCCAGGTCCGTCCACGTACCGAGCCATTCCATGACACGCGTAAGGACGATGGTGACGAAGACGACATGTTTGATGATGAGACCGCCACGGAGGAGACTTTGTCGGACACGGCGGGGCCATCGCAAGCTGAGAGTGTCAATATCGAGGAGATGAGGCGACGACGCTTGGCGCGATTTGGTGGACCGTAAACATGATGACGGCGCTGCGACATGTGTAACATCATTTACTGCCATGGGTACGTTGATGCCATGTGTGTGTACTCGATGAAATGCTGTTTTCACATGTCCCTTGCCAACGCCCATGACCTCCTGAGCGCCCCCCAATGTTCATAGGGAATACTAGAAATAAATTCACAATGGATCTGCTTTTCCCCCTTCAATCCAGACTCCGCAAGTAACTTCACGCCTGGTCCCTGGTCCCATATCCGTGCCTGTCCATGGCACCCGTTGCCTCAAGAGTAATTTTACTGCGCACCCGGAGAAACTCATGACCGGCGAAAACTGCGAGTTGATTTGCTGATTTCACACAGTGTGTTCTTAAACTATTCCCGATTCTTTCTTTCGTGGCGGCACAATACAGTACAATCTGATCGATCCATGTGGTACCAACCTTTGACCTGCTGACTGAGTTGCTAAGTCTGCACACTAGAAGTCAGGAACTTCACCACAAGGCACTGTACAGTATCTTGGTTATTCACAGGGTGCCTGAGGGACGACCCGAGACCCGAGGGGCTTCGAATGGCCGTCACCAACTTCGGGACATCTGAACCGTACGTATGGGACCCGAAAGATTGCAAACTCTGTGGTGCATTCGAAGATTCGAAGGGCGCCGAGCCAAGCAGAAGGGTCGATTGGTATTCAATATATCAATCATTGGCTTCGGCACTAATTCATTCCCAAACTTTCTTCATTCGTTTTGCTGCGAGCTCTGCTCCCGTTACTTGGATCGCGGTTCAGCGAGTGGCACAGGGGTTGGCACCGTGGCACAATCATGCTCTCACATGTGTCGAATCTCGGGGAGTCTGTGTTCCGAACAATCGCCCTGACAGCAAACGTGCGCAGGGCTGGGGGTGCCAGTCAGAGCTCGTTGACAAGACGGCCCTGAAGCATATCAGCCCTGGTAGTGGGCAACAAATTGCTTGCGATGTGGCTACTGTAGTGGAGTAAAGTGAAACCATTTACAGACTTGTCACTTGGTATGCGCTTCTAGCTGATCGAAGACAAGTCAGTTGCGATGGGTGTCTCCATCTGAACGGTCTGGACAAGAAGCATAGGCATTGATGCAATATAGCCTCGACTACCCCCTCCCCATATTACAGTATGTATTCGTCTAAGCTTTCTCGTTGGCCTTGGACGAGTCGTCACTGGCATGGAACGGATCCTGCAGGTGCGAAATGAGTATCAGGCGTTCCACCTGTGGAGGGGGTTCGCAACCGGTAAAAAAAAACTCACACTGCCATCCGGACCTTTGCTACGGCGACCAACAGTAGTTGGCTGAGTGCTCGCCTCAGGCGCAATGACTTCTGCGTTCTTGTACGCTGACTCGGCAGTTGGACCGAACAGCTTATCTCCAAGCGCCTATTTCCGCAGCCTTATATTTAGCTCACAGTACTGCGCAGCCATGCGATGGAGAGAGGTACTGACGCCAGACGCTGAGGATAACGCTCCCTCTGCGCGGTTGTTGGCGCTCACCAGCGCATCGATCACGGTACCTATCACTCCCTACAAAAGCTCAGTGTCTAGGAAAGATGGCAGGTGGCTGCAAGGGGTCGCTAAACACTGACAGACATGTCTTTATGGGGGGTCTCTGAAATAGAGGGCAGTAGGAGGGCAGCGAGCAAGTAGAGAAAGAAGATCAGGTTGATGAGGTCTCAAGTGCCAGTGTTATGTCGAGGTAGTTATATGATAGAGTGGCGCTCGAGTGGACATGTTATTGTGCAAATGAGGAAGACGTGATGTATGAACATCGCATGTGATTTATCAACGTATATCAACGAGCCCGTCATTCTAGGACTAGGGGACAATGGAGCAGACAGACTACTAGGGGCGAGGAGAGCAATTAGATGATGCCGAGCCCCGCGCGCATACACCCGCCCAAGCTGGGCCAAGGATTGACAGAACCTGGAAACTTGCCTGGAAAAAAGGAATCAAACTCCTGACACCAAAAGCCCAGATCTTCCATTCTTCTCTACGCGGAACTGTCATTCCGCATTCCACATCAGGTCAAGGTGAATCTACTTTGGACTGAGAAGAGTAAATTCAAGCTCAAGGCGGTAATTTGCAGGAATCACGAGCTATCTCCCCTCCACAGCAAAGTAGAGGCATGCCCAATCCCAGCAATGTTTCGGACCCACTCAAACCCGAAAGCCCAGAGCAGCATAGAACTTGACAGAAGGTGGCTAGACCGGGAACTAATCGAGACAGGAAGTAAAGCTGGGTTCGCTCTGTGGCGAGCCAATCTTGTTGGTGCGCAGACTGAATGGAAAGAGGTCATCACGTGCCAACACAACTTATACAGCACCTCCGTCATACGTCACACATCTGGCTGGCATACACTTATTATACACTTGACTGCAGGTGATTGTACAATGAGGGCTATTACACGATGACTACAGGAGCCCGGAGTTTTGGCCAAGTACCTCGAAAGAGTCTAATTGGTGCTGCGATCTCCGAGGCCCACGGCGTTCTTGGCCTTGTTCAGCATCGAGGTCTACGACAAGACAATGTGAGTACCGAAGGAAAAATGTTGATCGAACGTAACTTGAACTCACGTCATCTTCTCCGTGGTCACTGGAGAGCGTGTCACCGACTTGCTGGCCCTTAGACTTCTGACCCTGAAGCCGAGGTTAGAACGGATGGTGATGATCAAGGTCAGTCTACGAACCTCGGGCTGAACATTTGAAGCGATAGAGTCCATTGTGCCCTTTATCTTGTCCCCAACGTGCTCGGTGGTAGACTTCTGAGAGTCGGGCTGAAGAGTGAGGAGGAGGGTGTGAATGAGACGGTCACTATCGTCAACGGTAGAGGTACCTTGAGGCTAGAAGCTGCCTTATCTGTGAAAGACTGGCGACACTGGTCTGACATGGTGAAGTGATATGAGAGGATATGAGACAAGTATGGGAGGTGAAGAAGGAGATGGAGAAAAGAACGTCTGATTCGGTCTGAATTTATATGCACGCGAAGGGGACGCGTAGAGGTCATGTGACCTGTGGACCTACGTCATGAGACGACGATGTGAGGCCGGCGATGACGAGATGAAGGAGAGCGGTAACTAATCAATGATGGCCGTACTGTCGCTCCCGAAATGGTTTGGGTCGTTGTATGCGCGCCCGGCGACGACACCATTAGTCAAATGTCCTTCTGCAGCCCTTCTCATCGTTAGCTCACGCATTACAACATCTTTCACCTACCCATCTCCCCATTCTATGCTTGCTCCCGTCCCCTACTCTCCAGACCTTGACGTCTTCACAACCCCACCGACGACACCGATGACATCTGAACCTCCCAGTGAGCCTATCATTCGCCCATCGCTCTCGCGCAGCATATCCCGCCCTTCGAGCCTTCATTTATCAAAGACGACTGGCGATTTTAAGCCAGATATCCTTCTCGAGAGTCAATCCCCTCAGAGTGCTCCTTCTGACAAGTCTTTTGCACCAGCCACAACACCCCGGTTCGTATTGACCGATGGCGATGGCCCTCAAGTCACCAATGGGCACCCCAAGTCACCCTCGGATAATTCCGGTCACGACTCACCCTCACGCCCAAGGATCTCCACAATTACCACTACTGACAGTACCCTAACGAACCGGGCACTGCTGTCATCGCAAGAATCGGTTGCATCGGCGCCTATGCTTCGTTCGCATGCCCATTCACACAGCCCAATGACGTCCCCTTGCTTTGTGCACTCGAACCTTGATAAGGGTGCTTCCTTTTCCGAGTGGCTCAAGACTAGCAATGGCTTCCCAGCGCGTGTAGACGTTGCCCCAATCCTAAGACCAAAGGCCGCTGACTGGCCCCAGGCACCCCCACGCCATTACCGTAAGCTCGACAACGGGCAGGTCATCCCCATTCCGTACGAGGACGACAAGGTGGAAAATGTTTTCGATGCCAGCGAATATGACTATGAAGATGACGAAGGCAGCGCAAGCCTGACGAAGCAGCTTGCAGAGACTGCCGCTGGCGTACGAGAGATGAGCAAGCAACTCGGTGCGTTGCTAGAACCCCATCCCTGTCTAATCCGTTAAAGCAACTGCATCCAGGCCGTACGCGCATCAAATCTAATATTCAGAACGTGCTGATCGTGACCAAGGCCCGCGACAATCGCCTCATCGCGCTTACGCGTTCCCTCGCCCTTTCCCTCATGGAGAAGCCGAGATATAATGGTCGTGGGCTTGTCGTGTGCGTCTGTCCAATCGTCTCCACGCCCGCGTGTGCAGGGTTGACGTGTGGGTGTCAGTTACGTTGATCATCAACTAAGAACCTCGCGCCGATTCGACGCTGCTGGGCTCAAGCGTGATTATCCCGAACTTTTCCACCCATTCCCACGTCGTCGCTCTTCAAGCTCCAATTCACTCTCTAGTACATCCACGGGCGCAAGCTCCAGGGATGACTCGACAAATGAAGAAGGCCAGCTCCGATACTGGACTGCAGACATGTGTAGTCGCAGTTCGCACCTCTTCGATTTTGTCATCACGGTGCGCTATTTGACACCTCAGTTCCGACATTACATTAAGAGTCCGTGTCTACAGTTGGGTGGCGATGGCACGGTCCTTTTCACTTCATGGCTTTTCCAGCGCATAGTTCCGCCCGTTCTTTCCTTTGCTCTTGGCTCCCTTGGTTTCCTTACGAATTTCGATTTCGCCGACTATCAAGCAACTATGGACAGTGCCTTAGAGTCGGGTATCCGTGTCAACCTGCGCATGCGTTTCACGTGTACCGTTTATCGCGCCGTCAAACAGGAACCGGGTAGGGGGCGTCGAAAAGCCGTCAAAAAGGCCGAAACTGGCGAGATTATTATGCGGAACCTCGAAAAAGGAGGCTGGGAGGCCCTAGAGTGTGGCTACCATGCAGATCAGATGGCCACAGGCGGGCGCTGTGGAAAGGATAAGGAGATCATGTGCTTCACGACACGCCCGGTCGAATCTTTCGAGGTGCTGAATGACCTTGTTATTGATCGTGGCCCAAGTCCGTATGTCAGTATGCTCGAGCTATTTGGTGAGCCAGTTCTATTGAGTAACGACCACCACTGACGCCCGCTCAGGTGACGAGCACCACATGACAACTGTACAAGGGGACGGCCTTACAATCTCAACCCCTACTGGGTCCACGGCGTATTCAGTACGTTTTATTTTGTCGTCCGTGATCTATGCACATGTAGGTGACCCCTTTTTTGTTCAGCTGTCAGCTGGAGGCTCGCTTGTCCACCCAGAAATCCCCGCCATCCTGATCACTCCCATCGCACCGCACACACTCTCCTTCCGACCCATGCTGTTACCCGATAGCATGGAAGTGCGCGTGTGTGTTCCCTTCAATTCCCGTAGTACCGCATGGGCATCTTTTGATGGCCGGGGTCGTGTGGAACTCAAACGTGCGTGCCACCCCCAAGCCAGCGTCTATCGCTGACCAACCATTGGTATTAGAGGGTGATCACATCAAGGTTACAGCGAGCAAATTTCCGTTTCCCACCGTTTGCGCAGACAAACAATCAACGGACTGGTTCCACGCTATCTCTCGCACCCTCAAGTGGAACGAGCGTGAGCGGCAAAAATCATTTGTCGTGGTCGAGGAGGGTCCCGCCAAAGAGAAGCACAAACACCATCAACGCAATAGTCATCTTGAGCCCACTGTTTCTGAAAGTAAAGGAGGCGAAGACGAAGACGAAGACAATTCTGATGAAGAGGAGGAAAAGTTCGACATTGACGACCTTTCGTCAGACAGCAGTGACACCACACCCGCCCCCGCTAATGGTACGGACTCGGGTGTCGGGTCATCCACGAAAACCTCGCCTTCATCCACTCCGGCGTCTCGTGCTGCGGAGGCAATCATGGGTGTAAGTCCCGGCACACACGCAAAGACACATGCGAGTTCGCGCTCGCGCTCAGGTGTCCGGTCTGGTGTCGACTCGCCAAGCCGCTTCGCGCCAGTTCAGCCGCGTCAGGCCCAAGGTCAAGGGCATGTACAATGGGCGGCGATGCCTGGCGGTGCGAATGACAGGGCAAGTCAAGCCGATGGTGATATTTGCACACCGATTGCTGCAGTACATGCACGGCGTACGCGCTCGCGCTCGCCTGCAGCCCCATCCTTCCATTCACACCAACACCCTCGCGCATTTGCAGTGTGGGGTCAAGACGAGAGCGATAGCAACTCGAGCGATAACGACCCATGAAGGTATTTATGTGCAGACTCTGGATTGTGCTGCTGGGGGGCGAGACGGGTTCAGAAGCGGATTTCTTTGCCCTTCGACTCGTTCCGCTCGATGTGTGCATCATCCTGTGCCTCAGCGCACCACAGTTACCATCTCTAGGTTTGAAGTTTTGTCTTTGATTCTACTGCTTTCGCTCGCATTCGTAGAGGCGGGTGTAGTCATGTTCTGCTTTTCATGCAATTTCATGGGTTTAAGTCTTAGCTACGGACTTAGTCGCATTGGGATATTTATGACCGGTTTCATGTATGATAATGCAACTAAACACAACGGTAATCTTTCTGGCCCTGGTCCCAGAACCATACAATGTGATGATAATTGCCATATTGGAAATGTCATGCACCTTGTAGCGATTACTACTGTAGCAAACGATGTGTTGGAATTTTTTTGGGATGTCAAGACCATCACTGAAAAAGGGTGTTAGAGGTCCCCGCAAACTAGTTTTAAGCGGTAGCCAGGGCACAGGGGGGCCGGTAGTGGCTTGGCGGCCGGCAAGAGAAGAAAATATGTAAAAACTTCAAGGAAGATACAGTACAATTCAGATTCAGTACATCTGGACGTGTATCGGACCTACCAACTGCGGTCCTGCTCAAAAGAAGGGCGTATTGCGTAAAACGAAACGTGGCAGTGCGCGGTAGTCTGGGCGGTCTTTGGCGACAGCCCAGAGCCAATTGTCGAGGTCCGGAAGCGTAAGATCCTTGAGCCAGGGCGCTCCACGCCCCGCTGCGCCCATGGCATGCGCATGCGAGACGATACGTTCGCACGCCTCGATCGCTGCTGCGCGTAAAACGTATGACTGCGCGGGTGTAAGTATGGGCCCGTTGACGACGGGGACAACGACTTCCTCTGCCATGCGGGCCTGTGCTCGTGGCTCGGGAGCTGCCGCAAGTAATCGTAGCGCCGGATCTGCAGCTGGGACTGAGGCAGTGGCGGCGGCGGCTGCGCCGTCTATCGCGGGAAAGAGATTGGCGAGCGCTAATGTGCAGGAGGTGGTGGAGGAGAGGTCGATAACGCCCAGGTGGATCAAGATCGAGGGCAACACGTTGTCGGCGAACACGGGTAGATGCGGGGCGTGCGGAATGGGGAAAGACGGGGAGGAGGAGGAGGAGGCGGAGGCGTCGTCGTTTCTTTCCTGTTTCGCGGCGAAGCGGATGGCAATCGCATTTATCAGGAAGAGCGCTTTTTTGAAGCAGTAGATTGCTGCGAATGGCAACGGAGGGAGAGGGAGAACAGTATACGCGCGTGAGGGGAGAGAGAATTTTTCGTGCGGAAAGGGAAAACAGATGAGTAAGGGTACGTACGCTGGTTGTTGACGATGCTCATGTCCTGGAAGCCGGGAATGGCGCGCACGAGCTGGAAAAAAAAAGACGGATCAACATACTGTATGGATGTGTGGATTGCTTCCGATATGAAGCGACGGCAGCTCACCCGCTCGAGGACTACGTCCGCGGCTACTGCCGGGTCACCCTTCTCATGCGCCACTCTTGCGCCTTCCTTCAAAGCTTCCGCAACGAAACTACCAAGGTTTGGGTACCCTCCGTTGACGAGAACTTTGCCGGTTTCATCCAGGAGCGTTTTCAATAGCTGAACGAGTTCCCACCCGGGACCGCCGACTTGGCCTATCAGCACGCCATGAATATTTTCGTGCTGCCGCTCGGTGTGGAGGCTTACGCCCAAGAGCTCCGCTATCTTTGCCTCGCTAAAAGTCTGCATACCCATGGCGCTCAAGAGATCGCCCTCTCCATCTGTTGCAGAACTGAGATAGAGGCCCAAGACGAAGGCGCGAATGGAATCCCATGCCCCTCTCCCCGTCTCCCGGTGAAGGGGGGCACGATAACCGGATGCCATATTTAGAAGCGCGAGGATGGAGAGGAGGTTCAACTCCGAGAGCGACGAAGGAAATTTGAGCGGGAAGGCAAGGCCATGTGACGTCGCAGTAATACGATGATAGGTCTCTGTGAACGCCGGGGAGAGTAGCAGGCGCTCGATGTTTGCGTCAGAGATCTAGAGAATACACGTAGACATTAGTATGCTCGTAAGAAGCATCCGCATACAAGCCGATGAACGCAAGCATAGACGCTGAGAACGCCACGACGCACGATTCACGTCGCGTATTTCGTGTTCTGACGGAGGAGCGCGGTATTTAATAGAAGCGATGCTTCGCATCGAACTCCACTGGCAAAACTTCACCGAAATGCCCGAATCGAAACGTGCACGGGATGACTCGATGACTACTCAAAAACCGTCTAAATGCACGATTCTGGAAGGAAGGAAGAGTAGCTGGAATCGAATTAATTCTCAAGTATGTCATTTGTGACCGCCACGCGTGATACGCGTGCAGTAAAGGCTCGCTGTTGCCTACGGGCACAGACGGCGCGAAATTTGGAAATCGTTTGCGCTCGTGCGGGCACTCACCGTCACAGCTTCCCCTTGGGTCAGGGCTCGCGAAGATCCGCGAACGTATTCGATAAAGCGCCCTGACGGTGGGAATGGGGGAGTGGGAAGAGCCATGGGTGGGGTGGGGCGTGATGTGCGCGATAGAATGGGATATTTGGGATTTCTGTCCGGAACGGCCCTGTGACCCAGCCTTGTAAGGCGAGTCCGAACCTGATTCTAGGAGAATAGAATTGGTGGTTCTGCACGCGCTTACAGCTGAGTATTGGAAGGATCCGAGTGAATGGAAAGCGTGTCAGCTGTACTGTATGGCTTTTCTTGGAGAGAATTGCGAAATGAATGAGACCTGGACCTTGGAACAGGGTTAGGGCTACGACCTGGCGGGTAACACGGTCCATGGTCCACTCAAGTCCATCTGCCATGTTGTTTCGTTTTGCTAGTAATCGCTCTGCCAGGTTCCTGTTCCCAAGTCGCGCGCGCTTCTATGTAGCTCCTACCCCGCTTGGTAACTTTAGTCGTAACAGGAACATTTATCGCGGTGACTGACAAGTGTACCGCAGACTTGCGCGCTCGCCTCACAGAGGAACTAAAGAATTCCCTGAAGGTTCGGAGTTTTCACCGTCTTCCAGGAAGAAGTGGTCTTAAAGCGGTTCACCAGGCTAGGGACTCTCTTGCCTCCACTACAATTCGTGTGTGTACGACGTCGGCTGGGTTCCAACTCGTAGACTGAAGGAAGGCTTGTGCATGCCACGTTATTATGTTCAGTCTGTTCTATCAGAAGTGTACTCCGCAGACAAGATCTCAAATGGCAGAAAGGTAGACTCATCAGCCATCGCAACCCTTGTTCGCAAGGCATGTACGCGTCGTGTGCGTGCGCATTCAGTTTTTAAGTTCTGTTTATTGTATTGACACACACGCACACACGTTGGCGGGCGCAGCTCGACTCAGCCGATCAGTTCAATCAGGCATCTCGTCCGGACCTTGCGGCGAAGGAACGGCAGGAGGCAGATTTCCTTGCCAAGTTTTTGCCTCCACTTCTGCCTGAAGCAGATATCGACCACATCCTCAAGGGGGTAATATCCGAAAGGGTAGCCGAAACACAAGCCGACGACGCGCGCAAGTCCATCGGAAAGGTCTTCAAGACATTTTATGCCAAAGTAGACCGGGCCTCGGTAGACCCCGACCTCGTCAGGCGTAGAGCGGAAGCATTACTCGCCGCCGCCGCCGCTCCACCCTTCACCTAGTATTCAGTCGCCACGAGTCATACAGCACCACATATCATATCCCCTCTCCACTTTTTTTATTACCTCATTCCTAATTCTAGAACAAGATCGCTTGTGTCCCACCCCATTCCTTTTTTTGCTCTTATGATTCGTTCCTGTGAACTTTCCTTTCACTCTCATGTGGCGGAGTTACTTCGGGTCTCCACGCGCTATCCACGCCAAAGCGAAAAAAGGTCTTGATTCGAATCCTATCACTTCACACGAGATATGGCGGGTTTCGGATTTACAGAGGCCGTCAGAACACACCCCTTGATTTTAGATTCACGAAATCCGAGCATTCGGCGTTTTTTTTCTCCCGAAAGTCACAAGAGCTGCCACGTATCCATGTCTCAAACCACTCAATTATCCCGCAAAATATGGAGCCTTGTTCTCATTGGCCCTCGGGGTCGCGCGTGAATGCCTCGGTAGGCCCGTATACTAGAATGCGCCGTGTCTTTTCGCGTAACATCGGAACATTCCATTGCGGTCCCTTTAGTCCTGCTCAACACGAAGGATGACACCTCTGCTTCTCCCATATGCAGCGCTGGCAATTTGCCGTACCGGGGGACTTCTACGTCGGTGTCAAATAATTTTGTAGCCAGTCTAGAGTCTAGACGGGGCTAATTGGCGCGTTTTGCCTTGAGCGACAAAAACCGAAACATTCAGTACTCAGTGCCCACATGGTCCTGGCTATTCACGCGCTGCCGGGCGTCCAGAGCATCTACGTTTACGTCCTGTCCGTACAGATGTTACGACCCATCAACGTTTGATTAACTCTGTCCCTCCACTTTGGTTCGCCCAATCTGCGCGCTAATTTTCAGAATTCCCGAGTAGCACGTGTTCGGCTTAAGGATCCACGGGTGAGATGAAACATCCCTCCCCTATGGGGACACTAAAATACAACGGATTCTCGAGCTTCGAGAAGGTAGAGTACGGACACAGTATATGCGACAATGCAACATACATAATGTGACGAATTAAGGCCCAGTGGGCCGATGCCTCAGTTTGTAACCGTAGGGATATCTGCTGTGTCACCATTTGCCACAACCGACCTCTCCGAACTGCTGCTAGCGCCGCTAACGTCAGTATCTGACTTCGCGTCGGAAGTTGGCACGTCTAATTTCAAATCCGGATCGAGGGGCCGGAGATCTCGTGAGTTCTCGCTCCCGTTCACGGCTGTTTGCGTTGTTGAACCTTGCTCTACCTCTGATCCAGGACGTACGACTGGTGGTGCCCCCGCGGCTACCGGAAGTACACTGCGTAGGCGTGTAAGCTCCTCGACGCAGCGATACATCGTATTTGAGACGCCCTCCAGCACTCGCAGCCGCTCGTCAATCGCATCACGAGTGAGCACATCCAAGTGGGCGAGTTGTGCATCCGTCAGAGTCGGAGGCAGGGTAGTCAGAGGGCGCGCTGGTGGCGCATGACGTGGTGGCACAGTGCGGTAGACAATGGAAGGGCTCGAAAGGGGTGCGTTACTAGGGCGCGGACCCGCACTCCCTGGACTAAAGGTCATCGGGATCAGGACGGGCACGTTTACATTCCTAATAGGTGTTGTAGTAGTGGGCCTAGGCTGTGGGGCTGAAGAAGGTGGAAGAGGAGGGGATGAAGTTGGTGTAGATTCCGTAGCTTGTGAAGTTGTTGGCGGAGGGGATGGCCCAGGAGTTGTCGACGTAGTTTGGGGGAGTTGTCCGGTGCCAGTGGAAGACTCTTGGTTCTGGGTAATTGAGGTGCCCGGAGACAATCTCCGTAAAGCTGCAAGGCTGCAGCATCCCGAGGGGTTGAGGGCGTACCCTGGTCCTGCGCATCAAGACGTTCACCCTCAGGGGGTGCACGCTGAGGGATTGGCTGTTCTCTTCCGTCGGAGGTAGCAGGGGCAGGAGCTGTAGGGGCACGCGCAGTACTCTGGGGTACATCTTGCTGTTGTTGTTGTGCTGGTCGCTCTTGAGGTGCCGCACCGTCTGCCAACCGGCGGTCGCCCCAAGGCTGCCATGCCCCAGCTGGGCCATAGAACCCTTGGAAGACTGGTGCCGGCTGCAGTTGCTGAGGCGGTGGTGGGGGGATGTAGTGCGGTCCCATTGGCTGGTGACCCCATTGGTAGTGTGGGGGAGGTCCGCCTGCTGCAAATTGCTGGGGTTGCGCTGGGGGATACGGTGCCCCAGGTGGTGGTGGACCACGGACCATGTTGCGGAAGAGATTATTCAAGTGCCCAGCAGGAGGCTGCGGCACGTCAGCTGCTGGTCCGAAAGGGGCTGCTCCCTGAGGTACAGCGGCTGCTCCACGAAGGGCATCCGCTTGCTCTACCCTACCAGTTGTTGGTGTAGTAGTGTCCAAAACGGGTCGGCGGCTATCAAACCCATCAACCCGTGATGCAGGAAATATTACCAGTTGGACTGACCAAGTTGGACAACTCTGTTGCCGCTCAAGCCACGAGCGGAGACAGTGGAAATGAAAAATATGCCCACAAGGAAGCTTCTTCGGTGTCATATTTGGGCCATCTCTCGCAGGCACCGTCGTTCCGGGCGGATTAGCCTGATTCCGGGTGGGGGTGTCCTGGACCATCATCTCTTCACGACAAATTATGCAAGTGTGATCACTCATGGTGGACATTTCCTCTTGTGTGGCATTCGGATAACGCTCATCCATATTTCGGGTTGCGGTGCGGTATCGCATGAGGTCCCGTAGACGGGTGATGAAAGACCGGGCAGTCACGTACACGTCGCGAACCACGTTCAGCGGGACGCCGTAAAATGTTACGATGACCGCGAAGAAACCAAGATATGTGGACAACTTAAGAAAGTCTTCGATACGATTTAGATAGCGTCCGCTTAGAACGGGCGGGCAAACGCACCTGTGATCAGATCAACGTAAAAAACAAACATGCTTTTGTCCTCCCATGGTGGTGCATTCTCTCCTCCGCGGGATGCCGCACGATGGAATTCGATGGTAGAGAGGATATATTTGGCTTTCGAATTGATCAGACTGGCCATGAGGATCGAGTACTGGAAGGCATAAGTTTGTAGAGTGAGAAGTAGGTTAAATTCCACGAACCTCGCTTGCAAAGAGAATGATAACGCCAACTCCGTTGGTAATAATACTCTCTGCGGCAAAAGCTAACATCACAATGTTCGTGACCCATAGGAGGAAGAATAGCCCGCTGATCCGTATATGAAACAAGTTTGTTGGACCGGGATAAGGCATTTGATTCATCTGCCAAGGGTGAGTAAGAGATATGACAGTGATAAAAGCCGTACCCATTCGATCCGGTCTGACAAAAGCCAGTGGAAAGACTTGACAAACAACAAAAAGCCGAACATGACGGCGAGAGGGATGTCAATCTCGTCTCTGAAAATAGTGAATGCTAAAAGCGACTCGGTGACAAAGAACCACATGCGGTCGTAGAGTCTCTGTGAGGGAGTTAGAGCCTGTGCGGGAGAAGACCTTAAGCCCTACCTCGACTTCTACCGACCGCAAAGTGCCAAAAAACAGCTGTTGAACTAGGCGACCGCACATCAATGCCAACAACAGGCTAAAGTTGGCGAGGATCTGAGAAAGGAGGTTAGAATTCCGGTAGAGAGACAGGACCGAGAGGATGGACCAGAACGCTCGCGCCGCTCTTTGAGAGGTAGACGGCTACGGAGTAAAAGTTACTCTGATTTTGGAGGGCATTGATGACGGTGGCCGATACTGCAAGGGTTGAAGCAAAGGTGTATAAGGAGACGCGATGAGAGAGGACAGAGTTGTGAGAGACTGGAATCTTGGACGAAGAGAGTCGGCCATAAGGAGGGGCTGGATGATGATGGCAGCGGCCGACGTGGCAGAGCGGAGAAGGACCACGTGCGAGGTCCCTCACGCGCTTCCACTGCGCCGTCTCCTTTGCCCCGTCCCTCGCTTGCAATCCCCATGGTAGCAAGCCATCCTCTCGATTTTCCTTTTCCTTTCTCAATCTTACTGTGTCCCTGCCTTAAGGGTCCGCATCTGCCTCGTGCTGGACAACGGCCCGAAGTCTGTCCCGTAAACTTGCCATTTCAGGACCACTCCGACCCCCTACACTCATCATCTTCGGATCAATGCAGGTTTAGAGTGGTGATCATTGCAATAGCTGTAGGGTGAATGTTTCATTATTGGCGCTGTGCAACATCCAGAGACACACAATACGTAACACTACCCGAAATTTGACGTGAGACGACAGTTTACTTTGAGGCGAATCGAGGCCGTTGGTAGAATATTTGCTCGGGTGAAAATCGCTCCTGGCATCCACGAGATGTGGCGTTTTCGGCAAGTGGCATGTCCTACCCCTGGGTCACGCTCAAATCCATATGCTGGATCCAGACGCCCGTCATGCTGCATGACATGGGCTCATCGGAGGCTGGCAATTCTGAGGGATGAACACACTCTTTCCAGCGTCTGTTGGGCGCCTGTTCGATGGATTGGCCCGGTGAGTCTGCTTCAAAAATGCAATCCGAACCTTCTTGACGGAGCAATTTCCCAGCCTTTTTTTGCATAAATACCACTTTTGCCTCTCCCCCCTCCCTCCCCACCCCCGTATTCCTTTTCTATTCGCGTGGTGCCTATGGCAGATTTGCGCCTCCGTTCTCTGTCCTCATCCCCGAAACCTGTCATGAAAAAACCGGTTGACGGCTATTCTGTCGTATCCATACCAGCACCTCAGACTCATCAACTTTTGATACGACTACTCTATGTTACGTCTGCAATCTTATCCATATCTTGTCTCGCCTATGTCGGCGGGCGGGGGCGCGCGCCTCTCCCAGATGCATACGCTCTCTGCTCCCGTTCGGGTGCCCACATCTACACCGTCGACACTGCTTACCCGCGCGCTCAGTGCATGGTTGTTCAGGGTTCGTACATTGTAGATGTCGGTGCCATAGGTATGTAGCCGCACGATCTTGCGCCTTGCATACCGTAAAGCCAAATTAGATGAGGTCCACCGCCGATGGGAATCATCTGTCCTCGCCATTGAAGCAGCAATTAAGCGCGCGCACCCAAAACCCCGTCTGGTAACTAAATTTATCGAATCGGGATCAATTATTGTTCCTGGTATAAGTGGTAGGCGCCCAATGTGAGTTGCTGCCAAGAGTAATTACCTCTGATATTACTGTATTTATAGACTCACATGCACACATGCTGGAGTATGGCGCGAGCCGGCTCATTCCCCTGGAGAGCGCTCGGAGTGCAAAAGGTGATCTCGTCCCTCGCTATTGGCCAAGTTTAAATCTAACCCACCAAAGCCGCCACTGCGTTGGTTCGCCAGTTCATTTTATCCGACGAAGATATCAAACAAGATCCTTTGAAATTTGTGGAGGGTTGGGGTTGGGATCACACAAAGTGGGCCGAGAAGGGGTTCCCAACTGCAGTAAGGCAGCAGTCCTTCTCTGCGGTCACATGACGCACACCCCTATCTAGGCAATCCTGGACTCTGATCCCGTTGTGCGACAACATCGGGTTATATTGGAGGCCAAGGATGGTCATGCAATCTGGGTAAACTCGAAGGTCCTCGAAGACGTTTCTCCTCTCCCAGAGAACGTTGAAGGCGGTGTCATTGTGCGTGACGCGTCTGGCAAGCCTACAGGTGATGTGAATCCACCATTGTATTGATTTGTATATTAAGTGCGTCTCAGGCGTCCTTCTCGACAATGCTCAGTTTCTCGTCACGGTCCCCCCACCTACCTATAGGGACCTCGAAAAGCGCTTTCAATTGGTTGTAGATGATGCCATCTCGTTGGACTTACATCCATTCATGATGCGGGGTTTGACCCGAGATCCTTGGAATTTTTTAAATTGTGGGTGCTCTCCATTTAATAACCCGAGTAACTGCGTCTTAGATCTGTCAGGTTGGCCGAAAAAGAGAAGTTGCCCGTGCGCGCGCTTAGGTTTTCCGCGGCTCCTCACTAACGACGTGTAGATTCGAATTTACGGCATGACACATTTCGATGAGAATACCGAGTACTGGGGCGATAAGATCGAACCAATTATCGGGGCCGCCAACGGTCGGTTTACAGCACGAAGCGTCAAGATATTCGCAGATGGCAAGTCTTCTTCGCTACCTAAGCTAACTTCGTTAAGATGTCACCCCAGGCGCTCTGCGGTCCGGTGGCGCAGCCGTGAGTCCAATTGAAATTTGGATGTGGTTTTGGCCTGATGGCCGTTATTAGCTGCACGAGCCTTACGCTGACAATCCCAGCACAAGGGGTTTCATGAGAATCGACCAAAACGTTATGACTACTACTATTCATAGATTCCTAAGAGACGGCTGGCAGACAGTAAGTAGAGCAATCTCTCCAACCTTCCCTATAAAAGTCATGCGCATTTCTAGAATGTCCATGCAGTTGGTGATAGAGCAAATGCTCTGGTTATCGATGCATTCGAGTCTGCGCTCGAAGGTATCAACGTGACTGCGCTCCGACCTCGCCTTGAACATGCTCAGATCATCACGCACCCTGATATGGCACGCCTCGCTAAGCTTGGTGGTATGTAATCGATTACTATCGTTTCCTCGACGTGGGTTGATTCAAGGTCATCATCCAGTCATCGCCAGTGTTCAGCCAACTCACGCGTAAGCTCATTTCTATGCTGCGGATATCACGTATAACTAAGTGTGTCAACACCGCTAGAATAAGCGACATGTATTTCGCCGAAGATCGTCTGGTGCGTGTGTTATGGAGTTATCCTACACCGCTCACACTCCGCAGGGTCCAGAACGTGTGAAGTCGCTCTACGCTTTCCGCGATATCATCGACTACGGTGCACGGTTTACCCTTGGCTCGGATGCACCTGTCGAAACCGTGAATCCGTTATCTGGATTCTTCGCTGCCATCACGCGGCTTGCGCCTGATGGCACTTCCCCTCACGGGCCAGGGGGATGGTGAGTCACTCCCGGGCCAGATGGCCAGCATTTGAATGTCCCGCTGATTTTGTCGCAGGTTCCCAGAACAGCGCCTCACGCGCGAAGAGGCATTGAAAGGTGTGTCGTAATGCTTATCCCCTTCATAGAGAGACAGTGGCAGCTGAAATGTGCTGCTCTATCAGGAATGACTCTAGACCCTGCATGGGCATCGTTCACCGAGAATATCTTGGGGTCTATCACCCCGGGGAAGCGCGCAGACTTTGTTGTGCTTTCAAAGGACATCATGACCATCCCGGAAAGTGAAATTCTCCACACTAGAGTTTTGGCTACGGCGATCGATGGTCGTCCAGTCTATGGACATATCTAGCCGCAATGAGGGTGGACAAAACAAAGTTATTTGCTCATATACACATCAGGTGGAGCTGTTTGGTCGGCCATTCCGAGTGATGCCTTAAGCTGGAAGGGTGGTCCCACAACAGTGTCCTGTGTTCCGTGAACCGGACACAGACGAGCGCTCCTGCCTGCAGTTGATCTTTAGTAAAGCGATTACAAATGCAGATAACTCTCAAATTTGAATACACGCCAATCAGGATGAACAATTGCTACGATCGTGCGCGGGCGTACAATACGTGGAACTTACAAATGACTCACACAGGTCTTATCCACTGGTCTTATCAAACAAATTTCTGAGCGCTTTGTCGGTGTTGCAACTCTCTTGGACAATGACCAGGGCGGCACACAGGTGTTCCTTGCGCCAAGGCTAGGATATGTCACATGTATTCTCAAGAACAAGTAACCTTATCTCCCAATATCTGCAAGCGCCAGAGAGTTCATCGATCTTGATCATGTTATACCTTGGTGGGCGCTCAAACTCTGCCACTCACTGGCAATTGGTGAGTTACACCCTTGAATCTCGGTGCGGTAATTCCCCCTCGATACCACCAGGACCGTTCACAGCGCCCTGTGTGTAGTCTGGAAGTTGTCACCGGATCATCGTTTCAGTGGTATTGGTTTCGAGGTCCCCGTGTAATTGACAGTCAGACCATCCGGTGACCTTGTGGTGGACTAAGCTTCCCAAAGAGAGCCACTCGAAATAGGCCTTATTCCGAGTTCCATAAATGCTTTGTGTCTGGCTGGCGAAGACAGTGCAACCGAGCCGAATGCGAATCATGGAGTGCAGTAAACGGATCGGTTACCGATGAGGAAGCAATCAATACCCACAAAATGGAAAACGGTTTGCACTGAGATGGGCTTGAGTCACGGTTATGTGGCAGCGAGTAAGAATTGCGTGGTATTGAAACAGAAGATTGGGGGTTTCTCTTCACCATTGTGGCCAGACGCATACGCCGATCGGGAGTGGTACAGGGCACGTGAGTATACATTAGGTAATGAGCACGGGAGAGTCGCGTCGCGTCACGTCGCGACATGCAAGGAACACCCGTTCTGGTTCGCTCTTGATGCCATCTTTTCTGAACCCCCTTCCTCCTGATGGGTCCCATACTGAAAAGAGAAAATCTCATGAGCTGGAGCAGCGCGAAGTTTCTAGCAGCAAAAAGCAAGCCACCGGCATCACAGCTCCCGTATCGGGCAGTGGAACCCGATATTGGATGGTTCAATGGTATGTATTTCTCGAGGCTCGTCATGCTATGGTCAGACGTGACAATGTCAAAGGAGGGCCCCTCAGTCGAAGAAACACAAGACATGGGAGGGGGATGGTGTCCTCGTCGTGACCAAGCCTAAGGGTGTTCTCATGGACCTGGAAGGTCGCGTGTATGCGTTGAATTTCTCGACTCTCGGTACTCAGAAACTGAGATTAGTGCTCTAGTCTTACGACTGGCAATGTTAGCTCCGATGCACTTGAGGAAGGCTCCCAGTTAAGTTTGGGTAACAAGGAACTCCAGATTGATCGTGTTTTGCAAGCCTCGGAATATCTTTCTGGGGCTTGCTTTGGCCGTGGTGGGATTGATGATATACAGTTGCCGCGTTTAACAAATTCCACGGCTCTTTCAAGGCAGTTCACTCCGCTGAGGCCCGTAGCGCTGACCCACCTACTGTTCGCCTCCCGGCTCCGCCAGTGGCTACCGTTTCCCAAGGAAAGGCCATCGACTTAGAGCCCGTCAATTTACTATCGCAACCAGTATTGCAGTCATCAAAGTTACACTCGGAGGGCGATAACGATGCCCATTTATACTGGACTGCTAACTGGTAGTCCTTCCTCTTCTCATTAATATTTTACAAGTTAACAACCTCATTCACCAGGAGAAAGCCACAAATAAGAAGCATAAGACGTGGGATGGCGATGGCTATGTGACCGTGCAAGCAGGCACATTGATGCTTGTCTCCGAGCATGGAAAAATGTGAGCGAACATACCTTTCTTTTGCATCACAATGCCGATAAGCATACTTTCCAGTCTTGGGCGAAAACCTTTTGAGAATTTACGTCTTACTTCCGGACTGAAGACCTTCGTGGGTGGTTTGGAGCTGGAGCTGGACTCTCGGATAACCCAGTCAGAATTCCCCA
Organism: Russula vinacea; assembly: GCA_022376525.1. Lineage (NCBI taxonomy): Eukaryota > Fungi > Basidiomycota > Agaricomycetes > Russulales > Russulaceae > Russula > Russula vinacea. The sequence continues at coordinate 232,217 of WTXL01000025.1, read as the reverse complement.
AAATTACCAAGACAGCGCTCAGGGCAGAGAACGAGAACGAGTCCCAGCTTTTGGAGGAAATTGCAACTACACGTCCTCGTGCCAATCATACAGAGAATAGCAACTCACCTATCAAGAACACTAGTTCATCCGGAACGAAGTTCATTCCTCCCACAACATTCTACGCGAAGCCCACACCGAAGCCAAAAATGACTGGTCCCTTGTAAGCGCCATCTGAAGCTCATGGGGAACATTTCCTTATCTCAATTATCAAGGCACGATCCCAGAGCAGAAGGTGCGGTTGTGATGAAGGCGCCTACTGAGGAACATTTAAATCGCTTCAACAAGAAGTATGTCACTCCTCAAGCGCCGCCTTCGAGCGTTCTTACGGAACGGGATTTCCCAGATCTCTGCCAACTGTTCCTGTTGTCATAGATCCAATTCTGGCACGCCGCTTGAGGCCGCATCAGGTCGAAGGTCAGGTCGCTTACCGACCGGTAATCGAGGTCAAATCTCATACAGTCTCAGGTATCAAATTTATGTATGATTGTGTCATGGGACTCCGAAAGCACGAGGGCCAAGGGTGCATCCTTGCTGATGAAATGTCAGCCTCCTACTCTCATAGCGCCTTTCTCATTCTGACGGCGTTTGTGGATTAAAAGGGGACTGGGAAAACCCTTCAGGTTAGCGCTGCAATCTTGTTGGAGCACTGAATTGATGCCCGTTCAGACAATTGCCCTCATTTGGACGCTATTAAGCACGTTGCCACTTCCCCATTTGATTTGGTGCTGACTACCTAGCAGAGCAGAACCCGTATGCGGGTATAGGCCCCGTTGTCGGGAAGGTGCTTATCGTCTGCCCTGTCACCCTGGTTAATGTAGGTAATAGTGTGGCGGACTCATTTATCTAGACTAAAGCAATTATCCTAGAATTGGAAAAGCGAGTTCCACAAGTGGTATGGTTTCGGTTCATTGTCTTCGATAACCAGCCCTGAATCATCAGTAGGTTAGGACGTGACCGTGTTGGTGTACTTACTGGGGATAAGGGAAAGACGGCCATCAGACAATTCACTAACTCGTTAGTTCACACGATTCTACCTGCTGCGGTCCGTTCAAATAATCGCTGCAGAAAAATCCATCAAGTTTTACTGATAGGTTATGAGCGACTACGGAATGTGGTGTAAGTCGTCGAAGAACGCTCGTCTCCAAGATTTTGCTAAGCCCTCCACTCACAAGTGACGATTTGGTTTACTGCAAGTAAGCACAAGTTATTCACCTAATTGTCTCTCCCAATACCTATCTGTTTTAGTCCACCCATTGGACTCATCATCGCTGATGAAGGCGAGTAGCCCGTGGCCGAGCCGTCCGTTTCTGTGCTGAGTAAATATTAGGCCACCGACTCAAGTCGGCCAACAACAAGACTTCGGCTATGTTTGGGGTCCTGAAGACTCCAAGGAGGATCATCCTTTCTGGAACTCCAATCCAGAATGATCTTGGCGAGTTTCATGCGATGGTAAAATAATGAAGCCTCTGACAGCCGCTTATTTGACATTGACCTCGATCATTGACTAGGCGGACTTTTGTAACCCCGGGCTTTAGGTCCGACCTATTTTTAAATTCGGTCATCTTGCTGACTGACCTGTAGATGATTACGCCACCTTCCGCCGCGTTACGAGACACCTATTATCCGTAGTCGGGAACCAGGATGTTCACCCAAGGAAGCAGAACTGGGTGAAAGTCGCTCGGCACAAGTAATCCCGGCCGCTCCATACGCTGATGAAAGTTGATTGTTTGCTTTCCTACAGCTACTCGCTATCTCTCGCAGCTTTGTACTTCGACGTGATGCAAGCATCCTGAAAAACTTGTTACCACCAAAATGTGAGCATTCCCAGAGTCGCCCAAGTGTTTACTCACATAAAATCAAGACGAATATGTCGTTTTCGTCACTCCAACTGCCTTACAGCTGTCAATATTCTCCAAGATTCTCAACCCAGACCGTTTAGATGATATCATCGAAAACTCCACGGCTGAGTCTCTTGCTTTGATAAACATCCTCACGAAGATAAGCAACAGCCCAATCCTTCTCAAGGCCGTCGCCGACAAGGCAAAAGCAAAGATCAGCCAGGGGCAGGACAACAGAGAGAGGACGACTGTCGTTGAAGAGGCAGTGAAGTTGCTGCCTGAGCGCGTTCAAGTGGAAAACCTATCGTTAAGCGGTGAGATCCACAGCTGCCTCATAATAGACCTCATTAATTGCAAATCAGGGAAGTTGACGGCTCTTGCGAATCTCCTCAAAACGATCAGAAAGGTCCATCTTCAGCTTTAACACTTGCTCTACATTCACCCTCAGTCCTACAGCATACGGACGAGAAATGCATTGTGGTCTCTCATTACACGTCTACTCTCAACATTGTAGAAGCTTTTTGCAAAAAGAAATCTTATAGTTACCTTCGCCTGGACGGGTAATCTTCCAAGAGACACCTTCCATCGTCGGTCGTGTGGCACTAACCCTCTGTTGTGTCTAGTTCGACACCGGCAGCCAAAAGATCGGAGCACGTAAACATGTTCAACAGATCTTCACAAGAGCGTTGTTGTATGTCGGCTAACACCCATCGATTTTGTTTGCTCCCTTACCTACTGCCATCAGTTCTCTTCCTCCTCAGCTCCAAAGCGGGTGGCGTCGGACTCAACCTCATCGGCGCTTCAAGACTTTGCCTCGTTGATTCCGACTGGAACCCAAGGTGTGACGCTCTACATCACAGCGAAATCTACTCACATTCCGCGTTCCAGCCATGACCTTCAGTCGATGGCACGCATACATCGGTTTGTAACTAACGCCCGTTATAATGCTTGACGCTGACATTTGCTGGGTCTCCAGTGACGGACAAAAGCGGAGTGTCTACATATATCGCTTTCTGACCGCAGGAACAATCGATGGTGAGTACTTATAGCTTACCGAGACGATACTCGTTGCTAATGTGGCGAACGCAGAGAAGATCTACCAGCGTCAAATCACAAAGCTAGGGTTGAGTAACAGTATGTTTCCTCTTCTACTAATGCGAGGTGAAGTTAACCTTTCTCGGTCGCAGCATTGATTGGGAATGTAAGAAACCTGGCAACCTTTTCACAGCCCATTCCATTCTGACCGCTTCATGGTAGGGCAAGTCTGATTCTAAGTCTGACACATTCACCCACAAAGAGGTAAGAGGCATGAGATTGCAACCTTTAGCGTAGGTTGACAATAGGTGCAGCTTCGCGATATCTTCACTATACATCCTGGAACTGCGTGTCACAGTCATGACCTTTTAGATTGCCCCTGTGACCGTATTGGGACGTCGGGAGATGATGATGCCACGTCAACAGCTGACATCGCTCTAGAGGACGACAGCAGAGTCGTGGACGCCACATCAGGCTTCATTGCCGCATCACAGGTCAACGTCGCTGACTCTCCGAAGTTAGACAAAGCGGTACGCACCACTTCCTTGTGTTTAGAACAGAATTCTCACGGGAGACGTGCGTTACTAGTACTTGAAAAAGAAAAAGGCGGAGCTGGCTTCACTGGGTGAATGGACTCATATCAATTGCCTGCGACCAGATGCCAGCGAACGTGTGCATGATGACATCCTCCGTAGCTTATTATTCCGCTCGTCATCCTCACATGGGCAACAAGTAGACCCAGTAGGTAGCTCAACGAAGAGCCGCATATCATCACTGCTTGATGCAGTTGACCTGGACAACATTTCACGAATGGGAACGATCCAAGATCTTACTGTAAAGGACGTTCCCGGTGGCACCGTGTCATTTTTGTTCGAGAAAGGAACTCCGATGTCAAAGGATGAGGATGAGGATGTCACTTTATGACGAGATAATCGCCATTAGCTCACCGGGCGCAATACCAACCGTAGTGGCACATGCAATGCTGGAGCTTGGGCGTGCTGGATAGAGGGTTGTTCCTAGTCGTCGATATGTTCCTTCTCACGTAATTGAGGCTTTCTAGCACTGTATATATAGAATCTTGGATTTTTGTCGACTGCTTCAACTTGGGAAAGCGATTAATTGAGGCATCCTTACAGTCAAGTATGTGTCATATACATTAGAACGGTGCGAGAATCAATGTCACTTTGCCGGAGTGGTTAACGGGATCGCCTGCTATATGCAGTTTAAGCGGTTGGGCTTTGCCCGCGAGTGTTCGAATCGCTCAGGTGACGACTTTTTTATTCCTTTTTTGTCGCGCACCGCTTCTTCCAATTGACTGGTCGCGTCTTCTTCTGCGTTCCCGCGTGAGACTTTACTTAACCAGGATCATCAATGAGTGCGAATAAGTACTCAAACTTACCGGATATCGTGTGTCTTTTATATTCTTATCACTGATTGTGAATAAACAGCCCTCTTCGACATCGTAGGACTCATCTGGAAAAGATATATATGAGACTGAAGATAATTTTCAATCCATTCAGGATGAGGTTTGTATCTTTTGACCTGTGGAAGCAATAAAGACTAAATTGGATGCAGAACGACGACTCGAGCGATAACGAAGGCGTTTCGACACGACCACGAAAGACGGCAGAGCCTAGTGCTACGGAAGGAATCGACGAGAGCAGCCTTGTTGACACAGCTGCGGCTAGCAAACGATTTCGGCGCGCAGAGCGAAAACGTCCGTAGCCTCTCTCATCCCTGGCCTTGCTTTCAGCTCACTGTGCGCCGCAGGGACACGCGAGCGACCGTTGTATGCGTATCCTCCTTCACGCACTCCGTCCCCAACCCCATCACGCCCGCCCTCTCTTGCACTTCGCTTAAAGTTGCTGCAATCCGAGGTCGCTTCTCTGGAAACGGAACTCGCGGACCCCGCTAATCCACTTCTTGCGCGGGATCGCGAGCAGAGCCATGTTGACCCTGGGGATCTCCTCAAGGGTCTCGTCGACGTTAAAGCACGACTTGGGAAGTTCTCTACAGGCCACAAGGGCCGAGTGCGGTTAGTTCAGGGTGTGCTGCAGGACCCGCCACCGGTCGTCCTTGAATCGGAGGCCATCTATGAGAAAAACGGTAATGAGGAGAGCAAGGAAACAAAGGAGTCTCACAAGCCTTTAGAGACCGCTAAGGGCGTCGCCGAGATAGATCGACGTGTCGGGGAGCTGGAGAAGCTCGTTGGCTCAGCGAGCACATCACTGGACGAGGTATGTATGTTCTTTATTCAGTCTTAGAGAAAGAGGGGCTGAATGGCGACGACATTTTGTATAGAGCTCTGCGATGCCAACACCGCTGCTACCGCTTCTCACCCGGTTAAACACACAACTTACCGTGCTCGCGCAGCCTCGACACCTAGACAACATTTCACGTCGTCTCAAGTTGCTCCTGTCCGACCTCGATCGACTGGCAGCCGCAAACCAGCAACAGCGCCGCAGCGCCGCCACCGCCGCCGAAGGCGATAGCTCCACCACCACTGCACCTGCCGCCCTGCCCGCATCACTGCAGGAGCAACTCGCACCGGCCCTGGCCCGTCTTGTCCCTGCGCTCCCCCAGATCCCCCACATTCTCGCGCGTCTGCGCACACTTTCCACCTTGCATGCCTCGGCGGCACAATTCGGCAACACGTTGTCTGCGTTGGAGGAGGAACAGCGCCAGTCGCGCGAGGCGCTTGAGGCGCTGAGTCAGGCCGTTGAAGGCGTCGAAGGGAGTCTTGCTGAGAATGGACGGGTGGTGAGGGGGAACGTGACTGGTTTGGAAGAGCGGATAGACACGCTTACGAAACGATTGGATGCACTGTGACGATTATACCTTTTTCGTTGAGTTTGTGTGATCCGTGGATCGTATGTTTAAGAATCGGCAGAAGCCTGCTAGGTAGTAAGAGATGTAAGTAACCTACCGCAAAAGTACCACAAAACCTGACATGGCCTGACAAGTCGTGCCTGACACTTGCCTGACGCCTGACGTGTTGAACAAGTCATGAGTCGAGCATGGCCACGCTAGTTGCATCTCTGCACCCGTACATTTTCAACGTCCTCGCTGCAATAGCCATCCCCCTTTCCGAATGCGTAGCCACACATCGACTACTATGCATCCTTGCATGCCGCATATGGCAGTGGTGTATTAGATCCGGTAAACGCTGCTCAACACGTTTTGCACGTTCTTTCTGAGGCGGAAGGATGTTCTCTATTGTGACGTACTCCGCGCCTACGCAGGCTATATAACTCAGGGACTAGCTAGCTCCCCTTTCTCGGGATGACATGGGGCTATCCACACTCTCCGCCATTCTCTTGACCATCTGTATCCCTTTCTGCGTCACTTCAAGTTGCTGCAGCCACGACGACGATGACCGTGGTCGTCGTAATCGTTACCAGGCGTCGTCATCGCGCTACGGTAGTATCATCACACAGCCAACCTACCAACCGCTTCCCTCACCCTCACCCTGCCCTCCTATGCTCGCACCAAGTCTACTATCCAAGCCCCTCGGGTTACCCCGTACTTTACTTTGCGCCTCTCGCCGTTCGTACCTTCACATTCGCCGAGTTCCCTACCGGTTTACTCCCGCACTTAGTCCTCTTCCTCTGGTGATCCGCAGCGTGTCGTGCCTAGTCCCCGTAGACGCGAAGCAATACGCAATGATGCCCCGTTGTCTTCTTTGGTCAACCTGCCTAACGTTGTGTTGTTGGATGATGATGATACCGTCAAGGGAACGTTCACGGCCGAGGATCTCCGGGAAAGGGCGCGCCGCATGAAGCGCGAGGAGCAGGAAGCACAAAAACGGGCCAAGCGCGCGCATAAAAAAAGGGAATACAATGCTGAAGCGTTGCACAAACGAGATGCTCTTGTTCGTAGGCGAGCAATGGAGGATTTGAATAAAGAGGCGGCGAAGGCCTTTTTCAATAAGAACAACAAGGTACGGCGACCAATCACATCGAGATGACACGGCAGTGTGTGCTAAGCCTTCTTGTGGTGCTAGGGTCGCACCGATGGAATGGTTGATCTCCACGGTTTGTATGTCAATGAAGCTCTTGAATACGCAAAGCAGGCACTTCAGTCGGCCATACTCAGGAACGACAAAGTCGTCCGCTTCATCGTCGGTACGCCTTCTCTCCAAGTGGCCTCTCACTAGTCTGAAGCAAGCCCTGACGGCCTGACGGTGGACTCTTGCCGATTTAGGCAAGGGATTACATGCGAAGGATGGCAAGGTGAAAATTCGGCCAGCGTTGGAAAAATACTGTAAAGAGTACGTAGGGATTGTAGAGTGTCACACATATCTCTCCGAATACTTATTTGGGTTTAATCTAGACGCGGCTTGATACACTATCTGGATCCCAAGAATGCTGGGATACTTGTCGTTGAATGTTGATGCAAATAAACTACATGTTGGCGATGTCAGCGCACTTCACACTGAGTTTGTACTTTGTAGCATATTCTACCCTTCGACGGCTTGGTACTATTACGGTAGAGGTGACGCGGTAGCAAGACGTGTTCGATCCTCGATGACTATAGTTTACATGTACCTAGTATTGTTGCGAGCGTAGTGAGCACCCATTCTCTAAGGTGAAACCGGGAACAAACAAAGCCAAATTGACGACCACAAGCGCCGGGATTTTCTACGGCTGACGATGCGTCCTCTACCTTCGTCATTTCTTGTCAACGGTTCTAAGAGTTTAGTCATTATAAGCTAAGCTGTTCTATAAGTTTCTAACCAAAAACAATTGAGGTTTGTTGGCTGTGGAATGCAAATTTTGGAAGTCACACACGCATGTAATTCGTGACCACCGTGTGACTAAAGGCGTGACCTCCCCGTTCGCAATCGCTTCAAACGCGAGTGCCACTTGCCACCATCCCCCTCCCTCGCCCCAAGAGCGAGTCGGTGTTCAAACGTTCAAGCTGCACCCCCGGGTCCTGCATCAGCACCCCGCCCTGCGTCAACACCCCTGGCCCCTGCGTGCTGGGTCGATGCCCTGCACGCTGCATCGGCGCCTCTGACCCTGCGCGCTGTGTCGATGCCCCCGGCCTCTGCGCACTGGGTCAGCGTCCCCCGCTCTGCGCGCTGTGCGGCCGCACCCAGCCCCAGCCCCTGCACCCGTGCTTGTGTTAGTGCCCTTTAGATGAGATCATTCCTTATAGTTTATAGATAATCCGTGTAGATCTATAGATAATAATAAAAACCTATTTTGATGAACAACATGAACCCGAGGGAATTTGTGATGTACAAATGTCTACGATGGCGAAGCGAGCCCCCCGCAGAGTTTGCGGATACGTAATACTACTCTCCACCCGTAGTGTTCATTAAGAATCACTCGCGAGTCAAAGAAACATGCAGACGTGAGGCTAATGCTGAGTATCGTGACCGCCTTGTTCTTAGGCCGCGTTACACATACCGCTCAACTCACGCTGCCCAACAGGGTTAGTCGTAACTGCGTAGGAGTAAAGGTCGGTAGAACGTCAGGCCTCCAAAAAAGAAGTATTCACTCACGCCGCTTATTGGCGCTCAACACGCCTGGTGAGCGTGTTCGTATTGTGATGTGTACTCGGCGTCTATACAAACGGCTATATAACTAGACCGACTAACCCCCCTGCCTGCCCGCTGGGGTCGCCATGCAGGAGGTATTCGTCGTTTTTTCGGCCGCTGCAATTATCTTCCTCGTCTGTCGTTCTATCCTCTCCTGCTGCAGCCACGACAAAGACGACGAAGACGACTACTCGGACCGCGGCTACCGACGTGTTTTCCAGGAGTCGGCATTAGGAGGAGGATCCTACGGCGCAGAGTCCTATAGATTCGGCGGCAAGGAGTCTGTCGGGGGCCTGGATGCCGCCGAGGACCTACGGAGTCAGGCGCGAACCCTGAAGCGCGAGTGGGAGGAGACGCTGAAGCTGGCTGACCGTGCGCGCAAGAAGGGGGACTATGCCGCTGCGGCCAGATACAAACGAGACGTTCAGGGACATCCGAGCGCGGTGGAGTATCTCAACAAAATGGCGGCTGAGGTCAACTTCACCGAGAAAAACAAGGTATCGTGGACCGACCTTCTCACACCCCCGAGAGCCAAGAAGGGTCGGGTATTCTAAACCCGTTTTTTTTTATGCTAGGGCCGTACCGATGGGATGGTCGACCTCCACGGGTTGCACGTCGAGGAGGCTCTAGAGTACGCAGAGCAGGCATTTCAGTCGGCCATACTCCAGAATGACAAAGTGGTCCGCTTTATCGTCGGTACGCCTTTTTTTCTTCAAGCGGGCGGGGCCTTTCTGGCGTATGCCGCTCCGAAAAACGAGTATCTGATGATGGTGGATTCTCGTGCGAACTATAGGCAAGGGATTACATGCGAAGGATGGCATCCCGAAAATTCGGCCAGCTTTGGAAAATCTTTGTGAAACGTACGTTGTGATCTTAGATTGCCACGTCCCATTCTTCTGTATTCTCACCCTAGTCGATCTTTTTAGGCGCGGCTTTACACACTATCTGGATCCCAAGAATGCCGGAGTCCTTGTTGTCCAGTGTAGACGCGGATAGCCTTGACACGTGTAACCTTCGGTCGATACATGTTACGATGTTAACACACTACACTAAGTTTGTAACATATTCTTGCAACATTACTACTGGTTTCACGTTACAGAGTTAACTATACATATGTAGCTACCAATCTACGGGTTTTTAGTCATTCATGATCCCTATCTCACTGACAACTACTGGATGAATTGGGTCGAAGAGACGAGTGATGCGCGGTGAAAATGTCCCCGTCGAAGAACATACGGTGCAACTCGTTTATTAACAATAAAAACACAAACAGTCCAATGTACAGTACAGATTATGGATCATGATATGTTTTCAAGGTTACGAGGTTACGAACAACTGTCGTACTTTTAGACTGCACTGAGGGACAAGATGAGCGAGGTTTTTTATGTACAACAAAGCATCTTTACGGACGGATTATGGGTATGTAGTAGGCGGACGGCATGCCACTAAAGCAAAGCTAGGGCTGATAGGTGCTTTGTCTGCGTATGCCGAAAAGTTCAACAAGTTCTAAGTTTCGCGTATCAGAAGTGCGTCAAACGGTAGACGAAGATGCCAAACCTTGTAACCTCGCCTCTTTCTTCTGGCGTGGTGTCTCCTTGTTCTTCATGCCCGAAAACGCCTGCGGGTAATAGGTCAGCCGCATGCTCCCACAATGCCCTCGTCGCTAGGCATCACCTCTTTTATCAGCTTCTTTTTCTTTTCCTGTATTTCGAGAACCTGGTGATAGCCCGTAAACGCCTCGATACACGAAAGCAATTGCACGCATACCTTCGCCTCGACCGTGTTCTCGGCAATGAGCTGGTAGACATGCACAGTCCTGTTCTGGCCGATCCTATAAAGGTAACTACATCAGCTTTTTGTAACTAACCTTGCCCTATCATTACCTGTTGCATCTATCGATGGCTTGACTCTCGATGCCCTCCTGCCACCAGCTAAAATAAAAGATATGAACCAAGCATGCCTAACAAAGTACCATTTCAAGCTCACGGATCCATTCTATTCATTTCTAAGGTCAGGGCAGCCCTGAACGATCTTTGAATGTACTCACAGATAGATATTGTTTGCAACCGTCAAGTTAAGCCCAAGCGCTCCGGCCTTCAACGAGATGAGCATGACTTTAGGGTTTACTCCATTAACTGCGGTGTTCCCCACTGGGGCAAAGTCCGATCGAGCTATTGCCTTAAACTTCCCCTTAGCTTTGGCCTTGCCCTTCTTCTTTCGCGTGCGAGCGCCATCGTCGCTGTCGGCATCCATCTGGGGCACAAAATCATCGTCTTCATCATCAACGGCATCCGCTTGTTGGTACTTTCCAGCACTCGCTTCACCTCGGCGCAAGGACCGCGCGCTTCGTCTCGTCTGTTGCGTCTCGGACATCGGAATAGAAGGAACATTTGCGGTCTCTGGCGCATCATTGCCAATCGGAACACAGAATGTCTCCAGCGTTTCTTGTCGCCGCTTTGCAGACATCTTGCCATCAAATCGGGCGTACGGGATCCTGCATAGGTATATTGTTAAGCTAGTGATGAAAAGGCAGGCAACGAAGGTATTCTGACCCTTCTTCATCAAGCACGTCGGCGATCTATTCGGGCAAGTTGTTAGTGTGAACAATCCAAACCGATGAACTCACTTTATCGAGAAAGGTTGTGAACTGAGAGAATACCAGCGACTTCTCGTTCGGTGGTGTTAGTCGCAAAAGATGCATGAGTTGGTCTATCTTGGATGAAGACCCTATACGGATATCTGTGGCTTCATCCATATCATCTTCTACACGGATGGGCGCCTGTGTTAACTCGGTTGGTGGGGGAGGTTCGATGAGGTCGCCGGCGCCAAGAGCGCGACGATCCATAGGGCACCTAGCATCACGGGTAATAACTTCCATGATGCTAGCTTTGTTGAGCTCGCTTTTCCATCTGAGAAGTACCTGTGAACTTACCAAGCTAAGCAGAACCTGTGCGAGCAAGCAGTGATCCGGGGATCATCTAACACGCCGAAACAAACGGGGCATTCCTCGCTGTCCTCAATAGCTTGCAAAAGAAGGCTCTGGAGGCGCGCCTTCTCCTCTGGTGTGACCTGTATCCTAGAATCCACTTCATCTTCATCCATGCGGCGCAGCTGGTCGACGTAGTCGCTAGGAATGAGGCCAGGATGGAGGACCAGTTGGCGCAGACGGGTAAGCATGCTCAAGGCATTTGTTGAAAACTAACGTGGTGTGAATAGTTGAACATCACGGTAAGAACACCCACACATACAGTTAAAGAGGATTCATTAGATGCCCTCAGCAAGCCCTCGATGCGTTCCTTGGACAATTGTTCGATAGTATCATACAGTTCCTGATGAAAATAATCAGACGAAGTACCAAAGTTCGGCAAGAGTCCGTACCCTTGCTTCAGGGTTCAAAGTGACGGGAACGACGGTCATTTCCACCTAAGGGGTAATGAATAACCGTCCACTTCAAAAGCGTGGACTCGTACCCCTGGCAATGGAACGAGGGGGGTGCCGTCGCTATATTGCATCTATGCATGGTCAATGGATAGCACGGACAACTTCCAGCTTTCGCTCACCTCCTTCGTCCGTCGAATACATATCTGAGACATGATAGCCTAGACAACTGTCACGTCAGTATCCAAGTTTTCTTTGCTTCTGAAACGCGTACACGGAGCAATTCCACGCCTGCTGGATCACCATACTTCAGGGGGCGGAGAAGCAACCGAGTCTGGAAGTCAGGATTATCCAGAGGATTGCAAATCTTGAGGAACGTGAGCATGGAGCCCAAATCCTGACGTGATTCATTAAGTATAGGGTCACTATGATTTTGTGCTAAGCGTTTACCTGCGGAGAGTTGATCTGCACAAACAAGCGGTTAGCTCAGGTCATCCCGGGACACCATAGGGCTCACTATTGGTGTTCCTGTTAAAACCCAACGTCGTTGGGCGCTTAGCGCGTACACCGATTGTGCCATTTTTGTTTTGGGGTTCCTAATATTATGGCCTTCGTCCAGGACGATACGCTGGGATCACATCAGAGAACTCCCTTCAAGACGGGTAAGCTAGGAGAGCAGAAGCGCACCTTCCATGGGACCCCAAACAAGCTCCCCGTTTCCTTTCTCCGCTTCTTTCCCGCTGCATCATCAACATTATTATGTTCACCGGCAACAGTTTGATACGTAGTCACTACAACGTCATACTTCTGTAGTTCCTTCGCGGACATACCGCGAGTTACACCGTAGTATACAGCGTAACTCAAGGTGTCGGGCACGCAGTGATCCCGAATTTGTTTTTCCCAGTTGGAAAGCACAGAAAGCGGAACAACTAAACGCATTTCAACCAAAATAAGGAATGCCACTACGATCAACATACCTATGAGAGTGCTCTTGCTGTACTCTGGAGAAACATCATTCCTCGTCGCTAGGATGAGGGCTATCATCGTCAAAGTTTTCCCCTATGAGGCATAACGTCGTAACGTGAGCCTAAAAGTGTGAGAGGATCAGACAGAGTTGTACCAAGCCCATGCTATCGCCACACAAAGCTCCCCGCCCGAGCACAGGAGGCGCTTGCTGAGGTGTCTTTGTAACAACTAGAGTGCGACATGAGTGGCATAATAACTAGAGTCGATCATAACGGATAATTACTATTGTAATAATAAGACTGCAGGGTGATGAATAAGGACCCCATACGAGGTGGGGACTAGACTTACCTTGCCACTTGTCGTTCTGTACTGCCAGAACTGCACTGGCTTGTCCTCTTCTTTCGTTGGGAGCTTCGGGTTTTCGTGTTCAATCGCCCATCGTAACGCTTGTTTCTGTAAACACACGCAGGCGAATTGAGCACCTACACACTCTACGAGAGAGTGTGTTCATATACCTGGTGCTTCAATAGGTCAACACGAAGCTCGCCACTCGCAATACCAGGCGGGTTAGGGTGTTCTGGCAAACCTAACACATCTTCGGTTGAACACAAGGTATCCAGAAGCGAACTACGACGGCCTTCATCATCAACCTTTTCGAGGTTAGCGAGCGTCTGCCTGAGTTCTGCTGCGCGAGCGAATTCCTCTTGTTGTCTCCTGAGAGCTTCTGGCGATTGAGTAGAAGGGATGGGCGTGTACGTGCCGTATCCTTCGGACCATGGTTGACCGACGAGTAAAGCCGCATCGGATGCTTGAGACGTAGATGCTAAGCTTACGCGTACCCTTGAATTCGGTTTCGAGGACAAATTTTGAGTCGGCGCGGCCCCGTGAAGCATTGGCTCAATTTGGTTGCGCTTGTCAGCAGCCCCGTAACACTTCAGAGTGCTGAAAATTGTTTAGTCACGTATCGCATACACCTTCACCTTGGACTTACACAGACAAGGAATAATTGAATGTGTGCACTGCAAACCTCATCATGAAAAATACGAGAGCAGATGACGCGAAACTTACAGTTTCCCTCGTTCATGGTGCCTTCAACTGTGACCAGGTTCGCATCAAGAAGGGGTGCGAGTTTGGCGGCCAGTTGTCGAGGTATATGGCCAACTTGTGTGCGGCCTATATTCTGCACCGCAATGGCATTTCTAGGCATAATAAGTGAGATATGTTCAAAAGAGGCAGCTCATGCGTTACCGGTCATATCTGTTGTTTGGTTCTCTGATGAGGCGGACTTGTTCTCCAGCATCAACGAGGCCTGTCACGTAAAGTCATGATAAGGAGCTCGTGTGAAATAGGAGACACCGACCTTTGTAGTATTGTACGCCTACAACATTAGACGACAGACTACAGTATAGTTCGTCGACTTGCTGATCTACGACTTCCCCGGCGTCAGCTCCTTCCTCCCAGGCCGTGCCTCCTATCGCCGCTTGGCGAAAGGCAGCCACCGCCGGGGAAGGCGTCACCACATTTTGGATCTGCGATGGACCTGCTATGGCGGCAGCCTTGCGCTTCTTCGGGCTTAGTGGAGTGGCTGTCACCTGAGAAGGCTTCGGTAACGACCCTGACGACGACGTAGAACCAGTAAAGTCCGCGTCTACACTCCGCTTCTTCAACGCGAGACGCACACGCTCTTGATCTTCCGCGCGCAAACTTGAAAAACCCGCAACGCGTGCGACTCCATACGATGAGATTTTACCCAATATCTGAGGCGTCACACAGCCCCTGATGCGCGGTCATTTGACGAGGATGTACAGCTAGAAACGCTCGGGCTTACCAATGCTTCCACTGCACGATTTCGCCATAGGAATTCTGGATAGTATGGCCATAACGAAGCTCACCCTGGCCGATAAGGGAACCACCACAGAGTTTGCCGTGACATTTCGCCCTCGAACTCTTACTGTACTTTGAATAGAGAACACATATGCGTAAATTTCGTCGTGAGAAGGAAGATTCCAGGGAAGCCGAGTTACCTCGATGTGATGGGTGGCTGATTGTGCGTGACCACCAAACTTGCCACCAAAGGGATATGGATATTGACCTCGGTACATAGCGCTTGTGCGGCCTTACAACAAATGGCGCGGTATTTGGCTATGAGTGACCAACGGTGCACAGTCAGTTAGGATTGAATACGTTAAATTCTTAGGAAGAAATTCGAGATTGGAAGAGGTTCGAACACAACGGAATTTACCTACCCTACGGCTTCGCAGTCAACGAGACGGTGTCTTGAAGGACAGGGGCGGAGCGCTGGGAACTAAGCTAGACGCGTCTTGTCGCGTAAACAGACGCCAATAAACGCAATGTGCGATATCTAATCTGATAACTCATTCCAGCTCCTCGTCATCAAAGATCGCCGTCTTCAACGCCCCGTCCTCGCGCACCAGCCCGCGGTACATACCCGGACAGTTCAACGGTGTTGCCACTATCTCGCAGATCAGCCATCTCCCTAGCTTAGCATACAATACCTCACTTACCATTTCCTTGGTTGTCGAGTGCGATCACCCCCCTATACCTTCCTCCCTCCGCAGCGCCTCGACGACCGACCGCGCAGCTTCATGCACCGGCTCATTGAGGTACTGCATCCGGTGCGCCAGTGTCGCTGCTGTATTCTGGCGAATAAAGTACTAGTAACGAGAAAGCATAAAATCGGCGGCGGGCCGCCCCTCTCGATCATCCGGAGGTTTCCACGGGGCATAGGGAAAAGAACGTACATCGCCATCACCAGTTCCGCTTACTCCCACGGCGTGCACCTTACTACGCCATGAGCGGGGTAACCACCGCCGCCATCGACCCCGCGGCGCCTGCCACTCCTCTGCCCAGAAACCAGCACCGTTTTGGGGCGTGTCACCGACGCGACCAGGAAGCTTGTTCGTTCGCCCGCCAGTAGACGTGGAGACTGCGACGCAACCGCGCACGTCGAGCGCGACGGCACCAACCGTGCCCATCGGCATCATATCCAACGACACACCATCCTCGTCGCCCTTCAAGTTCTCACCCCCACCCCTCTCAGGCGCGTCATCATCATCTTCGGGTAGCCCGAGCCCGCGTCGATGCTCCCGCCAGCGCGCGGATGTGTAAAAGTACGACGGGGGCACGAGCGGGAGGCCGCCGAGGTCTTCCGCTGGTGTTCCGGAGAGGAAGGCATGCCCCGTGCTGGCTGGGGAGAGGTAGAGCGCTTGTGTGAGCTGCGAGGGGTTGCGTGTTCGGGTGAGGAGAGTCAGTGCGAGGGCGCGGCGCGAGGGCGGGATGTCGGGGTGCGATGCGGGAGGGCGGGAGAGCGCCAGCGACCCTTCGAGTTCATTCTGCGAGAGCGGAGCCAGAGCCGAGACCGGGATTGTTTCTGCATACGCTGTAATCTTATGAGATGAAGAGCACGCACGAAGCCGGCCGAGTTGAATACGGCGCCCTTGCCAGCGTTAAAAATTGGATTGTCTGAAGTGAAGACGCGGCGCATCATGCATCAAGGACTGGCCTTAGCTTCTTTCGATGAAGTTGGCACTGCTTGCCTTCCATAAGACTCACGGCCGCGACGACCGCATCCATCGCCTCACCGCCAGAGCTAAGAATTGCGTTTCCAGCCTGTAGTGCTGCGCGTAACCCGGCATGGTAGCGTGCCTGCAGCTCGGGCGAGGATCTCTCGCGAAGGATCGTACCCGCACCGCCATGGACAACAAGGACGTGTGTTTGTTTCGGATGCCTCGGCTTGGACAACAACAACCGCTTCTCGTTTACAGACTCGGATGACATGGTGATGGCCGAGAAAGAGGTTGTTTGTGGGGAGGGATTGAGGGCAAGTCAGTACAATTAAGAGCGCTGTAGTTTACACGATTACAACACAACAGATTTTAATAGCATTAATATGAGCCCGACACCGCCGCCTGTAGCCTCTGCTTGAGGCCGCTTCCTACGGCACCTAATACCACCGACGTGCGCCTCTCAAGCGAAGACCCAGGTGGTTTGTCTCCCTTCTCCTTTTCCTTTTCGGCAGTCTTTTCCCTGGTCTCGCTGCCTGCTAGCATGTTGAGTGGTTGCATCTGCTCACCGTCGCGCAAGACGCCCGTAGGCCCAGGTCCTACGCGTTCCGTGCTCTCAGTCAAGACAGCGATGCGCGTCCAGCGGCGGTAGCGCGTGTACTGCAACAAAGTAGGGGACCAGTGTGAGCGTAAATGAAGAGAAGAGACACAGGGTAGGCACGAACTTTACCAAGCCCGCCTTTGCCACTATGGCTTTCCCACTTGTTATCGCCGTACACCCACCCATCCGCATCGGTCTCCACATTTTCCGCGCCCTCAACATCTACGCGTGGCTCTCCGTCCCGCCGCACAACGAAGTGCCACTCGGGCTCCGCCCACGCCCACGTCGCCGTGCGCTGCTCACGATCGGGTGTGCCGTCTACAGGTAAGAAAGCAGTCGTCGGCGCTGGAAGTGCAAAAGCCGCGGGGGGCGGGAGGGGCGCCTGCGATGTGCTGCACCACGAAGGCCGCTCTCCAGGGAGTAGCGCGGCAGTCCAGTCGAGCGCCATCCACCAACGTTGATTTTCGTAGACCATAAAGGTAAAATGGAGTTGCGCTGTGACGGTCGCACCAGCGCTTCGGGCTGCGACTGCGGCGTTCACGGATGGGATAGGAATAGGGGAAGTCATAGGAATCCCGGTGAGTTCCGCCCACGAGTAGTAAACGGCCCAGCGCACGAAAGCGCTACGCCAGAGAGCAGCGCGCAACAATTGCGCGAAGGGCGCGCGGTAGGTCAAGATGATCGTGCCGAGGAGACCGACGACGACGCGCACGGGAACGAGGTAGGTGAGGATAAGGTAGGGGATGGAGGCTAGTGCGCATACACGAAAGAGAGCAGCCGAAGGAAGTGAAGAAGAGGAGAGAAAGGCTGGGAGGGTAGGAGAGGAGGGTAAGAGGACAAGAAGAGCAGCAAGATGCCCCATTGCTGTCTGGACAGATACCTCGGTCATGGCATGCGACGCGTCGTGCTTTTGTGGTTGCTGTCGTCTGGAGTACACTAGAGCGGAGCATATTACAACAGGAAGAAAGTATCTTTGAGACAGTCAGTTCGTAATTCTACGGAATTCGAAAGACACGCACCTGAGCGCCGAGGCAGAGAAAAGGACGGTGGCCCACCAGGCGGCGAGAAGTAGCCAGCAATCTACCCAAGGTGTCTGCCAGCTAAATATCTGGGCTGCATAACGTAGAGATGCAACTAGTGGGGTTAGGCGAAGCAGGAGGACAACTAGAGGTGCAGGGACAGCGTGGAGGAAATCGATGAGAGTGGGTGTGCCAACTAATGAGCCTGTGGGTTGCGAGCTCGGTTCCGACGCGTCTGGCTTTTCTTGTTCTTGTGGAGAGGGGGTTGTCATCGGGGGTTGAGAGACTGCTCGATGATGCGTGTGCATGTTTGGAGGGGCGTTCAGCTAGTACAGCTGTGCTGCCACGTTTCGATTGTGGAGACCCGCTCCAGACGGAGGTGGGTCGTGTGATAGTCGTGTGATATCCAATTCCGGGCCAGCATGCTTGACGTCCGCCGCGATCATCAGACGACACAACACCTTCGTCTCCTCGACCGGCTCACCCTCCTCTCTCGCGTGCTGGCCGCTGCTTTACTCTACCTATCCTCGTCTTATCTCACCCTCTTCGACGCCTCGCCTCGCACGCTTCTCACACCAACCACTTCTCCGTCTTTCACATCCTCGCTACTCCGGTGGGATGCCTTCCACTTCGCTGCCATAGCGAAGGACGGATACTCCTACGAGCACCACTGGGCTTTTTTTCCCGGCGTTCCCTTACTGCTGCGCGTGGCAGATCGTCTCCCCGCGTTGTTTCGCGCCGACGACGCATACTCTGCATTGTCGTGGCTTGCTCTCTTCCATGTCGCGATTGCGATACCAACTACGCGTGCCATCTATCACCTCACATTGATTCATTTTAGGACACCCTCCTTTGCTCTGCTCACAGCGCTCCTTTCACTTCTCCCGGCGAGTCCTGTGACTTTGTACTTCGCACCCTATGCGGAGCCCATCTTCACTTTCCTATCTTACCAGGGTATGTGTACATTCTCCTACGAGTAGCCGTGTTTCTCACCTTCCGCTCTGGGATTGCTGCGTGCCTTAGGAATGCTCGCCTGTGCGCGCGCGCACTACCGCCGCGCTTCCCTGTACTTCTTCTTCGCTGCGGCCTTCCGCTCGAATGGCGTTCTGCTTGCTCTCTATGTCCCTTGGTCCTTGTTGATTGATCCCCTTCTCCTATATTCTACCCTGCCACGCTCAAGTATCGTGTTCCATGCTTGCCTCCATGCTCTGCTCCCGCTATTACCATCATTCCTCCATCAGCTCCACGCTTACCGCACCTTCTGCCTCGCCACCGCCCCAACCAATCTCTCACGACCACCTTGGTGCAACCACCTCATACCATCGATCTACACCCACGTCCAACGCAATTATTGGCGCGTCGGTTTCCTTTCCTATTGGACCCTTGCCCAGCTTCCCAACATCGCTCTCGCGCTCCCAGTCCTCGTACCGCTCCTTTTTTACAGCGTGTCCCACATATCTTCACTGATTAGTGCAAAGTGTCGAGGAGGATTCAGACCGTCGACAACGACAGCACACGCTGTGCACGCCACAGTACTCAGCGTAACCTTACTCACCAACGCGCATACGCAGATCGCGCTCCGATTGCTCCCAGCGCTGCCAGGTACATACTGGTCCGTTGCAACCCTGCTCATCGAGCGACCACGGTGGGGCAGAGCGTATGTCGTCTGGGCGGTGTTTTGGGGGGCGGCGAGTGTCATCCTATGGGCCACATTCTTACCTCCCGCGTAGGCATATAGCCTAGTATTGGAACGTGTGATGGCATTTCGGCCAAATGGCTGAAGGAGATCCCTACACTTCCTGATCAACGTCCTATCTCATTACTGGCCTGCACTCGTGGACACTCTGGTTTTCCGTTCTTCTCAAGTTACGCTGGGTGTTCCTGCGCATACTGATCAGAGTTGGTCGATCAAGCCAAGCCGCCTCGTCATCCACGAAGCTCCGAAGATCGATCGAGTTTCACGACTAGAATGATTCGGTTGTTTCTGCTCTGCTGTGCGGACCACCAGGAGAGCATCCGACACGGCAGCATTGTCACACTTCTAACATTTCTATTTGTTAATAACGGAGGAATGACTGTTCCTTGCCCGTTCCCGCAACATGTAATAGTACCAGACAGTAGGCAGAGTGCATAGTTATACTTGACATACAGTACTCTCATGGTGCAGTGCTTGATGCTCATACGACGCGTCGCGTTGTTGGATGACAGAGGCCTTCGATGTCACGCGTATTTCCCAATCTTGAAAGATGATGTCACTGTCTTTTTGGCTGGGCGTGTGGCCGAACCTCAATGATCTCCAACCCTAATCCACCCGTCATCATGTCGACAAGCACATTTACTTCACTTGCCTCTCTCGTGTCCTTTCCAAAACGAATGCAGAGGTGGGACAAGCTCGAGGACGATGATAAATTGGTTAAATTACATACCAAATTTTGGGGGAAAGGAATGGTACAGGAGGATGAGTCTAGCCAGACCTCCGATCTCGGCAAGAGAGAAGATCTTGACATCGACGAGAGCATGGAAGTCGATACCAGCGAAAGCATAGAAGACGACACCAAAAATGGCTATGTCCTCGTCCTCGATAACAAAGCCTTCCGTCATGAGAGAATCTGGGTCCGTGTGAGTGCGTACACTGGGAGAAATTGGCACTGTATTCACGAACTTGGCAGGCCGACTATATCCGAATCTACGACTTCCTCGTGAAACGGTGGCAGGATGACTACAACAATGGGCAAGCAATTGGACGCAAAAAGGCGCCATCAACTGTGATCACTGGACAACCGGGCATTGGTGAGTCCCTACAACACCGTCATTTGGCCTACCACTGACATTCTTTATAGGGAAGAGTTTCTGGGTCTTTTATGCATTGTGTAGGTGCCTCTCTGAAAAGAGGCCAGTCGTCTGGCTCTACAAGACGCGACTTTACATGTTCGTCGAAGAAGGCGTCTATGACATGGGCACAGATTATAACAAGGCCGATTTCAACACGTTTGTCTGGACTTTGGTCGATTCAGACGAGGCCGAGAGTGGTGTTCCAGAAAGCTTGGTTCCACAAAGCACGCTGTTTTCCGTCATATACACTACATCTCCTGCCAAGAGGCGATGGTCGCGCTTGCACAAGACTACTTCCAGTATAGTCGTCGTGATGAATCCATGGTCACGAAGCGAGATCCACAGAGCCGCGTAGGTTTTGTCGTACAATGTGCAGTGCCAAGCTCAGGTGATTCCTACATTCTTAGTGCTCTGCTGGAAGACACGGATCGTCCAAGCACCGACGTCATCAATGATACATTTGACCGATTTGGCCCAACGCCTATGATCTGCATAGATGCAGCATCTGTCCCTGATGATTTGCTTGCTTATGAGGTCGAAGTCAATGACGCCTTGAACCAGGTGAACCTGGAGCGCCTCCTGGAGTTTACGAGAAATGCCAGGAATTTGACTATGGACAAAACGTCGCACAAATTATGCCTGATCAGGCGAACAGACATAAAGAAAGTCAGGTCTAACATTCTTATATCGCCCATCACGGAACACATTCAATCCGAAATCGCCAACCTTATCCATGTCTATAGCCTGGAACGACAGGTCGACACGTTCCAATTATTATACTTCAATGATTTTTATAGAGTGATGTCCGGCGGTGTTTTCGAGAGCATCTTCCACCTGCGTTTCCGACGACGTATTCTTATTCAGTTCATGCCAATGGTTCGGTCGGACAAGAAGCGCAATCTCAGATGGCATGCAAGTCACTGCGCTATCAAAACCTCCGTTTTATATGCAGAGGAATTGGAGACGAAACGTCAGGTCGCCTTGCACAACTGCGCTGCCCTTGATGTGTGCCCCACTTCATCGGTTGTATACGATCGCCTGGATTTTGCCCTCAAACAGAACGTCTACTACATTCCAAAGAAGATGAATGAAATAGCATTTGACTCATTCATTGTAAAGAATGGCCTGCTCCATCTCTTTCAGTTCACCGTCTCCCCAGACCATGATATAAACGACAAGCTTATCACGCGATTTGAAGAATGTATCGACGTCCCGACACGTGACAACTGGCGCTATATTTTTATCATTCCCAATGATAAAACGGTCTTCAATTGTCCTCACGCAAAGAGTCACGAATTACAGATGCTCACTCCGTTCTCAGCGCAAGTTCCGGTGGATTCTGCAACTCTCTTAGCACTCCCGTAAGTATCGCAGAAATCAAAAGGGAATCGCGGGAGGGTCGAACGATGGTGAAGTTCCCGCCACTCGCTCGTCCGGACGGCTGAAGGAGAAACGGAAGGGGAATGAAAGGCAGTGATAAGATCGTATTTATCACATACGGATCAGATGATTCGTCGATGTATAGTACAGTGGTTGAAAGTGTACGAGAGATGAAATTACACCCTCCATTCTCCACGGACCATGGGCGTCTTACTGAGATACCCTGCTCTGTACGGTACAGTAGAATGATACCTCCTGTTCTGACGAATGCACGAATGAGGATACCATCACCTCAAGAACAGTGTTTGTTATTGGGCTTACGATTACTAAAGTGACTTACGGCCCCAGGGAACTCGCATGGGCCCGGAAATGTGCCCCCCTTGGAGCGTGGGACCCCGTTTTAGCGCACGCGGCTCCGTTTGCCTCCGCGTCGTACCTTTCCCACCCCCTATAGAATTACATAGAACATTTCAATTTTATATATTTACATTTGACATGTTCATAATTATACATAACAAACTTATAAATAAATTTTATTTTGGAACGTTTGGCAAACATTCCGTTTTCGGTAGTAGTGACATTAGTAATCGTAAGCCCAATCTACGCAACTCGTATTTCCAATCCAGAAACGATGATGTCACCACCTTTTTGTGGTCCGAAGTGTGGCCGAACCTCCAACGATCTCCTAATCCGCCCGTTATCATGTCGTCTTCATTAGCCTCTATCGTGTCCGATCCAGAAGATACTGATACGTGGCGCAAGCTCAAGGACAGTAAATCATTGGCTAAATTACATGCCAGATTTTGGGGAAAAGGAATGGTACAGGAGGAAGTGTCTAGCCAGACCTCCGATCTCAGCAAGAGAGAAGATCTTGATATCAACGAGAGCACTGAAGACGACACCAGCGAAAGCATAGAAGACGACACCAAAAATGGCTATGTCCTCGTCCTCGATAACAAAGCCTTCCCTAATAAGAGAATCTGGGTCCGTGTGAGTGCGTACACTGGGAGAAATTGGCACTGTATTCACGAACTTGGCAGGCCGACTATATCCGAATCTACGACTTCCTCGTGAAACGGTGGCAGAATGACTACAACAATGGGCTCGCAATTGGAAGCAGAAGGGCGCCATCAACTGTGATCACTGGACAACCGGGCATCGGTGACTCCCTACAACACCGTCATTTGGCCTACCACTGACATTCTTTATAGGGAAGAGTCTCTGGGTCTATTATGCATTGTGTAGGTGCCTCTCTGGAAAGAGGCCAGTCGTCTGGTTCTATAAGAAGAAACTTTACATGTTCGTCGAAGAAGGCGTCTATGACATGGGCACAGATTATAACAAGGCCGATTTCAACACGTTTGTCTGGACTTTGGTCGATTCAGACGAGGCCGAGAGTGGTGTTCCAGAAAGCTTGGTTCCACAAAGCACGCTGTTTTCCGTCATATACACTACATATCCTGCCAAAAGACGATGGTCGCGCTTGCACAAGACTACTTCCAATATAGTCATCGTGATGAATCCATGGTCCCGAAGCGAGATCCACAGAGCCGCGTAGGTTTTATCATACAATGTGCAGTGCCAAGCTCAGGTGATTCCTACATTCTTAGTGCTCTGCTGGAAGACACGGATCGTCCAAGCACCGACGTCATCGATGATACATTTGACCGATTTGGCCCAACGCCTAAGATCTGCATAGAGGCAGCATCTGTCCCTGATGATTTGCGTGCTTATGAGGTTGAAGTCAATGACGCCTTGAACCAGGTGAACCTGGAGCGCCTCCTGGAGTTTACGAGAAATGCCAGGAATTTGACTATGGACAAAACGTCGCACAAATTATACCTGATCAGACGAACAGACATAAACAGAATCAGGTCCGAGGTTCTTATATCGCCCATCACGGAACACATTCAATCCGAAATTGCCAACCGTATTGAAGGGAATGGGCGCGAGTGAGAGAGGGAAATGGACGAGTGGATCACACTCGGAGCGGAGGCAAAACACACACTAAAGATTGTAGAGAAGTAAGGTAGGTTTATATACAGGAGGGGATGACCACAAGACACAAAGCCGAACAATAAGTAAATGACACAATGCATGTGGCATGCGCACACCACGCGACGTCCTTACAGTATCCGACTCTGTGGCATGCAACGACAGGTCTAAACGTTCCGTTCATTTTTATTTCAATGCTTCTTCGAGAGTGATGTGCGGCGCTGTTTTCGAGAACACCTTCCACCCGCGTTTCGAACAACGTAGTAGAAGTCTATCAGCGATCTGCTCTTTGTTCTGACAAGTGCACTAACGAGGATACCATCACCGCAAGGACAAGCGAAGTCACAATCTCTCTTGTCATTGTTGCAGAGCGGGGCTTTCGAAGCTATTGGCTTTCGATCTGGTCTGGAAGGCTGCTCCGCTGCTCAGCCTGCTCCTCAGTATTCTTCGGATGCCAGGATATCAGCGGTGGTTTGACGGACGGAGATACGGAGAAAGCAAGGGCATAGGGAATTTGTTGGTTGCTTAACGCAATAGCATTGGCACCTATCGGTACCTATCTCTGGCCCTGAGATCTGAGATTCTACGCTGTGATGAGTCTGATGCCCGATATGATGGAAACCATCAATTAGACCGCAAGGCAGAGGTCGATCATCCCACGGCACAGAAATACCTCAAATTCAAAAGGTTTGTGTAGGACACGTCCACGGCTGCCACGTTTCGATGATAGACGTTTGATATCCAATTCCGGGCTAGCATGCTTGACATCGGATCGCCGCGATCATCAGACGACACAACACCTTCGTCTCCTCGACCGGCTCACCCTCCTCTCTCGCGTGCTGGCCACTGCTTTACTCTACCTGTCCTCGTCTTATCTCACCCTCTTCGACGCCTCGCCTCGCACGCTTCTCACACCAACTACTTCTCCGTCTTTCACATCCCCGCTACTCCGGTGGGATGCCTTCCACTTCACTGCCATAGCGAAGGACGGATACTCCTATGAGCACCACTGAGCTTTTTTCCCCCTGGCGTTCCCTTACTGCTGATCGTGGCAGATCGTCTCTCCGCGTTGTTTCACGCCGACGACGCATACTCTGCCTTGTCGTGGCTTGCTCTCTTCCATGTCGCGATTGCGATACCGACTACGCGTGCCATCTATCACCTCACATTGATTCATTTTAGGTCACCCTCCTTTGCTCTGCTCACAGCGCTCCTTTCGCTTCTCCCGGCGAGTCCTGTGACTTTGTACTTCGCATCCTATGCGGAGCCCATCTTCACTTTCCTATCTTATCATGGATGTGTACATTCTCCTACGAGTAGCCGTGTTTCTCACCTTCCGCTCTGGGATCGCTGCGTGCCTTTGGAATGCTCGCCTGTGCGCGCGCGCACTACCGCCGCGCTTCGCTGTACTTCTTCTTCGCTGCGGCCTTCCGCTCGAATGGCGTTCTGCTTGCTCTCTATGTCCCTTGGTCCTTGTTGATTGATCCCCTTCTCCTATATTCTACCCTGCCACTCTCAAGTGTCGTGTTCCATGCTTGCTTCCATGCCCTGCTCCCGCTATTACCATCATTCCTCCATCAGCTCCACGCTTACCGCACCTTCTGCCTCTCCACTGCCCCAACCAATCCCTCACGACCACCTTGGTGCAACCACCTCATACCATCAATCTACACCCACGTCCAACGCAATTATTGGCGCGTCGGTTTCCTTTCCTATTGGACCCTTGCCCAGCTTCCCAACATCGCTCTCGCGCTCCCAGTCCTCGTACCGCTCCTTTTTTACAGCGTGTCCCACATATCTTCACTGATTAGTGCAAAGTGTCGAGGAGGATTCAGACCGTCGACAACGACAGCACACGCTGTGCACGCCACAGTACTCAGCGTAACCTTACTCACCAACGCGCATACGCAGATCGCGCTCCGATTGCTCCCAGCGCTGCCAGGTACATACTGGTCCGTTGCAACCCTGCTCATCGAGCGACCACGGTGGGGCAGAGCGTATGTCGTCTGGGCGGTGTTGTGGGGGGCGGCGAGTGTCATCCTATGGGCCACATTCTTACCTCCCGCGTAGGCATATAGCCTAGTATTGGAACGTGTGATGGCATTTCGGCCAAATGGCTGAAGGAGATCCCTACACTTCCTGATCGACGTCCTATCTCATTACTGGCCTGCACTCGTGGACACTCTGGTTTTCCGTTCTTCTCAAGTTACGCTGGGTGTTCCTGCGCATACTGATCAGAGTTGGTCGATCAAGCCAAGCCGCCTCGTCATCCACGAAGCTCCGAAGATCGATCGAGTTTCACGACGAGAATGATTCGGTTGTTTCTGCTCTGCTGTGCGGACCACCAGGAGAGCATCCGACACGGCAGCATTGTCACACTTCTAACATTTCTATTTGTTAATAACGGAGGAATGACTGTTCCTTGCCCGTTCCCGCAACATGTAATAGTACCAGATAGTAGGGAGAGTGCATAGTTATACTTGACATACAGTACCCTCATGGTGCAGTGCTTGATGCTCATACGACGCGTCGCGTTGTTGGATGACAGAGGCCTTCGATGTCACGCGTATTTCCCAATCCTGAAAGATGATGTCACTGTCTTTTTGGCTCGTGTGGCCGAACCTCCTAATTCACCCGTTATCATGTCGACAAGCACATTTACTTCACTTGCCTCTCTCGTGTCCTTTCCAAAACGAATGCAGAGGTGGGACAAGCTCGAGGACGATGATAAATTGGTTAAATTACATACCAAATTTTGGGGGAAAGGAATGGTACAGGAGGATGAGTCTAGCCAGACCTCCGATCTCGGCAAGAGAGAAGATCTTGACATCGACGAGAGCATGGAAGTCGACACCAGCGAAAGCATAGAAGACGACACCAAAAATGGCTATGTCCTCGTCCTCGATAACAAAGCCTTCCGTCACGAGAGAATCTGGGTCCGTGTGAGTGCGTACACTGGGAGAAATTGGCACTGTATTCACGAACTTGGCAGGCCGACTATATCCGGATCTACGACTTCCTCGTGAAACGGTGGCAGGATGACTACAACAATGGGCTCGCAATTAAAGGCAGAAGGGCGCCATCAACTGTGATCACTGGACAACCGGGCATCGGTGAGTCCATACAACACCGTCATTTGGCCTACCACTGACATTCTTTATAGGGAAGAGTCTCTGGGTCTATTATGCATTGTGTAGGTGCCTCTCTGAAAAGAGGCCAGTCGTCTGGCTCTACAAGAAGGAACTTTACATGTTCGTCGAAGAAGGCGTCTATGACATGGGCACAGATTACAACATGGCCGATTTCAACATGTTTGTCTGGACTTTGGTTGATTCAGACGAGGCCGAGAGTGGTGTTCCAGAAAGCTTGGTTCCACAGGACACGCTGTTTTCCGTCATATACACTACATATCCTGCCAAAAGACGATGGTCGCGCTTGCACAAGACTACTTCCAATATAGTCATCGTGATGAATCCATGGTCCCGAAGCGAGATCCACAGAGCCGCGTAGGTTTTATCATACAATGTGCAGTGCCAAGCTCATGTGATTCCTACATTCTTAGTGCTCTGCTGGAAGACATAATTCGTCCAAGCACCGACGTCATCAACGATACATTTGACCGATTTGGCCCAACGCCTATGATCTGCATAGAGGCAGCATCTGTCCCTGATGGTTTGCATGCTTATGAGGTCGAAGTCAATGACGCCTTGAACCAGGTGACCCAGGAGCGCCTGGAGTTTACGAGAAATGCCAGGAATTTGACTATGGACAAAATGTCGCACAAATTATACCTGATCAGGCGAACAGACATAAACAGAGTCAGGTCCGACATTCTTATATCGCCCATCACGGAACACATTCAATCCGAAATTGCCAACCGTATCCGACTCTGTGGCATGCAACGACAGGTCTAAACGTTCCATTCATTATATTTCAATGCTTCTTCGAGAGTGATGTGCGGCGCTGTTTTCGAGAACATCTTCCACCTGCGTTTCGAACAACATAGTAGAAGTCTATCAGCGATCTGCTCTTTGTTCTGACAAGTGCACTAACGAGGATACCATCACCGCAAGGACAAGCGAAGTCACAACCTCTCTTGTCATTGTTGCAGAGCGGGGCTTTCGAAGCTATTGGCTTTCGATCTGGTCTGGAAGGCTGCTCCTCACTATTCTTCGGATGCCAGGATATCAGCGGTGGTTTGACAGACGGAGATACGGAGAAAGCAAGGGCATAGGGAATTTGTTGGTTGCTTAACGCAATAGCATTGGCACCTATCTCTAGCCCTGAGATTCTACGCTGTGATGACCGATATGATGGAAACCATCAATTAGACCGCAAGGCAGAGGTCGATCATCCCACGGCACAGAAATACCTCAAATTCAAAAGGTTTGTGTAGGACACGTCACTGACACGTCCACGGCTGCCACGTTTCGATGATAGACGTGTGATATCCAATTCCGGGCCAGCATGCTTGACATCGGATCGCCGCGATCATCAGACGACACAACACCTTCGTCTCCTCGACCGGCTCACACTCCTCTCTCGCGTGCTGGCCGCTGCTTTACTCTACCTATCCTCGTCTTATCTCACCCTCTTCGACGCCTCGCCTCGCACCGTCCTCGCACCGCCTTCCCGTCTTTCACATCCTCGCTACTCCGATGGGATGCCTTCCACTTCACTGTAATAGCGAAGGATGGATAGTCCTTTGAGCACCACTGGGCATTCTTTCCCGGCGTTCCCTTGCTGCTGTGCGTGGCAGATCGTCTCCCCGCGTTGTTTCACGCCGACGACGCATACTCTGCATTGTCGTGGCTTGCTCTCTTCCATGTCGTGATTGCGATACCGACTACGCGTGCCACCTATCACCTCACATTGATTCATTTTCGGTCACCCTCCTTTGCTCTGCTCTCAGCGCTCCTTTCACTCCTCCGGGCGAGTCCTGTGACTTTGTACTTCGCACCCTATGCGGAGCCCATCTTCGCTTTCCTATCTTATCAGGGTATGTGTACAATCTTCTACGCGTCGCCAATTTTCTCACCTTCCGCTCTGGGATCGCTGCGTGCCTTAGGAATGCTCGCCTGTGCGCGCACTACCGCCGCGCTTCGCTGTACTTCTTCTTCGCTGCGGCCTTCCGCTCGAATGGCATTCTGCTTGCTCTCTATGTCCCTTGGTGCTTGTTGATATATCCCGTTCTCCTATATTCTACCCTGCCACGCCCAAGTGTTGTGTTCCATGCTTGCTTCCATGTCCTGCTCCCGTTGTTACCTTCATCAGCTCCACGCCTACCGCGCCTTCTGCCTCCCCACCGCCTCAACCAATCCCTCACGACCACCTTGGTGCAACCACCTCATACCATCAATCTACACCCACGTCCAACGCAATTATTGGCCCGTCAATTTCCTTTCCTATTGGACCCTTGCCTAGCTTCCCAACATCGCTCTCGCGCTCCCAGTCCTCATACCGCTCCTTTTCTACAGCGTGTCCCTCATATCTTCACTGATTAGTGCGAAGTGTGGAGGAGGATTCAGACCGTCGACAACGACAGCACACGCCAAGCCGTCATCCACGAAGCTCCGAAGATCGATCCATTTTCACGACGAGAATGATTCGCTTGTTTCTGCCCTGCTGTGCGGACCACCAGGAGAGCATCCGACACGGCAGCATTGTCACTTTTAACTTCCAACATCTTACTTCTCATATGCTCTTTAGTCTGTCCCACCTGCGCTGTCATAGTGGTCATGCGATTGTTTTGGGAGATCTGGGACACCTCGTACATTTCCTTGCCCGTTCCCGCAACATGTGATAGTACCAGTACCCTCACGCTCATTCGACGTGTTGTTAGAGATTCACGTGGTTGGACGACACCGTAACCGGGAAGTGGGTGTCGGAACGATCACGCGTATTTCCCAATCCTGAAACGATGATGTCACTGTCTTTTTGGCTGGGCTCAATGATCGCCCCTAAATGGCCCTAATCCACCCGTCATCATGTCGACAAGCACATCTGCTTCACTTGCCTCTATCGTGTCCTTTCCAGGACGAATACGGAGGTGGGACAAGCTCGAGGACAATGAAAATTTGGTTAAATTACATGCCAAATTTTGGGGGAAAAGCATGGTACAGGAGGAAGTGTCTGGCCAGTCGACTTCCGTTCCTGGCGAGAGAGAAGACGATGACACCGACGAGAGCATAGAAGATGACACCAAAACTGGCTATGTCCTCGTCCTCGATAACAAAGCCATCCCTAATAAGAGAATCTGGGTCCGTGTGAGTGCGTTACACTGGGAAAAATTGGGACTGTATTCACGAACTTTGCAGGCTGACTATATCCGGATCTACGACTTCCTCGTGAATCGGTGGCAGGATAACGACGACAGGCAAAAATATGAACGGCAAAGGGCGCCATCAGTTGTAATCACCGGACAACCAGGCATAGGCAAGTCCCTACAACACCGTCATTTGACCTACCATAAATCTTCTTCACAGGGAAGAGTCTCTGGGTCTATTATGCATTGTGTAGGTGCCTCTCTGAAAAGAGGCCAGTCGTCTGGCTCTACAGGTTGCAACTTTACATGTTCGTCGAAGACGGCGTCTATGACATGGGCACAGAGTATCTGAAGGCTGATTACAACATGTTTGTCTGGACTTTGGTTGATTCAGACGAGTCCCAGGGGGTTCCAGCGAGCTTGATTCCACTCAGCACGCCGTTTTTCATCATATACACTACGTGTCCTACTGAGACACGATGGGAACGCATGCCCCACACTACTTCTAATACAGTCGTTGTGATGAACCCATGGACCCGAGGCGAAATCCATAAAGCGTAGGTTTCGTTCTACAAGTGTGGTGCCATGATGCTTATGCTATTAAACATTCTTAGTGCACTGCTGCGAAGGCGTCATTCAAGCACCGACACCATCAATGACACATTTGACCGATTTGGCCCAACGCCTAGGCTCTGCATAGAGGCAGCATCTGTCCCTCGTCAATTGCATAATTATGGGGTCAGAGTTGATAAAGCCTTGAACCAGGTGACCCTGGAGCGCCTCCAGCAGTTGACGACAGATACCGATAGTTTGACTATGGACAAAATGTCGCACAAATTATGCCTGCTCAGGCGAGAAGATATAAACGATGTCGAGTCCGACTTTCTTATATCGCCCATCACGGAACACATTCAATACGAAATCGCCAATCGTATCCTATTCTGTAGCCTGCAACGACAGATCGAAACGTTTCAATCATTATATTCCAATCCTTCTTCGAAAGCGATGTCCGGCACTGTTTTCGAGAACATCTTCCACCTGCGTTTCCGACAACGTATTTTTATTCAGTTCATGCCGATGGTTCGGTCGGACAAGAGGCGCAATCTCAGATGGCATGCAAGTTACTGCGCAATCAAACCCTCCGTTTTCGATGCAGAGGAATTGGAGAAGAAACGTCAGGTCGCCCTTCGCCATTGCGTTACCCTTGAAGTGCACCACCCTTCATTCTTTGTATATGATCGCCTGGCATTTGCCCTCCGGCAGAACGTCTACTACATTCCAAAGAAGTTAAATGAAGCGGTATTCGCCTCATTCATTTTAAAGGATGACATTCTTTATCTCTTTCAGTTCACCGTCTTCGAAGAACACAGGATAAACGATAAGCTTATTTTGCGATTTGAAGAATGTACCAACGTCCCGCCACGTGACAAATGGCGCTTTATCCTTATCATCCCTGATGATGTCGAGGCCCTCGAATGTCTTTACCCAAAGAATCAAGGTTTACAAAAACTCAACCCGTTCTCATCGCAAGTCTCGGTGAATGATTTTGCAATTCCGTAACACGCCAGGAATTGGAATTTGAAGAGGAGGAAGGCGGGCCTCACCACCAAGAGACAGAAAGTTAAACTCGGATGGTAGCTGTGGTGAAGTTATATTTGAAGCATGCACCCGGGGAGGACGTGAGTTGGCATAATCGATTTCGCCGATAGTTAGCTCGTACGTGACGTAACCTTAATACTTGCTGTGAAGGGGTTGTCAACAATAAATGAGGCATAAGCAATCCCAGTTTGCACAATATCAGTTGGCAATTCTGGCGGAACTAATCAAATTTTGGTGCAAAGTAGGTATCTCAACGGAGTAAGACGAGACGGATGTCGGAAATAACGATCTCCAGTGAATCGATTGGCCTTGACCCTTGCGAGATGTGACGTCTTGTGGATAAATTTCGAGCAACACTGGCCGTCGGATACGGCGCTGGCTTGTGGCATTGTTGTTGAAGCTAGGAACTGTTGAAACGCGCTATGCCGGTCGCCGAACACCGTGAACGGTACATTTGGGGATGTCGAATGGATACGTTGGTGCACGTTCGTGGTGACAGGTTCCTTGGGGTTAGCAAACGATGTGCCACCAGCCGAGACACTGATGTTTGGCTGAAGCGCCTTAATATCTACCGGTAGATTGAATGGCAGGCACGGTAGAGCCTCATACGTTTCATTTGTGATGAGATAGTAAGCAGAGAATGTGGTAGTAAGTTACACGCGACGCGTTGTCGGAGATTGAATATAATATACAAACATGTCGGTCATTGTTCGCGATTGAGAACAGCATGTCTTCCGACCTCTCATCACTCTTAGCCTCATCCAACGCTCTTACATCGCACTTGAAACGACAAGATTTGCCAAATGTTTCTCTCTCCTTGGATCAGATAGAAGCGCAGTCTCGAAGGCTTCTCCCTCGACAAGCTGGAGCACAGGCAGACACAGGTCGCGCGTAGGTATCAGACTACGTATTTGGAGGAACCACTACTGATGTGGTTTTAGCAATTACCTCCTAGCTCAAGCACACATCGATGTTCCATCTCTCGAAACTCCATTGCACACATCAACCCATCTACCACATTCTTGCCTCTACAACCTCTCCAAGATACCGATATCTCAGGTTATTTAAGACATGCACACGAGCAAAACGTTATATCAACAATCGAAGAGGCACGCAAAGCGACTCAGGAAGAATTCTATAGTGTTTTGGAGGACAGAAGCAGACGCGAATGGGAAGCTCGCAAGAAGCGAGTATTCGAAGAATTGGGGGGGCTATCTGGCGGGGACAGTGGAGCATTAACATTAAGAAGCGGGGCACCTCAAAGCAGGAGCGCACTTACAGTGTGTGCACTCGCCTGGATCTGATGACCTTCATGACCTTTTCTTAGTTTAGCGCAGCTCCAAGTCCTAGCATTCAAGTGCAGGGCAAAATGATGGCATACGACCGCGTCGTGGTTGAGTTAAATGCAGCCCGTTTACGTGGCGCATCATTTCCAGTTGTTCATGCGTTTATTCAGGCGGCTCTTTCCCTCAATCCGGATGTGCGTATCTTTCAACGTTGTTCAGGAAGTTTTTTTCATGGTCTCTGCTGCAGCGCACGCATCAGGTCGTACAAGTATTCCATATTCTCGCAAAAATAACTGGTGAACCACCTGGAATTCCACCGCTCGCGCACGCTGGTGCCCATATTCTGAACACATCGCCATTGGAGCGCCGTCATGCGCGTGCGCATCTCGGTGACCCCACATCAAGGGAAGCGGTCGAGTTAAGAAAACAAATTGCCGCAGGAGCCCGTGCAGCTCTCGAAGAGCAGTATCTTGACGTCCTGGAACGCACAGTTCAGGCGCGCCCGCTTGAAGCATGCCTCGGTGGAGACCCAAGCATCGCAAACCGCGTGCGCGCTTTTTTACTGGTGCGATACTATCGAGGGGGAGCGTGGCAAGACCGCATTGAGGTTAGCTCAGATTAGAGCGTTATGTGACCTCTGCTAACAGTTCTGGTAGTTGGTGGCATCTCAGCCACTGTGGGCCAAGTTGTTCTACCTAGTACGCACAGGGCATACGAGAGAAGCCCTCGATGAGGCGCTTGCCCATCGGCAGGCTATTGAGCACCGAGAAGATAGCTTTGTGGCACACTTTCGTCTTTGGCTAGAGTCACCCGATCATCGGTATGTCACTCACTCCCGTTATCTTTGCATGGAATCATGACCTGACAGTCTTTATCAACTAGTCTACCAAAGCCCCATCGAGACCACGTCCAGGCAGTCTACAATGCACACATGCTCCATTCAACAAGTGTCGATCCGTTCAAGCTCGCCCTTTATAAGCTCATGGGCAAGCTCGACCCATCGAAGCGCAACGTTCCACTTGTCACAGCGACGACGGAGGACTGGCTCTGGTTTCAACTCGCAATGGTATTTTTTTTTCCTCGACTTTCTTTTCTCACACTCATGGGCTTGTGCAAGGTCGATGAGGATGAGAACGGTGGCCTGCGTGGACTTGCGGAGGTGTTGCTCAACTATGGAGAGCGTCACTTCGAGAGTGGCGGCTCCAAGGGAGCGCGAACTGGCTTATGGGCTGCCGTCCTTCTTACATGTGGTGAATTTGAGAGGGTAAGTGGTCTTACCTATGCCTCCTACCAGATCAGTGACGGCGAACCACTTTAGGCCGTTGCCGCACTCGGGGACCACTCGGAGACGGAGATCGAGGCAGTTCACTTGGCTATCGCACTGGCCTACTATGGTCTTTTACGCGCCCCGTCTCGTATCGAGTCGTCGGACATCACACCTTGTAAGTGGGGATCACATATGAGGTTCAAATTTTTAAAGGATTCTTCTAGTGTCACTTTCCTCATCTTCTCCACCTGCGCTCAGTCTCTCGACACTTATTTGGCGATATGTTCGTCAGTTTGTGCGGTTGGACTCCAAGGAAGGTTTGCAGTACGTCTACGCTGTCACACTAGGTGCAGATCAGCCAGGTGGCATCGGCAAGGAGCAACTTGAACTCGCCTGGGATCTTGTGCGGCGTGTCATTGTACTTGCCAACACCGGTCCCGCGTGGGATGAGCTTGTTGGCGGATTCCGGGCTGATGGAATGCGTTTCGTGTGTCTATTCTATTCTCTTCACCCTGTTCTTTCTGAGATGCCCATCGAATGCAGACGGGTGTCATCGAGCAGGCGGCACCGTTGCTTAAGCTGGATGACGTCCGAAACCTAAATGCGAAAATCTTTGTTCCCGCGGCGCGACAAGCGGAAGAGAGTGACCGTGTCCTCCAAGCAATCAAACTTTACAATCTCGCGGGGGAATATACTACTGTCATCAACAGTCTTGCTACTGCGCTCGGTACAACATTGGCTGCACCAGGCGGCGGTGGAGAGCGTGCGCGCTCACTCGAGGCAGCTGCCGTTGATATAATTCGACACTACGAGCGGGTGGGTCGTGCCCCGGGACGTGCTAGGGATGCTGTTGTGAAGCTTTTGCGCGTAAGAGAAGCGCTGGACGCGAAGGCTGATGGGAGGATTGATCGCGCACTTGAGGTAGGCGCGCATTCGTAACTCTGTATATTTGCTGACGATAGGTAGATCGTGGAGTCGACGGACCTTGTGCCGCTCGATGGCGACGTGGCGAAGATCAATCGTCGCGCGGAGGAATTCAAAGACTTGCATGATTCCCTGCAGCGCAATTTGCATACGTACCTTCCACTCGCAATGGATGCCATCGCCGGCGTCTACCAAAAGCTCAAGGCGTCGAATACGCACGATGCTAGCAGGCAAATGGTACGCGCTTGTTTCCTATGTGTTCTCACATGAGTTTGACTTGCCACCTGCAGACACTGGCGGCTTTGAGAAAGAAGTCGCGTTCTTTGATGGTCTTCGCTGGTATGCTACGTTATCGCCTTTCGCCTGATGTTTATTCGTATCTCGCACGCTTGGATGTGGAGGTCGCTCTCTGATCATCGTGTGATCATTTGTTCACATCGTATGTCTTTTGGGGTGTAATATCGCGAGAAGTGTTTACCATTACTAGCGGTTTAAATTGAAAAATGGCAGGAAGGGAGGAACAGATGGAAATGTTAAGGGGCGGAAAGTACTCCAGATATCGAATTTTTGCATATGCCTTTCCGCTCTCGGAATTTTCCGGCTTCAGAACTTTCCGCCTGCTCGGACGGATCATTTCCAGCTTCTCTCATATTGCCTTTCTTTTACCAGGTCCTATTGCCAGCTAATCAAAGACTTCCATCTGATCAAGTCACTGCACCTCCAGCAGTGTCCACCCTACCTTCTGCCCTGTGCGAGCCGCTCCGCTTGGAACGGGCAATGAGAATACTACTGTTGTATACCCGGATGAACAGCTGGCCAAGGCGTGCGGCAGATCTCAATGTTAAATGTCTCCGAGCTTCCCGCAATCGTTGGTGCAGAAACATGGTTAGGGCGACAGCCACCATCACTGCCAGTTAACAACTATCGCCATGAAGAAGAATGGAAGAGGCAGAGCGCGCTGAAGTGGAGGGCCTAGTCGGATGTCTGCACGCGTTCAATTTCCCGGTTCGACACAGAATTCCATACACTCGTCGATGACCACGAGCGATGACGAGAGCATCGTCCGCCGCAGAAGAAGCGACGCTAGTAGATGTCGAGTATGTGACCTACAGTACCGTCCATATGGGCAGAAAAAATGGATCAACGGTTTGAAAGTCGAGCTGACGTACACGCATATACTGTTCTCTTCGTCATAATTCAGGGCAAGATTCAGGACTGTCGTCATGCAAATTGCAATGACTACAGATCCCGACTAGGCATTGCACCGCAGAGGCGCGGCTCAAGGACAGGAAGAACTACAGATGGTTTGAAATACACGCATAGGCTGAGACGGGCTGAGTTTCGATAAGCACACTTAAATTATTTTAATAATTAAAATGAGAAACTTACCATTATTTCTATCCTGAGTTGCGTCTCTGATAACCCCAAATATTGCCAGATAACTAATATCCAGATAATTTAAAATTTACTTAACTATGAATCCTGCTGTCAAACGTTCAAGCGGGACCATAGTTTTGGAAACCGCTGTATGAGGATATGATGGAATCACGAGAAGGCTAGATCCCATCACGGTCCAAGTCCGCTTGATCACTTGCCTTATCGTTCAGTGCGGTCACTGCGGTGTCAGAAATCTTGCTCGGGGCATCATGGCTTGCATTGCTGCTGCGACTTTTGTATGTTATTCCGAGTTATGCTACCCTCGAGGACGACACCATTGCCAAGGAACACTCTACGTTCGTGGGATACACAAACTATTGGCTTCTGAAGTTTTGAAGCTCTGAAGGCTCCGGGACTCGGAAGCGCGTGGGACTTTTTTCGTCTGCGTTTCCTGATGACCGCGGAACTCACAGAAGTCCATCAATGGCATGAATGTTCCGAGTCACCGTAAGCTTATGCTATCCTCAGGCCCTGCCTTTTATTAGAGCAGGCCTTGCTGCCCAGTCTCTCGATTTATACCTCCGAGTCCTTTGCTTCCTTGTACATCACTAAATATGTCAACTCCTCCTGTCCCTTCAGATGTCGCCGAAATGTAAGTGTTCTTGTGTCTGACCCCTTATCATCTCACATGGAGGTCCGGCTGGCCCCTTCTTTCAGCGCTGCTCCCCTTGTGTGTATTATAGTTCACCCGTGCCCGTCGATTACTATAATTGCACCTCCCCGACGTCTAGCTTTTCGGTGTCCTCTGGAACTGGACCTTGTATGGGGTTTTGGTGGTCCAGCTCTGTAAGCTCATCTTCCATTCTCCACCGTCAAGTCATATTCCGTCCGCTAAACAGACGTCAAGATGTGTATAGCTACAACTTCCCGGAAGACAGGAAACTCATCAAACTACTAGGTATGTGGCTCCTTTGCTGATTATTCTGCTCTTCTCGATGACTGTTCCTCTAGCATATGGCATATTTTTGATTGAAACATTAGAGACTGCACTTAGCGGCTGGGACCTGTACCACTGGTTTGCCTCCGGCTTCGGAAATATGGATCGCCTTGAAGATCCTTACGCAGGTCCTTTCGACGCACCAATTATTGGGTCCATAGTCTCAGGGACCGTTCAATATTTTTTTATTTATCGTATCTGGGTGCTTAGTAACAGGAAGTCTCGGTGGTTATGCGTGATTATCTCTATAGTGAGTCGATTATACGTTCTGACCCTATTCATTCAACCTAGAGTTCATCTCATTCTTAGTTCTCTGCTCTCGCCGCTGTAGCAGCTTTTTCCGGGGGATCTATGTAAGCCCGTAGATCTCACGCCACCCTCACTTTGGCTCACGATAGCAGGCACACGTATCCAGGAAGTTTGTTAGCGGACGGTCGTTGAAAATCATTGCATTGGTGCAGCCTCCACCTTCGCATTCCGTCACCTCTATAGCTAATGCTATACTTTGAGACCTGGCTCTCCGGAAACACTGCGGCCGACTTGTTGATTGTCACGGCAATGCTTTTTTATGTAAACGATTGGCATGTAGTCCGGGGGTTGTGAACTGATTGTAACTCTTCGTGACGCTCACAGCTGACAAGAGGACGGAATACTGGGCCATCCAGTAGCCACGCGTTAGTCAGGATCGTGCGATTGATGGTCGAAACCAATGTATTGACTAGTGTGTACGCTCTCATTCTGGTTGATCTAACATCTGTCTGACTCGCGTCCAGCCACTAATGGTATTACATCATTAGTGGTAATCGTTGTATTCCCCGTGCGTGACTTCGAATGCAAGTCATTTTGTTGCTGACTCGAATCTGGCTCATAGAACAAGTTCTACTACACTTGCCCGTAGGTCTCAATTCAGCCTTACTCTATCCAACAATCTAATCATCGTTTCCTAGTACTGCTATCTTGGGGAAACTGTAAAGCTATCTATTGTCCGTAAATATCGAGACTCCTGACAGTTGGCACATGTTGGCACAGATACTCCAATACGCTCCTTCTCTCTTTGAATAACCGCATCTCCATCCGCGAGGAGTCGGCCGCTAGAGGAACATCACTCACATCTGGAGAGCTAGTGGCCCCTACCTTCAACATCCCTGAGTCCTCTACCATGCACGTGGAGCTCCCGCAAGCGTTTATAGGGCGGAAACTGTCAGGAGAGGACGAGGTATCGGACAAGGTATGTGG
The DNA here is from genome assembly GCA_022376525.1 of Russula vinacea. Classification (NCBI taxonomy): domain Eukaryota; kingdom Fungi; phylum Basidiomycota; class Agaricomycetes; order Russulales; family Russulaceae; genus Russula; species Russula vinacea. The sequence goes on along the minus strand of WTXL01000025.1, from coordinate 193,111 downwards.
TGGGTACTGTGGTACTTCTTTTGCTGATTGCCTTTCAAAATCCCGGACCTGATAACAGACATCTCATGATTTCATTTCTCAACGGCAAGACGTCATTGGTCAATGACTAGATAGACTACACATACTCCTATCTTCTGGGATAACAATACGTTTCATAGAGTACGGTACTAAATAAAAATCCAATGGGTAGAGACTCGTTTACTTCACGAATCCATTTCTATTTGGCCAACGAGGACATTCCATAAGTACCGTCTTGACATGGATTTAATGCAACTGTCTTGGGGCCCTCACGGTTCGCCGTGTGGGCTCTGAATAGTGGTCCATAGCCATGCGTTGCGAAGTGCAAACCGTTGGTCGTTGCATGATGGGCAAAAATGAGCCGAGCAGAGGCGTCCAGGACGTCCAGGGCCAGGCGGTTCCCTGCGACTCGGCTGGATGTGCGTCAACCATAACTTTGCCTCAATGCCTTTACCCAATGAAACTTCCCGGATATGCAGCATATTTCACTACTACTGTCACGGGGAAAACCACGACTGCCGACCGCCGTGGCAGGCGGGAGCAACGGACATGTTAACTGATGCAAGCGTGCTAGAGTACTATCGCCGCTGATTCGCTGGCCCATTGGCGCTCAGACACGTGCATAGCCAGAGACTCTGAGGGAATGGGGAAGGCAATCCCGGAATACTAATGCGTTACACCTCACACAAAGCCGCCACCCAAACTTCAGGGATAACCATGTTCGCCCGTCACAGGTGTCTGGCTGCGTGTACCCTTCGGTTTGGTAGCTCAAGTGTACCACGACTGCCCATACTGCGGCGGTGGCAGTTCCTTGATTTCATATAGGGATAATATGATCCAACTTTCCAGGTTTCGTCCGAGTCTGGCTGACAGGGTCGAAAGGTCCAGTGTCCTACCGAGGCAAACAAAGCTTTCATACCTTCCGTGGGGTTTCAGATCATTTTGCGTGAAACGCCGTCAGCACCCAAAGTCACAAAGCGATGAGGTCGTGTGTGGGCTCGGAGACTCCATTGCGTGGCGACAGTCTTGGAGCTGAATTACCCCCCCCCCCGGGAAGGAAAACACGAGATTCGAGGCCGGGTCATGGTTCAGGCGTCCAGGCAGTGATTGAGTTCACGAACGCTGATAAGATTCATTTCCTAGAGATTTTTGTTGGAGTGGGGGTGCGGAGGCCGTGCGCATGCACGCGTCCTCATCGGAGTTGTGGAGCAAAGGGCTGAAGGCCAGCGCTCGGTGGCTAAAGGCCACGGACTGTGGAGTGCTCGTAAACGGGCACTCCACAGTCCGTGACCTTTAGCCACCGGACAGCCTTGCTCCACAACTCCGATGAGGACGCGTGCGTACGCACGGCCTCCACACACCCCCACTCCAACATTTTTGTTGCCAAATGCGAATGCGTCTGCCAATCTTTGAGAGGGAATGCTATTCCCCTCTCTTGCCTTAAGTCGCGCGTTCCAGTCCAGACTCCAGACTGACTTTACAGTAAGCGCGTCGAACGTCGTTGAACTCGAGGCGGGTTGCGATCCGAAGACGAATCGGGCGAGCGATCACGAGTGTGAACGCGCGGTTAAAAGGCAGCTACTCCCGATAGTCCCGCGATGTTCTCTCCTCTCTCCGCTCGCTGTCTGTCGGATGGCCACGGGCACTCCTAGAGGGATAGAGGAAGGGCCGTACTTGCGGCTTGGGGGCAGACTTGGCCACCAAACGCCGCAAATACGGCCCGGCAGAGGGGCGTGCGGTTTCTGTGGTGCGGTGTGGATTCCAGGGGAAAAAACAAAAACAAAAAACTACACGATAATTTGTCCGGACCCGGTGGCGGCCGCAATCTTCCCTTCTGTCAAGAGGCCCCCTGAGGCAGTTCCGGGAACTTCTTCCACCGGTTTGTACCTTTATTTTGACGGCACCAGCAGTCAAGTTGAGGAGGAAAGGGAAAGGCAGGAGTCGTACAAGATTTTACGGATTCTATCCTGCAGCCTCGGACGTAGCCGCTAACCCTCACAAGGAATGTGACAACGCCGTTGGGCGGGCCTTGCTGGGGGGTGTCGACGATCCCGAGCGCGTTGACCCGAGGTGCCTCGGAAAAGGAGTGACGTCATCGCCAATGTCGCAGATGCGTTGTCTACTGGTGTAAAGGCAAGTACGGAGGAGTCTCCGCGTGGACAATATCCTGCACAATGTCGTTGGGTGGTTCCTCGCATTGATGTTCAGCCCTGAGGGCTGAGTCCCTAACCGCCCGAGAGCGGCGTGGGCAGAAAAAATGGATCAACGGCTACTTCTTTGAAAGTCGAGCTGACGTACAGGCAATGCGCTACAGTATACACAGTGCACTGTGCACACACATGCCGTTCTCGTCATCATAATTCGGGGCTCTCGTTATGCGAATTGTAACGACCACTAGTAACAGATCCCGACCAAGTTACAGCAATGTCTTTCGATTTTGTATAGTCTGGCTGAGTATTGGGTATTGCACCGCGCACCGCAGAGGTGCGGCTCAAGGCAAGGACAGAAAGAAAACCGATCCAAAGGATCACGGCACCTGGGTCGGATTGATAACCGGTGACATGTGACAAGGACCTAGTGACCGGTGACTGGTACGATTTTTGACACGGTAGTCCCCAATCCGTTCCAGCTTTACAGTGATGACGAGATGATGGAATCACGAGAAGGCTAGACCCCATCACGGTCTGAGTCCAAGTCCGCTTTATCACTCGCCCTACTTTTTTTATCGTCAGTGCGGTGTCAGAAATCTTGCTCGGGACATCATGGCTTGCATTGCTGCTGCGTGTATTATTCCGAGTTATGTTACCCTCGAGGACGACGCTATGCGAAGAACCACTCTACATTCGCGACACACACAAACTATTATTGGCTTCTGATGGCTCCGAGCAAGCGCGCGCGACTTTTCTTTCAACGTCAACCTATCGAGTTCGTCTGCTTCTCCTGGTAACTGAACCGCTTCCGGCCGCGGAACTCTCACAGAAGTCCATCAATGCTCACCGTCAGTTTATGTTATCGGCAAGTATACATCAATCCTCGAGGCTAGAACCAACGATCTGAAACTCTCAACCTTTGGCGATGAGTCAGGCTTCGCACCTGTGACCTGTCCTATCATATTGGCCAACCCCCACTCGTGCGCTCAGACCCTGCCTTTTATTAAAGCAGGCCTTGCTGCCCAGTCTCTCGATTTATACCTCCGAGTCCTCTGCTTGCTTGTACTTCACTAGATATGTCGACTCCTCCTGTCCCTTCAGATGTCGCCGAAATGTAAGTGTTCTTGTGTCTGACCCCTTATCATCTCACATAGAGGTCCGGCTGACCCTTTCTTTCAGCGCTACTCCCCTTGTGTGTATTATAGTTCACCTGTGATCGTCGATTACTGTAATTATACCTCTCCGATGTCCAGCTTTTCGGGGCCCTTTGGAACTGGACCTTGTATGGGGTTTTGGTGGTCCAGTTCTGTAAGCTTATTTTCCCTTCTCCACCGTCAAGTCATATTCCGTCCGCTAAACAGACGTCAAGATGTGTATAGCTACAACTTCCCGGAAGACAGGAAACTTGTCAAACTACTAGGTATGTGACTCCTTCGCTTATTCTGCTCTTCTCGATGACTGTTCCTCTAGTATATGGCATACTTTTCCTTGAAACATTACAGACTGCACTTAGTGGCAGGGACCTGTACTATTGGTTTGCCTCCGGCTTCGGAAATACGGATCACCTTGAAAATCCTTACGCAGCCCCTTTCGATGTACCAATTATTGGGTCTATAGTCTCAGGGGCCGTTCAATACTTTTTTATTTATCGTATCTGGGTGCTTAGTGATAGGAAGTCTTGGTGGTTATGCGTGATTATCTCTGTGGTGAGTCGATTATACGGTTCTGACACTGTTCATTCAACCTAGAGTTCATCTCATTCTTAGTTCTCTGCTCTCGCAACTGTAGCAGCTTTTGCTGGGGGTATCTATGTGAGCCATTAGATCTCACGCCACCTTCGCTTTGGCTCACGATAACAGGCACATGTATCTAGGAAGTTTGTTAGCGGACTGTCGTTGAAGATCACTGCATTGGTGCGGCTTCCACCTTCACTTCTAGTTACCTCTATAACTAATGCGATACTTTGAGACCTGGCTCTCCGGAAGCACCGTGACCGACTTGTTGATCGTTACGGCGATGCTTTTTTATGTAAACAATTGGCAGGTAGTCCGGAGGTTGTGAACTGATTGTAACTCTTCGTGACACCCACAGCTGACAAGACAACGGAATACTGGGTTTGGGCCTTTCAATAACCACGTGCTAGTCAGGATTGTGCGATTGACGGTCGAAACCAATGTATTGACTAGTGTGTACGCTTGCATTCTGGTTGACCCAACATCTCACTTGCGTTCAGCCACTAACGGTATCATATCATTGTTGGTCATCATCATATTCCCCGTGCGTGATTTCGAATGCAAGTCGTTCTGCTGACTCGGATCTGGCTCATAGAACAAGGTCTATTACATTTGCCCGTAGGTCTCAATTCAGCCTTACTCTATCCAACAATTTAATCATCGTTTCCTAGTACTGCTATCTTGGGGAAACTGTAAAGCCATCTATTGTCCGTAAATGTCGAGACTCCTGGTAATTGGTAAATGTCGGCACAGATACTCCAATACGCTCCTTCTCTCTTTGAATAACCGCATCGCCATCCGCGAGGAGTCGGCCGCTATAGGGTCATTACCCACGTCTGGGCTTGCGTCTGGGGCATTAGTAGCCGCTACGTTCAACGTCCGCGAGTCTGTCATGCATGCGGAACTCGAAATGTCACCGCAAGTTTTTAATAGGAGGAAACTGTCAGAAGTACAGGACAAGGTAATTGGTGGGTACTGTGGTACTTCTCTTACCAAGTGTCATTCAATTCCCGGACCTGATTACTGTAACAGATATCTCTTGATTTGAATTTTCAACGACAAGACGTCAGTGGACGACGATTACCATGACTAAATCAAATATTTAATTTAGTACTGTACTCTATGAAACGCTTGGGGCATTGTCATCCCAAGAGATAGGACTGTGTGTACTCTACTGGCTAGAGACTCGTTTACTTCATGAATTCTTTTCTATTCGGACATTGAGAAAATCCTAAGTACCGTAGTGACGTAGATTCGATGCAACTGTCTTGGGGCTCTCTCACGGTTCGCATGTGAGCTCTGTCTAGTGGTCCATAGACATGCGCTATGCGCTGCAAAGTGCACACCGCTGGTGGGCAAAAATGACCCGAGCTGTTATCCAGGCGGTTCACAGCGACTCGGCTGGGACGTGCGTCAACCATAACTTTGCCTTCACCCAACTGGAACCTCCCAGACCGTGCAGCATATTTCGCTACTACTACCACAGGGGAAACCGCAGCTGGCGACTGGCGTGACTGGCGGGAGCAACGGCCATGTTTACTGATGCAAGCGTACTGGAGTACTATCGTTAGCCCGTTGACATTAGACTGTGTATAGCCAGACACTCGGAGGGGACGGCGAAGGCAATCAAGTACTAGTGCGTTACACGTTACACGAACCGCCACCAAAACAGTGTCCGCCCGTCACAGGCATCTGGTTGCGTGCACCCTTCGTTTGGTACTCAAGTGTGCCGCGACGGCGCGACTGCTCATACTACGGCGGTGGCAGTTCCTTGATTTCATATAGGGACAATATGGCCCACTTTCCAGGTTTCGTCCGAGTCGAGCTGACAGGGTCGAAAGGTACCAGTCCTACTAAGGCAAACAAGGCTATCATACCGTCCCCGTGAGCTTTCGGATCATCTTGCGTTGTCGTCAGTACCCAATAGGTCACAAGCGAGATGCGCGTGTTGAGATCTTTAAGACGCTCAGCGCTCAGGCCTCAGGCCTTTCGAAAATGGCCTGAATATCGTGCTCAGGCCGACTTGTAGGCATATGTGGACATTCGGGAGGTGAAGGCCGACAAGTTCTTCCACAAACTCGAGACCTCTTCCTGAGGTGATGGATTGGTAGACGTGGTCGGACACTCGTCGAGCCCATCCATAATGATGTAAGTAGGTGCCGGCGCCTCGAGCGTGAACATTTCTTTGAGGCATCCTACCATATCGCGATCACTGGGTTTCTGTACGCCACGGTAAGAATAGAGTCGGGAGAGTATATCGCAGCAGGAATCAGACCGAGCAGAAATTGGATGAGAGAGGGGAGTAAGTTGTGAAGTCTTTGCTTGTCAACGTCCCTGAAGTCAAAATAGAAGTAGGCCATCGATGCCTTCCCGGCATTGCGCAAGGCTATAATATCTTGTATGATCGAGGAACTGAATCGACGACGTTAGGTTCACAAAAGCGGAATGCGTCGGAAAGGACGAACCAGACGACACTTTTCCCTGAACCCGCTAGAGAAACAGGAGATGAGGATCGTCGAATGGTGAAAACCAAGAGAACCTGTCGGTGGATTTCCATTGATTGAATATACTACCTTGGAGAAACCATTGAGCTGTACCGTCGTGACGAGCTTTGCAGGCAATGTGGTGATCGAGGGATGGGTCTGGGGGCGAAAGCCATCGTAAAAGACTGTCTCTCAGCTGGTTTCCTGTGGAGTTGTCTGAGTCCTCGGAACAATGAACAGGTGTTAAAGATATTACGAACGGCTGACCTGGTCTAATTTGCGATCGACGCCTTGGACGTCGCTGGAAATGTCTTTTTACATCGTTGCTAATACCTTGCACCCTGGCGTCGACACCCTTAACGTTGTCGCCAACACCTTTCACGTCACTGCGGACCCTTGCACGTCAGGCCTCTTGCACGTCATCGCGGACATTTTGTACCTTCCCCTTAACACTCTTCGTTCTATCGTCGACGCCCATCACTTTGCCATCGACGCTGCGCGTCATCTTCAGCAGTTCCGCAGATGCCATCTGTGCCTTTTCTTGTGTTAGTTTGTTCAACCGACCCAGGCCATCATCGAGATCCGTGCTTCCCATCAACCTCTTCATATACTTTTCTTACTAGGGCGTCAGTCGAGAATGGTAAGTATACGTGACATTAACTCACTCGATCGTTCACGTTTCACTTCCTTCGTCGCGATCGCAAGGACGGTTAGTACCTCCACCATGATGTCAATGATAATGCCCGTCATAGCCGCCGTCGGTGCAATCCCAGTGTAGATCTCAAGCCGGCCGAAGAAACGTTCAATGCAGTCAAATAGCTCGATGAGCTTGTCTTGACTGGCGCTGGCATCTTTAGCCGCCTGGGAGTCATGCGTGCCAAAATAGGCTGCATGAGGGAACCATGAAGGGACACTGACCAAGAGGAGAACGCCAATGCCCGCAAAGATGACGTTCGCCGGAGGGAATGCTTGAAACGGATATTAGAGTAGAAACCTTCACGAGGAAACGTCCTGATATTTACTAGCCCAACACCGCTGCCAATGGTAGCGGAAAATGAATACAGGACAATTACAGTGGGGGTGACCCATTTTGTGAGTTGGTCGTCACCAGTTTGGTATTTGCTGAATGCGGGGATTTGCTCTCGAAGTACGGTGAGGATAGCCTCGGAGGAATCGCATGTTTGAAGGGAGCGGATGCGAGGCTAGGTCTCTCTTAGTCTTACTTTTGTAGGTTGTTGAAAATGGACACAAAATTGGAGGAGACTACAACCCTAACCCATGCTCGCACCCACCGTCGTCGGTTGCACAGCCAGTCGTCAGCCTTGCATCGCGAACACTAATCGCAGATTTGCAGGGGGCAAGGTCAACGCAGCAATTTGTTGTATTGAAATCTGTATCTACTGGCGGACTGTGCTTCATCTGCTTCAATTTTATACCTCCGACATAGAAAATCCGGAATATAGGGCCACATTCCAAAGAGTGGCCGAACCTCCTTCATCCCTGTCATCATGTCTACAACTTCACTTGCCTCTGTCGTGTCCATTCCAGAACGAATTAATATGTGGCAGAAGCTCAAGGACAGTGAACCTTTGGTTAAATTACATGCCAAATTTTGGGGAAAAGGAATGTTACAGGAGGAAGCGTCTGGCCAGTCACGACTGACCTCCGGTCTCGGCGAGAAAGAGGATCATGACATCGACAAGAGCATGGAAGACGACACCGACGAAGCATAGAAGACGATACCAAAAATGGCTATGTCCTCGTCCTCGGTAACGACGCCTTTGATATTGAGAGCATCTGGGTCCGTGTGGGTGTCTACACTGGGTGAAAATATAGCACTGTATTCACGAATTTGGCAGGCTGAATATATCCGGATCTACGACTTCCTCTTGAATCACTACAACAAAAAACGACTGGGCGAAAAACTACGCGGAGAAAGTCGCCATCGGCTGTGGTCACCGGACAACCAGGCATTGGCGAGTCCTATATTGCCGTCATTTGACCTACCGTTAACCTTCTACATAGGGAAGAGTGTCTGGATCTATTATGCGTTGTGCAGGTGCCTCTCTGAAAAGAGGCCAGTCATCTGGCGCTATGACTCGACACCTTACATGTTTGTCGAAGAAGGCGTCTATGACATGGGCACACAATATGTGAAGGCTACTTACACAGGGTTGTCTGGACTTTGGTCGATTCAGATGAGTCCAACAGTGGTGTTCCAGGCAACTTGGTTCAACGCAACAGGCGGTTTTTTGTCATATATGCTACATCTCCTGCAAAGGGACGATGGTCGCGCATGCCCAAGACTACTTCTTGTATAGTCGTCGTGATGAATCCATGGTCCCGAGGCGAGATCCACAGAGCCGCGTAGGTTTCATCGAACAATGTGCAGTGCCAAGCTCATGTAATTCCTACATTCTTAGTGCACTGCTGGAAGACATAGATCGTCCAAGCACTGACATCATCAATGATACATTTGACCGATTTGGCCCAATTCCCAGCATTTGCTTAGAGACAGCATCTAGCCCTTATACCTTGGGTGTCTATGAGACCGAAGTTAATGGGGCCTTGAACCGTGTGACCGTGTCCCTGCAGAGCCTCCTGGAATTGATGACGAATGTCAATGATTTGACTATGGACGCAGTCTCACACAAATTGTGCCTGGTCAAGCGAGAAGAGATAAACAATATCGCGTCAAAGTTTCTTATATCGCCCATCACGAAATACATTCAATCTAGACTCGCAAACTGTATCCGAATCTATAACATCCACCAGCAGGTCGAATTGTTCCGATTATTCTTTTCCTACCCTTCTTCGAGAGCGTTGGCCGGCACTATTTCGAGAACATTTGCCATATGCGTTTCCAAAAACATATTTCCATTTGGTTTGTGTCGATGGTTCGGTCGGACAAGAAGCGCAACCTCAAATGGCATTCAAGCCACTGCGCTATTGAACCCCCCGTTCTCCAGGCAAATGAATTGGAGAAGCAACGTCAGGTCGCTTTTCGCGGTTGGGGCACCCTTGATGTGTGTCCTTCAATCTTCGAATACGATCACCTGGCATTTGCCCTCGAGCAGGGTGTCTACTACATCCCAAAGAAGCCAAATGAAGTGGCGTTTGACTCGTTCATTTTCCACGATAGTTACCTTTATATCTTTCAGTTCACCGTCTCCAAAGAACACGGTATCAATGATAAGCTTATCTCGCGATTTGAAGAATGTACCAACGTCCCGCCACATGACAAATGGCGCTTCATTTTCGTCATTCCCGATGATGTCAAGGCCCTCGAATGTCCTTACCCAAAGAGTGATGGTCTACAAAGGCTTAAGCCGTTATCATCGCAAATCTCGTTGGAAGATTTTGCATATTCTGTATCCCGGGACTTATCGCAAGTCTCGGTGAGAATTTTGCAGATCATGTAGCACGGGCACCCCCGCGGGAATCATCCTCATCAAGCGAAGACTAGCATGAAGAGGAGGAAGGCAACCCTCACCACAAGAGACAGAAATCCTCAACGGGATTTGCTGGAGGGTCGAATGATGGCGGACCGCCCCCAGGCGTTCGTCCAGGTCCAGGAAGGGGAAGGAAAGGCAGCGATAAGATTAAATTTATCTCATACAAATTAGATGACTCGTCGATGTATTGTACTGTACAGTGGTTGAAGGTGTACGATAGATGAATTTGCACCCTCCATTCTCCATTCTCCATTGAGTCCATTCTCCATAAGATTCACCTGGCCTACGCTGTGATGAAGTCTCGAATCTTGCAGATTTGATGGAAACCGTCAATTAGACCGGAAGGAAGCGGTCCATCATCTCACTGCACAGAATATTTCAAATTCAATTGTTTTGCGTAGGACACGTCCACGGCTGGAAGGGTAAGATGCTAAGTAGCAACGAAAGATTGAAACCGAATAAACGCTGATATGTACAGTATTGACATGCAGCTGCATGTGTTTGTATCCTGATAAACATACGTAAATAAGGAGAACTCTCGGAGCCTGTCCTGATGCAAGGATATCAAGGGTCGCCGGGGAGAATGAGTCTGACATGGACCCGTCCCACAGGATCAGAAAGAGCGAGGAAACTTCGCTAATGGTTGGGCCAAAGGTCAGGGTAGGGTAGTAGTGGGTATCAATCAGCACGGGGTTGCCGCAGGCTGACGCTGGAAACGCTGTCCGCCATGCTCGTGACTTCCATGCCACCACTTCCGACAAGGCTAGCAGCGGACAGGGCGTTGCTGACGGCTCCTGAAGCCTCATCCGCCGAATTTGTCATTGCCTGTTTAAAGTCGCCGGGTGACAATCCAGCTAAATCGTAATTTGTTGGTACGTTGAGTTGCCTGAGATGTAACCATGGAACCGTATACCCGCCATCGCCAATCCTGAGAGACTCATGCGTATCAGTATCTACTATTCCCTTCGTCGGGGAATGAATACGCACATGAGTGTGGCTGCGGCAAATACGTCGAGATGTTTCGATGGAATGATCTCCAGCGAAAGGACGGTACCCTTCGTGAGGAGCACATTGCCAAATCTCCCGCTGTTCGCCGTTCCTTTCGCAGGAACGGTAAAGCCAGTGAAAGGCTGGTCGAAGTGCGCGTATGTTTCTCCATTAACACCTGAATCGGCCTGTACAAATGTAACGTGCATGTCTGTATCGAGTGGATTTGCAAGCTAACAGGTAAGATCAGTTTGTGGGATCATAGTGACATTCACGAAGACTTACATCAAAGTCAATAAAAACAAGGTTGTCAACGAGGGCCGTCAGCGGAATATGGACGTTGATATGTGTGATAATTGGTGGGGAATTAAGGCCTTCACGATAAAGAGTTCGGTAGTGTGCGGGATGGACAGTGTAAGATCGGACGTACCGGTGAGGCTTGTGGAGAGTGAGATCCCTTCGAGGACCGGGACTAACGATGCGTACGGAGAGCTTGATGAGTCACCGTTGATAGATAGGGGAAGGGCGTCGCCAGTCTGGATGAATTCGCTGAGGAAGCTCTGTGCGACGGTGTCATTGGCATCGTCAGGATGGTAGTGAAACTCCGCTGGGATCGTGTTCTCCCCAGGGACGAGGTTAAATACCTGTAAGTCGAAATTAGAACCCCTCTGGCTTTCGATGGCGAAAGAACATACGTTTATGGCCGCGCGACCGATCTTTACTGCCTTGTAGAAGACGGCTAGTGACAACCCATTGGTCTGGAGGGAGATATTGGATGGGTTTCGCAGAGTCGTTGTGAGGTCGGCATTGACATATTTATCTTCACCACTGCCGCCGCTTCCTGTAATACTGACATTGCCGAGACTGGCGGCGTGTCCAAAATTATTGATGCCTACGTACGTTGCTGCTTTTCATACACACAAATGCCAAATATAGGGAGCTTACCCTTCAGAGCGAAGTGATATTGTAAGGGATGTCAAAGATGGGCACGTCGCCGACCGTTGTCCTCGCTACCACATCTACGGACCCTTTGAGTTCGAACTCAATATCTTGGGTATCGGCGACAGCCGCAAGGAATGTGGCAAAAAATGCGTTGTTTAAAGACCGGATAGGCTGCTTCGAGAAGGAAATGTCGAGATCTACGACGTTCCCAGTGGATACGCCACCAACAGTGTTGGAGCGCGGTAGCTTAAGCTATACCAAGCATCCTCATCAGAGCATGGCGATGACAAGGACAGAAAAGCATACCTCGGCAGCATCCTGGCCATCTTCTCCAAGAATTATGTCCTGTGCAGCTTGCACAACTTGTAGGGCGAACCCAAATGGGTTCTTATAAGTCGCAAGGGTGTGCTGAGAGCTCGCCAGCGGCGCGAACGCTTCACTCTGCTCTGTCATAATAACCTCAAGGTCGGATATTGTAACAGAGTCAATAATCTTCAACACACGGTCAGTGATAAAGAATGCATTCGACGCGAAATGAAAACCAACTTGGTAAATGTGTCCCGGAAGGATGACTTGCAATGTAAGGGTCTTAAAGGCATTGCTCAGCCAGCCAACTGCAGTGGTACCAGATGGCTGTACAAAGTCACCCTGGACGCTCAGAGTCTGATTCTGGCCAGTAAGGAATTGGGTGAAAAGCTTTCCGATGGTAACAAGCTCGTCTCTTGACTTGGGCGTTATACGGCCGGATAGGTGGGCCTTGGTCACAGACTGTGGCGCAAGGACTAATGATGTGGTGGACAAAGCTACCAGAGACAATTATGGGGGTGTAATACTGAAAAAAATAGGGAAAACATACGTCCAATTATTGTCCCTTCGAAGAATGCCTGGAAGCCGACCGTACCCAGATGAATACCTAGCTCTAGAAAGTCACGTGAGCTCGTGAAACACCAGGCTGTTGTTGATGACAAACGAGCGGGCGACGGTATGAGCGAATTCGTCTCGATGTAGATTCCGCCTGCAGGATCATCAGATGGAAGCTGGAAATTGCCGATTGTTACACCGGGGAGACCGTTGAAGGCCTTGAAAGCAATGTCCTTGCTGAGGGAAACACCATCAAAGACCGTTCCAAGGGCGGTAACCCGAAGATTTTTGGTGTATATTGTCCAGGTAAAGCTCGGGTTATGCAAAAGGAATGTGGCAAATGCGGTGAACCTCGAGTGAGATACTGTGAGTGTTATCACCTGGAAAATGCGTAGAGGGACTCACCGTCCCTCGTCGGTAATTGTGAGATGGGCATCAGCGTGATAGTTAGGAACGCCAACATTGGCAGAGGCACAGACTGATAACTATCAAGATATGCGCCCATTTGACCAAGACGACACGTACTTGAAGGAAGAGTGATGGTTGCGATGCTCTGTCCTTGCCAGGCAACGCTAGGCGCAGTTCTGGCATGAGAAGGGCGGAAAGGCATGCGTATCGAACACGTACGTGACTGGCTCTTCAAATTCGATGAGGGCATCCAAAGGTCCAATGTTGGACAACGCTCCCCGCAGCGACAAGTCGAATCCATCACCCGAGAGATTGCTAGTAGACTAAGTCATTAAGCTCTCTGTCTTACGAAGCAACCTACGTGATGTTAGCTGCGCTAAATGTGAGATTTGCGCCGTCCACAAGCGATTGTACAACCGGCGGAGCGATGACACCAATCAAGTAGAGAATCGTTTTGTCCGTCTACGAGATCATCTCAGTTAAATGAAGCACACAACATGCGTAGCCAACTCACAATGGCAGTGACATTAAACTGCTTGAAGGCCAGCGCAGTGCGATCTATATGGTATTAGTAACCTTGCTGCGACATCGAAAGAGAAGGCTTACATTCATCGATCTTCACCTGGCTCTCAATGTCTAGTGTCACCATGAGGTTCTTGAGAGAGTCAAGGATGGCATTGTTTACATCAAATTGCGTCCCGCTGAACGAAGGACGTAAGTCTTGTACGAGTACTCAGGAGGATACGTTACCTGACGCAGGTAGGCGCTTCCGTGCTAATGCTGGTCGTGATCTGTGCGAAGTTAGCCCCCATGCTATGTGCTCACTCCAGTGTCGACGTACGGAAAGATGATAGTCTGGCTTCTGAGCCACGATATTTAACAGCTCGATGAGAGGCCCTAGATCAACATGATTGTTTTGAGCGCCAGAGAGCAGCAGTTGAACGATGGTGAGCGGATCCAAGTTGAACTTGAATGGTAGCTGTGGTGAAGTTATACTTGAATGACCATTGGCGTGCACCGGGGAGGACGTGAGGTCGGCATGATCAATTTCGCCAATAGTTAGCTGCCCATAGGCCCCATACGTGACAGTCGACGTAACCTCTAGGATGTTGATACTTGCTGTGAAGGGATTGTCGACAGTAAATGAGGCATAAGCAATCCCAGTTTTCACAATATTGGTGGGCAATTCTAAAGTGGCAGAGCTAATCAAATTTTGGTGCAAAGCAGGTATCTCGACGGGAGTAAGACGGATATCGGAAATAGCGACCTTCAGCGAATCGATTGCCGTTGACCCTTGCGAGCCTTGAATGGTGGTATCCGATGTGACGCCTTGTAGATAATTTTCGAGCAATACTTGGCCGGCGGATACAGCGCTGCCTTGTGGTCGGAAATGGACATCTGTAGTAGTCTATCAGCATCGTGATCGATTGCAAAGACACAACAGAGCGCGCCTATCGGATATGAGCCGTTTCCGGGCGTGAGGAGGAGTTCAGTCTGGGTGACGATTAGTTCACCTTCCTCAGCAGAGTTCACCCACCATACCAGAAGAGCCGTGCCAATTTGCTGATCCCTGCAAGAAGGCGTGAGAACTTTGGTAGTCGACCAAACCATGGAGATGGCTTACTGAAAAACCAAGCCAAAGTCGACGTCTCCGGCACCTGAATTTAGTCAACAAAATACCACGTCTCGCAAACCGCTCAAGCGCACCGAGAGTGATGTTACTGGGACGTCAAGAATTAGTATGCTGTCAGATCAAAACATCCCATTATCTCACCTCGGATTGAACAGCGACGAGTTGACCTTGATAAGTACGTAATCCGGAAAGCCGCGGTTTACATCAAGGGAGGTGATCAGCGTAGGTATCGAAGTCAGACCCTGCAATCCGGCAATCGACGCGCTGACCGAGAACGCTATACCCGTGAGCGAGAGCAACCCGACGGCGGTCTCCGCGTCCGTGTTCGCCTTTCCAGAGAGGGTAACTGTTTCGGTCGTCGACATTGTTGTTGAAGCCAAGAACCTTTGGAACGCGGTATGCTGGTCGCTGAAGACCGTAAACGGTACATTTGAGAATGTCAGATGGATGATACGTTGCTGCACGTCCGTGGTGACAGGCTCCTTGGGTAAAGCAATTCCGCAAACGATATGCCACCAGCCGAAACACTGATGTTTGGCTCAAGCGCTTTGATGTCTACTGGTAGATTGAATGGCAGGGTGAAAGCCACGGTAGAGTCATTACTGCTGGTGGCCGGGTCGTACGCTGTGCCTTCCGTGAAGAACAACTCCAGTTCATTGAGCTCAATAGACTCGATGATGTCCAGCTCCCCTCGGTTGGGAAGAACAGTCTCAACGACAAGGCTCTTGATAGCGTCGTTTAGCCATGAGACCTAACATTGCGGTCAGCATCAACATTAAAATTTATAGTACAGTCTACTACACGCACGTCTTGAGGTCCAGCATTGTTACCATGGACGGAGACATGACTATCCAGACCGTGAAGGAAGTTGTTGAAAATGGTTGAGACATCGAAAAGCCCAGACTGTTGAGTCTGAGGTATAAGGCGGCCAGTCAAACTCAACGATGACGTAGCCAACGGCGCGAGGGTGACTGAACCGCTTGATGCGACTGGACCAATATTCGTGTTCCCGAAGTAATTTTGGAAGCCGATGCTGCTGAGAACGATACCAACTTGTGAAGGCTGTCGAGCACATCTCTATAAAGGAGTGCAGGAGACAACCGGCTTAAAGACTAACATTTGTAATTCTCGTATCAAGCGTCAAGTGAATGCCGCCTGCCGGGTCGTTGCCTGGTAGGTCGAATGACTCGATTGTGACGCCATTCTTTAGGTTGTTCAACCCTTTCAAGGTGATGGTCTTTCCAGGAAATGAGATACCAGGGACAGTGATCCCTTGAGAACCGGCAATCAGTCTTAGGTAATTACTCTCAAAATCTCTGACCTAGGGCGGAGACTAGATATCGAGTTGGTGCATGATCAGGCCACAATAGAAGGAGGCAACTCACCACTGAGATTTTCGCCGGAGATGACCCAGTCAAATGACTCCTGCGTGAGCAAGGCCTTTTTCCGGCTCGCTTAACAGGAAACAAAATGTATGTATCGTCAACTACCCACCTTCGTATATTCTGTCAGGTGGCCAACGTCGGTAATTTCGAAGGTGGCGTCCACTTCGAACCGCGCCCCAGAATCTCCGGTGATACTGATATCTGGCATCTTGATGTTCCCCAGGGGCTGACCAGACCATGCAACGGCGAGGCCGGTCCCGAAAGATATCTCTGCGTCAACTGCAGCCTTGTTAGAAACGAAGATAAAAAGCCAGGTCGATGTTCATACATGGTCCTGCCTGGGAAATGGATCCTGACAATTTCGTTCTGAACGAATTGGTAGTTGGGTTTGTGATCAGGACACTGTTCACGCTAGATCGTAATTCTTAGCTCCGAGATGTCAGTGGCCCAACTCCTGACTTTCTCACCTCAAAACAGAACCAGACACAATTTTCTGTACGATTGGCTTTGCAAGGATGGGCAAGAGAAGATTGAGAGTCTCATCAGTCTTCGTGGGAACGTTAAGTTGGGTGTACCGCAACGTAGTCTTGTAATCACCTACACCATCGGATTCAGGATTTGCCGATAGTCGAAGGTTAAGATAGGAAGCCACCTACCGATCTGTACATCTGCTTCAAGTTGGACGTCTGAGCGCAGCTGTTTGAATGCCGTATCGACGAAGTTCTGAAGCTTGAACCCACTACGAGTGACTCAGTGAAAAGGGGGAGTAACGTCGGCATCAAAATTTACGTATAGATATTGCCCCGCTTCTTTGAGCTGGTACTCGAACTGTCTCCACCTGTCGTCTGTAAATATTTATAACCTCCGATTCCCACAATTCCGTCTAACTGCTTAGTGCTTAAGCCTGCAGCAACTGCGCATAGGCGCGTGACCGTGAACAGCGCAGCAGGGTCCATATTCATTTCGAGGTCCAAGTCAGGCGAATTGGTCGTAGACCTCCCCGCGGATGCAAAGTTTGTGCTCGAATCGATAGTGCCAAGTGGGATGCCGTGCGTACTTACGTTTGAGCGAACGCCGGTGATAAACAACCCCGCAGTGAAGGGATTCACAAGCGCGACTGAGACATGAGCAATATTATTCTCGTGTCCTGTAGTAGGTAATACTAGACGAGCAATTAATCAAGATCTGTGGAAGTCCCGGAGGGACTCACCAGTCAACGCGGCGCTCGAGAGAAGGTCGGTCTTTAGGCCAGGAAGTGTCACGTTCAGGTGGATTGTCTCGAAGGCCAGAAGCAGTGGGGCAATTTTGGTGCTCTCATTATAACCAGCAATGGTGACCAACGAATCTGTCGACATATCAACGATCGTGTCAATTCTCGAAAACTTGCTTACCCTTCTTTCCAACAAATTTGTTCAGAACTTCTCGACCTTCAGGACTATTGTTAGGCTGTAGATAAATTGTGAGTGGTCAGAAGAGCGGACTGCAAGAGAAGGGTCTTACTGAGAAAGAGGTATGCGCTGCCACCGAGTTGTTGCCGACGAGAAGAGTCAAGTTCGGCATGAGTGTCGTTCCCAGCAGTGAGTTATCCTTGAGCAGTTGGAAGACTGAATCGAACAATCATCTTCTGCTGCGCTGGGAACAGTCAGAGTACATACCCAAATCTCCCACGCCAAGGTTAAGGTTTGACGGGTTGGCAATGGTCACATTGGTACCCAACGAAAGCGCGTCTTGTGAGCCACCAAGAACATCGACACTGTCGATACTCACGAGCCCCTGAAGGCCCCTCAGACCCCATAATCCCGAGGAAACGTTGAAGTTGATAGGGTTGAGAGTGAGAGTACCAATACTCATAGTAGCGATGGTGCTCGCATAGCCTTCGAGCCGAAAATGCTCGTAATCCAAATCCGTCAACTCAGAATCTACGTACAATAAAGGTGAGCGTTTACAAACCACGTCAGGGATGTCTATTAAACTTACTAAACGCAGAGAAATGAGGCTTGCACTCGTCAGAGATGGAGAAGGGAGTGTCATCGATGATAATATCTATAGTACCCTCTGATTTTGTGGAATTTAAGACGTGGATGTTGGACGTAGAGGCACCCAATGGCTAGTGTAAGTGACACGGGCGTCAGGTCAGTAGAGATTCATTACGGAGTGCTATAGAATACTGACTGTTGTCAAACCACCTACGGTGGACCCATTCCTTGAGATATTGAAAGAATTCTCGATTTGCCGAACTTCTATGTTGAAGCCAAAGGGAAGGGCTGTATTAAATAAATATCAGCTGACAAAACGCTTATTGTTCAACGCACACATTGAGGCTTGGACGCTGTGACTATTCGCCACAGGGGCCCATGGCTGGGCCTCAGAGAACGCAAGGGATAAACTGCCAATACTTATGCTCTGGATCGGATTGATCAGAGTTGGACTCTTGAATGGCACGTTCAGTCTGAGTGCTTGCAATCCCTCACTCAACCATGAAATGCTGGTATTGTCACTTTGCAAAGTGGACACCCCTGTGCAACTACGAGCGACGTGTCGCCGTTGATGTACTTAGTGAAGAGTTGCCCAACAACCGCGAGCTCGGACACTGAATCATTGTGCGGAACGAGTCGGCCCGACAGCGCAATGTCGTTCGGCCCCGGAGCCTAAGGCCATATGAGCACGTGAGCGGATACAATCTGAACTCAAGAGAGCTGACAATAGTCGTATTTGTCCCCGTACCCTGCCCCAAATAGACGTTGTCATAGAGTAGATTGAACACAACGGTACCAAGATTGAGTTGAAAGGGGCTAAAGACCTCTCGTGTGAGGGTGGCACGTAGGGTGAAACGATGTAACGTGCCTGGGATTTATCAACGTGGTTACGGCGTAGAAGTTGATGCCACCCTCGGGATTGTCGCTAGGTAGTTGAAATTCCTTGAGAACAACATTTCCTTCGAAGCTATTGATGCCTGGGTTTCCGAAGTGATTCTTCATTTCGTTGGGGATTCAGCTTAGCACGCACCACTCAAGTGCAAGTCCTTCCGGAAACCCACACCTCTAGATATTGGGAACTTCAGTGCCGCACGTGTAGGTTATCGCTCTGCAGACGCCAAGTGAAGTTGTTCGACGTAATCATATACTGAGTGAATCGCGCGAATGCGCCTTGATCCGTGATTGCGAATTCAGCTGTCTGGTTGATATATGCGCGTTTCTTCTTGACATGTAGCGGTTCGAGATTGAAAACGCCCAACGGGACTCTTCGGAGGCATTAACCCAAGAGACGCGCAGGGGTTGTGTGAAGCTATCTGAGCCGAGAAGATACCTGCATGTGAGACCTTAACAAGATATAAGCAAGCGTAATTCAAAGTCAGAGAAGAGTCGGCTGTTATTCACCCAACCGTCCATATGAGTAAGAAGCTAGATGGCGCAGCAAGCTATTCAGGGCTATTCTAGGAGCTTCGAGGAAACAGAACGTACGATGTATTTGTCGGCCCTGCTATCACCACTCTGTCGACTTCAGGCTCGAACTGTCAACAATATGTTGAGCAATGGCCTTGACGACTGGATACAACAGCACAAAGAGAAGGCCAATCCCGACGAGGCAAGCAATAGCCTGAGAGATCAAGAACCAACGTCGTTTGTAGAGTGGGATTTTCTTGGACGCGCCGCCTAACTGCGGGCTCCCCACCTGCTCTGTGTGCACTCCGACAGGCATCGGTGGTACTAGAGAAGAGCTGGATCTAAGCTGGTTGGTACCGAAATCTGCATCGTAACCTGGAGTATCACCAGTCAGCACAGCCTGAAGAAAGAGAATGGTGTCGATGCATGAAAACATTACCTTGAAGACTGAAGGTCTCTGAGGTCAAGTCCAGGTCAGGGAGATCGCTATCTCGATAATATTCTTCCATGAGATCAAGAACGCGCTGGCCTGAAAAGCTGGGGAGAGACGAGCACAGAACTTGACAACTAAAGGGAGACAATCGAACGGGATTATAAGACGTGCGACCAAAAGCGAGAGGACGATGTGGTGTACACTGCAGGGTGCCGGGAGAGGGAGCAGGTAGGGGATTTCATAGCATTGAACTCCACTTAGAGTTAGTATCCACGGGGCACCATGTGCTTTTTGGCGCAGAATCTTGCGATGGGTGTCAATACGATGTGCGGTACGTGTCGCAGATCACGGAGGCCCCGGACGCGCGTGATTTGGGTATGGTGTAGCGCGACGCGTGATGGTTCCATGACCGTTACTGCCCAAAATGGGGAGTGATAATTTGCAATGAAGGGACACGCAAACAGCCGATTTCGCGAGCTGAGCCACTCCTGTGGGTACAACACTGTACAGCAACAGGAAAATTTTCCAGAGAGCCCCAGAGCCGCCCACCAGTTTGTGGACAACTTGAACAATGTGGTCAGGGCTCCGAATCGTCCGTCCGATCGTAACACTGACGCCACTCGTGATCAATGCGATCATTGTGCCATTGGTCGATGAGCGGCCTCGTATTCCATAGCCTGATTCGTATCTTCATTCCATCGACCGGTTCCCATCGACGACAGTACGATCTTAGCCTTCTGAACCTCTCTTTTGCCAGGTAAATAGCCTGTCATCTCGGTCATCTATCGACCCACAGGCGGAAGGCTGGTCTGCTATCCCATGCGTTGTTATTAGGACGAGGATAGCTACTCATCGGTTTCTGGTGATTGCCTCCGATTTTCATCCTCCACGCTGAGACTTGCTTCTCCTTGTCCAGTCAAAGATGTGATATCTGTGACAACCTAATTACTGCCTCGCAGAAACAATCGTGGCGTGTTCCCGTTCCCGTTGCCAATCCCTAATATTACCGCGTGCAGCGAACATTCAGATCAACCGGTTCACAGCCGGCTTGAATTGCGCAGAGTTGTACTAGAGGTACTACGGAGTTACGCTGTAATGTACACATATCCGATACATAAATAGAAACTGGGTCATAGAAGGCCGGCCACAACAAGTATATGAGAGCTTCTGTGGCGCTAACGAAAGCAAGATGCAAGGAAAACCCAAATATTACTAACGAGATTGCGTCCTTTGGTCAGGAAGATGATAAACGTGATCCACCTTCATCATTGTGTTCGCCTTCTTCAGGCTTTAACGAGATACCAACGGCATCAGAAGTGCCAAGTCCCGAATCTTCCGCGCCTCGCGGAGCTTCGTCCACATCCATTTTCGATTCGGCCTGAGTCTCTGAAACTTTCGCTTGTGCGGACACCCAGGATTGAGCGCCCTGTATTGCGGGTTCTTCCAAAGCGGCCTTGGCGACCGGCACGGCTTCAGGTTGACCCGATGGCGCCACCGATGAACGAACAGCGGCCTTAGGTGGCGTGAAGTCAACATCTTCTTTCCTCGGCTGACTGCCCGCGATAGACACGGACACGGACGTTTGCGTCCTATCGCTCGCGCTCGAGTTCCTCCGTACAGGAGGGGGCTTTGCCTGCGCCGCGGCGCGCGAACGCGTCGATCGCCTCTCAGAAGCCTTCATGCCTTCCTCAGACCCGTCCACGTCCGCTGCGTCCGCGCCGCCATTTCCCGGAGAGCCGCCATCCGAAGGAGGCACGGCGGGAGCGCGATTGGCGCGCGTGCGCTTTGCAGGGTACGTCGCATCGCCGTCGTCGGCATCGCGCCGGCGGCGACGGGAACTACTTTGTCCATTATTGCGCCTCTTGCGCGGGCTCGGCTTTTCCGGGGCTATCGGCGCATCGGCAGGCACGGCAAGTGGCGTACCTGCATCTACACTATCTGTGTCGGCCGCATCGCGTACCCTATTAACGGGCCGGCGAGACCGCGAAGTAGCGCCGCCGTCAGTTTGGCCCAACAAGCCCTGCGGGTGCACGCTGAAATCAAGTTGGGGAAGGGAGAGCGCCAGTCGACCGAGTGGGTGATAAATGGGCAGCGGAGGCTTCATTGGGTATTTCGGTTTAACTGGCGCGGGAACACTAGCGCCAGCCGCGCCACCGTGGGTAGGTGACGCGTGTGAAGAGCGCGTGGGTGGCGGGAACGGACCGTGACCCGATGGAGAACGACGGATGCAATGACCAGGGCGCTCAATGCGCAAATCATTGGGAAACTGCACAGAGGGAGATCTGTAGGTGGTTTGTGGCTTCCTGCGGGAGGCCGACGAGTTTGAGCCTATTTTGGAGGAAACCGAGGAAAGGTCGGATCGTTGGATTGCGATATTGACAACGACGCCCGTCGAGTCGATGCGAATCGGACGACGTGAGCCCGGGACTACTGTGAGAGGGTTGGCCATCTGCTAGGCGGGAAAATGTGACGAGGTCCGGTGGAGTGCTGCCTGATAAGAGCGAAACAAGGCAAACTACAGGTTCGAATTGAGGGGGAACCGAGAAACCTCGTCGAGGACCATGCACGAACCTACACCAGTAAGGTGAGGGGAAGGCCCCGTGTGGAAGGGGAGGGAAGTAAGAGAGATGTGAGGCCGGGCTAGTATAAGACGGGGTTCGCGAACGAGAACAACTGGGAGGGGGGAAACCCATTCATTTGGGCGATCTAGCATGTCACGTGCGTTGTGTCTCTTTGACAGCCCATCATTTCAATTTACACTTGACCACGCGATGAGTGGTACGTCTCCCGTCGGTCATGATGATTCACCTCAGAACACTACACTACAACTGGGTGTTCCGGGAACGCCTGAATTCTTCGCCTCGGTACTGAGATTTATTCGCACAACTGCTCCCGGTATCCCTCTCGATCCTGTTATATTTCAATCCATCATGCTCTCTGTCATGGCAGGCAATAAACACGTCTTGCTGAGAGCAAAAGATGAGGATATCACCATCGTTCAGAACTTAGCGGCCCTTGTAAGTAGCTCCTCACTGGTGTTTTCATTTTGGGTGACTACTCCCTGCTTTTACTCATTCCACTTCCTCCTTTTCCTTGTGGTATGAGCTTATCACGCCAACCAGATATTCACCGACATACTTGGCTACACGACTCACAAGCACAAGATAGTGCCGCCATCAGACATGTTACCCTCGTCCTTCATCTCATCCATCTTTTCTTCTCCATATCAAGGAGCGCCGACGGGGAGATTGGACTCGCCTTTCAAAAGACGCGCAAAACTCCCACGCCCCCACGCGACTTCGCAAGGACAGAGACGACAGGCCAGAGAACCAAACGCTTCATCATCTGACACATCTCCCACCACCCCGCGCGACCGTCTCGACGCGAAACACAGACAGCCACGACTTTCTCCATTCCATCACCCGACAGCAACACGATCCGACTCATCGGGAGCAGTCGAAGTCGAACACCTACAAGTGCAACGGGAGTTGGAGAATTCGCAGCTGCCGTCGGCCCTTGTGCTGACTGGGCTTGAGCACTGTAGCGTGCCATGTCAACGCGCCCTACTCCATACCCTGCTGGAACGTCGCGTCAAGTTAGGCGAGGATTCAGATGTCGCCGAATCCTCATTTAGGGAACTTCCCCCGGACTTTATTATCGTTTACGTGTGTCCATTCGATCCACGCGAGCGACCGCCGATTCATAAAAGCCTGGTGCGTCACTAGCCTATGACTTCCGCCTCTTCTCACACGCCTTACAAACCGTCCGCGCAGCTCAACAAGTTTTCGTTAAGCGTATCCATTGCACTGCATCCCAGCACGCTAGAAGCACACGCCACCTACCCTGCTTCCGACTTTTCCAGCACGCAGACTCCTTCCTTGTCTTTCACACCTACACAACCAACCAAGCCCAACCCCCTCCTCCCACCTGACTTCCTTCCCCGACTCCGCTCCTTCAGCACGCCGACACATGTGAACATCCACCCGTCGATCCGACTCTACATCGCGGACCTCATATCCGCCGCACGGCACCACCATGAGCTCGACGGAACGCTGCTCGGCGTTCGCTCGGTAGAAGATGCTGAGGCATTAGTGCGCGCACATCGAGTACTCGGCGCAGGCGACGCGGGCTCTGCCCTCGTCGAGCGCGCCGCCGCACTCTCAATGACGTCCGCAGCCGGAAGCACGCTGTCCTTTCATCCCGAAAGTGGCACGGACGTAGCAGTGCACCTGCATTGGGTCGAGGAGGGGTCGTTGGCCACGGCGTCACCACGGCGGCCGGCATCCGCGGCGTCGGGTGATGGGGCGGATTGGTTACACACCGACCCTCGGCGAAATGGTTACACACCGACCCTCGGGCGAAATGGGATGTTTCGGAGGTTGACGCTGCGAAGGTCGTGCCACGTGTCATTTCGCATCGGCTGCGTGTACGTGATGGGCCAGAGGACGAGCTGATGTCTAGTATAATGTTTATGGCAACCACTCCTCGGGTACCTACAGGTGTCGAGAACGACGGAATGGCATGGAGGAGGAGGACAGTAAAAGAAATTTTGGTCAAGTTGATGACGCATGTTTAACTAGCTAACTCACCAACTTATTTATACACAAATCCATCCATTATCATGAACTGTAATATCCTCACCATTAGAACACTTTGTACGAAATACGGCAGACAGAAGTCAGGTACTTCATGGTACAACGCATCGTTGCAATTAAAATGAGATGATTCATTGTTCACTCCAATGAAAATTTTCAGACAACTGCAATTCATTCGTACAGTAAACGGTACACCGAGCAAACCAATAACCTGCCTACACTAACGGCGAGAACATAAACACAATCCTAAAGATCTCCATCAGACAAACGTACAACTCGCAGGCAAGGCGTGCTGGTCGCCCGAAGGCTTCCATGCTGCCGAGCCTAACGTCCTCGAGCTGCCCCGAAGGGCAGCATGTTCTCTGTATGACGAGTGTACGCGGGTGTCATCGACTGGAGTTGAGGAAGGTGGCATGTGTAAACATGCAAGACTCGAGTTAGTTTCTAAAAAAAGATCCTAGCTGAGTATGTTCTAAAGAAAAGGGGAGACGCACGGCGACGGTCTTATATACGCGTGTGTGTGTTTAGGGCAGGTCATCTAGCACGTGATGTGAGGTTGGCGTGCATATGGCTGAGAATCCTGATCTTGTCTCTTTCAACGTAATCTTCTCTAGTTTCGGCTGGCAGACGCACGCGTTTACCCTAGGATACCAATACAAAGGCGTTTCCCCCCTTTCCATCGCACTTTCGACTGTGGGCCTGTGGCAATTGAAGCTGTCATTTTCAAGGCGCGAATGGACATCGTTCTTCATTTATACAGCATCGGGTTAAGAACAAATGCGCCCAACTTATAGGCTGCCAGCAAGGCGAGAAACGGAAAATGTCTGGCTTCTAATTTCAGACGCTTGGGTGTAAATGCAGGTATGAAATTCTTGTTTTCTACGGTTGCTTGGGCTCTATCTGTACATTACCACGAATATGACATGTCCTTCTCTCTCGAAAGGGGTGGGGGACGCGGAGGTGGACCACGTCTGCGCTTGGACTTGAGCGGAATCGAGCTCCCAGATCCGTCAACCTCCATGGCTGTATCTTCTTGACGGGCAGCATCCGAGTCTGCTACAGGGGGCGCAGGAATACGTCGTGCCGATTTACAGCGAAGGCACTTTGTGGTTATAACGTGTCGATGAGCATTAGAACCTAGATGTTTTAGAATCAGGTTGTGAGAACGCCACGAGTGTTCGCGGGGATAAATACGCACTATTTACTCGAACGGTAGCCGATAGACCTGGGATCAGAATTGTGTCGCAACCCCTGCATAGCGTCCTCTTCACGGTGGGGTCCCTAATGGTACAAATTTCAGGCAGGGCACAGGCCCGCTAATCTGAAATAACCCACATTTTCGTTGTCGTTTTCTGCCCAATCAATCGCATAGCACGCACATACCCTTGCCCGATATCTGCGGCCGAATGACTCGCCCTTTACGTTGCTCTCGAGCGCACTTCCTCCTCGCCGCCTTTGATAAAGCTGGCTTTGATGGACCTGCAGCCGCAGCGCTCTTCGGAGGCCCTAAGTGACCTGCTGAAGGACCAGCCCCTGTATCAACAGACTCGCCGGATTTGCGTGAGATAGACTCCAGATATACAGAGGCCTGGTACAGGAAGTTGAGCCGCTGAAGAATGTCTCGATTCGCGATGTTGCTTGGGTTTGGTAACGCGCCTTTGTTTTTCTTTCCCATCTAGGCGGATTGCACTAGTATTGCACTACAATGGCGAGAGGAGCTGACATGCGCTGACAGGCGACTCCGGGCCGGGGCAGGCTGCCTCTTACGGCTTACGGACGTCTCGAGGTTGCCTTTGGGCGTCTGTCTTTGGCCTGTCACTGGAGACGTACATCCTTCCGCTGTACATCTAGAGGAGTTTAAGAACCCATGCCTTCTGCGGACAAGTCTTCTACTTCCAAAGTTCTTCACGTATTCGAAGGTCACCCGAGTTTCTATTGCTCAAACTGCTCCGCCGTGATCGCAAGTACTATCTCTCATTCTACGAGCACGGGCTACATCTGAAGGAAAATCTTGTCGGTGTGGGCTTGTATATAGGCTTTGAAGGACGAGCTTATCAGTAAATCATTCTCCGGGCGGGATGGGCGTGGATAGTACGTTCCATGTTGAGAGCAGCATCGCATGAGAGACCAACCTCGTTTGGCAGCCTGATGCATTCCGCTGTCAACGTCAGGATGGGTAGCAAGGAGGATCGGCCGTTGCTGTAAGCATCATTCTGATCTCGGACAGTTCTTGGATCACTTATGATTTGTTATCTCCCAAAGTACCGGCGTCCACACCGTTGCTGATATCTTTTGTGTCGGGTGCGGTGACAGGCTTGGATGGTTTTACCACAAAGCGTCGGACCAGTCACAGAAGTACAAGGAAGGTGGGCTTATCTATTCATCCTGCGCTACTTTCCGCTGAGGTCCGAATGAAGGGAAGTACCTTCTGGAGCGAGAGCGACTTGTCAAGGACAACGCTTGGAAGTTGGATAGTATGGATACATGATGCTGTAAGGGTACTCCCCTCTTGGCATGTACGATAGCATATACCTTCGGAATCCCCGTTAACTCGAACAGTCACTGTAAACCTACTCTTTTGCCTCCTCACCCCATATAAACTGGGTCAGTGTACGGAAGTGCCCTTCTCCTTTGTCAAGTTTTTCAGCAGCAAGATCCTCTTGCATGTGTGTCTCATTCGTGGTTCCGCAGAGTGGTGTGATACCTAGCGACTGAACAAAGCGGTACACAGCCTGGGGAGGTGAGCAACTATTTGCCGTTGCGATGGCAGTCGTAGCCGGATGTGAGAGTAGACTCGGCGAGCCGGTCAACGTCCAGAATGATCTGCAAAAGCAGTTATCCCGCTGAACCTGAAGGAACCACTGACTCAAAATTCACTGATACTGTGCGGCATTGGCGCGGCACCATTCTACGACCTCACGGTCCCAGGAGTTCAGCTCGTACCAGCGATTCTGTACGACCTGTACCGCACGGCCACTATCTTCGCCCAGCCGAGCGAGGAGAGTCGGATCATACGTGTTGCTGAGACCGATCACGCGAACGCGGCCATCGTCCTGGAAGCTCGCAAGGACACGCCACGCCTCCAGTGTCTTGGCGTAGGTCTCCAAGGGAGAATGTAGGATGTAAGAGTCAAGATATGTTGTACGCAGTTGCCGTAAGGAGGTTACAAATGAGCTTCGGACTTGAGCCTCAACGGTGCTTGAAGGGTCGTATGGTAGGGGTTGGTGAGTATCTTGCCCACTGATTGGCGTGAATCTAGTACACGTAGCTAGTTGTATCACCGGCGGAACTCACAAAGCATTGCGACTCACTTTGTTTGAATAAATAAATCTTCGCGCTTGTATCCATGCCTCTCATACAGAACTTGAAGAGCCTCTCCAACGAGATCCTCACTGTAACCAAGCGCCATGAGGATTTCTCCTGCAAGATTAACACGATGTGACTGACCGATAGTGCTTGGGTTGGCAAGCTGGGAATCACGTTTCCTTTAGTTGCGCATGAGGATGAGGTAGAGGTTATAACTGACCCGTATCTATGGCTCTGAACCCGGCTAAGACGGCGCTGACAACCAGCGCAGTAGTTCGTTCCTTCTTCCTACGAACCATTAGCCACACAAATCTACAATGATGTATACTGTGCGTCGTACCATGCAGTACCATAGATAATCTTGCATTCATAATGGCTCCAAATCCTACCATTAGGTCGCTGACATCACAGTAGACAGCAGGTGCTCATTCGGGCATCACTATCACACGGCGCGTCAGGCGCGTAAAGGATTCCCCGACTCCATATTTATCCAACACGATTCATTATTCAACACAATTCAAAGGGAGATGGAGACTAGATGGAGATGGTAGAACAAGGTCTAGACCCCTGTCATCTCGGCCTCTTAGCAATGTACCGCGACGTCACCTGTACCACGCGTCGCGAACATCCAGCCAAGTCAACTGGGAATATCACAGTTGATCATTCACCGCTTTGTATGAATATCCTCCTCTCAAGTACCTCGACCCCTCTGTTCTTTGGCTTTCGCCGAGGCCAGGAGATCTGGGTTGGTACGCCTGCAAGCCTCGGCGGCTTAACTTCCATTGGCCGTGGCTATGTTGGCCCCTCTCTGCGACTTTCATTCCATTTCTATTACTCAACAACTTTTGGGGTATAAATGAGCCAAATTCACGTCTGTGAGCAACGGGGCACTTTCCTTCTCTAATCCTCGAACTCCAACGACTCTGTGGACTTTCACTCTCGCAATGTTGCTAAAGAGTCTTAAACTTCAAGCTGCTCTCGTCGCTGTTTGGGTTGGCAGAACGAATGGTACGTCTTCACAAAGTCTGGTCGGCTTTGAGATAAGTCTGATCAGGTGCATACAGCTGCCTTAACTCGTCGAATTCCTTGCCCTGACGGTGTCCATACTGCGACCAATGCCGCCTGTTGCGTCTTGTATCCAATCGTCGACAGCCTCCAGGAGAATTTCTTCGAGGGTGGACAATGTGGCGAAGAAGTTCACGAGTCTGTTCGTCTTACTTTCCACGATGCCATCGGCTTTTCGTTATCCGAGGGTCCCTCTGGGTATGTCCGTCTATTTCGTCCATTCCAGCAGAAATTATGATCTCGGAACTCAGTGGTGGGGCGCCGACGGCTCCATAATAATTTTTGAGGACATTGAAACGCAATATCCAGCTAATGGTGGTGTCGATGACATAGTGAAGGCACAAGCACAGTTCCTCTCGCAATTCGGTGGAGTCATCTCTCCCGGTGATTTGTGCGTTTTACAGTATTCTCTCCCCAGCATCAACGCAGTACTGACTCACCACTTCTAGTATCCAACTTGCTGGTGCCGTCGGCATAAGCAACTGTCCGGGTGCTCCCCGGCTACAATTTCTCCTCGGCCGTCCCAATGCAACCGCGCCTGCTCCAGACAACACTGTTCCTGCTCCATTCGACTCCACCGATACCATTTTAGCGCGCTTCGCCGATGCTGGGTTCATTCTGACGAAGTGTTGCTCTTCTAGCCTCGTCAGTATGTCTCTTACCTGCAGGACGTTTGGCTCACGGTCTTGCTACAGCCACTCGATCGCCGCGCCAAGGACATAGACCCTAGTGCTCCCGGCGCACCCTTTGATTCTACTCCGGGCATGTTCGACACACAGTTCTTTGTTGAAGTACAACTCCGTGGCGCGCAATACCGGGCACAACCATATATCGTGGTGAAGCCGAGTCAGCGCTCGAAGGCGAGATCCGTCTCCAGTCTGATGCCGAGCTTGCTCGAGGTTGGTGCCCTTCATTTCTGCTGGCAAAAGAATGGGTGACTATTTATACCAAATTAGACCCACGTACCGCCTGTACATGGCAATCGTATGTCAACAATCAGGATAGGATGACGAAAGCCTTCGCGGATGCGATGGCCAAGCTCGCCGTCGTCGGACAGGACACGAGCAATTTGATCGATTGTTCTGAGGTGATTCCTGAGCCCAAGCCTCTTCCCGCTGCGAATTGTCACAGTTATTTCCCTCCTGGCTTCACCAATGCGGATGTGGATCAGGCCGTATGTGTTGTCTCCTCTCGTCCACGTTAAGCTTCTTACCGATCGCCGTGTCTGTCAGTGTGCCAGCACACCCTTTCCGTACCTTCCAACAGATCCCGGTCCATCTACACCCATCGCTCCTGTGTGAACAGGGATTAGCTTCGGTTACAAGCTTTTCTCTCCGACAGCTTCATCTCGATGAGTGATTTTTCCATTGGTAAGCATGGCCATCATCGGGTCAAAGAAGAAACGTTACAGTAGTAGAATAATTTTCAACATCGATACAGATATCCACCGTTGGGACTGTGATTGCCGATTCTGTCCTTCATTATACTTTCTACCCCTTTTCGGCTTTTACGCGATTGAGTACCATCCAACATTTCATTACACCTCATTACGATATATCAAAATTTGCAACATTTCATTGCATGATAGAATGAGGTGATATTTCCTTGCTAAGACAACCGTAGACCACCAGTAAACATCTAAACCGTGATACCACAGCATGCTTTTACCCGGCACGATGTTCTAACAGCAATTTAGTAATCTCCTTGTGTCCCATCTCCGAGGCATACTCGGACGCGGTTTTGCTGTCCTCGTCCTCCGCGGCTACATTCGCACCATGCTCGAGCAGTATGCGTGCGAGCTCAACCCTCCCATAAGTGCCGCCACATGCAACGGGGTAAAGAGGTCATTTCTCCGTGCGTTCACGTCTGCGCCGTACTCGAGCAATAGTCGGACGATATTGGACAACGACGGGGCGAAATTCGGGTCTGCCCAATAAGGACTTTCCGACACACTGTGTAACGGGGTCTTGTCTTCAGAATCCCGGGCATCGACGTACTCGTGGAATACGGTTCTGCGGCCGTCGTCCGTTACACCGCTGACACAGTGCTCGAGCAGCACGCGTAAGACGTCGATCCTCCCATATCGTGCCGCAACATGCAACGGGGTAAGACGGTCATCTTCTCGCACGTTTACGTCCGCACCATGTTCGAGTAATAGTCGGGTGATTTTGGTCAACGATAGAGCAAAATTCGCGTCTCCGTCGTGATGACGGCCTTGAGATGCATCATGTAGTGCAGTCCTGCCATTGGATTCCTGGGCGTTTACTTCTGCCTTGTAATTGAGTAATACCTGAACCATCTCGAAATTTCCACTGAAAGCTGCAGAATGCAGTGGTGTTTTCCCCCAAAGCCGCTGACATTCGGGTGTGCACCGTTGTCGTGGAGAAACTTTGCAATCCGATTATGCCCTGATGCTAATGCTGCTACCAGCGGTGTCAAATAGCAGCCACCTTGAGCGTTCACCTGCTTGGGATCATTAACAACCAGGTGTTCCACCAGATCTTGGAATCCACTCCGCGCCGCGTAGTATAGGGGAGTCGCATCGAATTTCGAGTAGGGTGTGAAGTCGTGAAAGGCTGATCCAAATTCGAAAGCGGTGTCTATGTCGTGCAGTTTGAGCCAAGCCGCAAAATATGGCCTTTCCAGGTCGAAGAGATACTCCATTCCCTTTCGTAGGCATGACGACACCTTCTCATCCTGCGCATGGGCGACCCAGTGTTGAGCTGCATATCTAGCCAGAGGAGAGTTGTTTCTGACGACGCCCTCTTCAACGCGATCGTCCGATCGGAGCAAAACGCCCATGCAAGCTTGCGCGAGAATTGCATGAGCAGGCTCAAGAACGATATGATAACCCGAGATATCGCCAATTGAGGTAGCAAGCCGGGCCGAGGTCAAGAACTCCTTGACCGAAAAATGCGAGAATTGCACAATTCGTGATTCTTCGGACTCGACAATGGCGATTAAACTGGAGCATGAGCTGAGAAGGGCCTGTTCTTGATCCTCCCAACGCCAAGTCGGGTTCAACTTCGGGATCCCTTCTTTATCATCAAAATCAACGGCGAGGACTTCTGCAAGCTCCGACACATGAAGTGGCCGAATTGCAACGACCAGGCATTGCAATAGTCGACGCGCGTGCTCTCGGTTTGGCTTCTTAATTTCTTTTAGTACACGCTCGTATGTCCCATCTAAAGACTCGGGTAGTTCATCGAGGGTACGCCGGACACTTGGTGGAAGACAGTGCCGAAGGGTTTCCAATTGACAGAATACCCACCGAAACCTGCTCGACAACTTAAACAATCATCACAAACGTCGAGCAATTCACTTACATGCCATCAGCTCTCTCAGAGAGCACCTCAACGACCAGTTCCTTGTCTTCTGTCCTCCATCTTCTCATGATTGGTTCCGAATTTGAGTAAACGACCGACTTGACATACTCCACGATATCGGTCTTCTGCCCACTCTGGTCATGAAGAGACACTCGGCGCGAGGTCAGAGGTTCAATGACACCTCGTATGTCAATTTCGGGGCGACTAGTGATGCATATATGAAGATTTGGAAGGCCAAGCTCCACGAGTTCCTTCACAAGTTGAAGCACCCTTTCGCGAGGTGATGGGATCCCAGAGCTGTTCGGAGACTCGTCAAGTGCGTCAATAACGAGGTAGGTTGGAAGTTGGTCAGGAAGTGTGAGCATCTGTTTCAGGCATTCTGTCAAACTGTTATCACTAGGCTGGCTCTTGCCCTCGTCATAAGCCGAATAAAGATCCAATAGAATGTCGCAACGAGGACCCGAGCGAGCAGAAAGTTGACCGAGAAGGGAAGGGACAAGGTCGCGGAAGCCTTGTTTGTTGGCGTCTCGAAAGTCGAAATAAAAATATGCCATCGACGCTTCTCCAGCCTTGCACATGGCTTCAATATCCTGGATTACTGTAGAACTGACAGGAGACATCAGTCATCTCTGACGAGAATAATCGAGAATCCACGAACCAAAGGACGCTTTTGCCCGAGCCAGCTGTAATACAAGAGGGTATCAGAGGGAGTCAGGATGGAAAGAGGACAGGGCAAACGTTTTCCGTGAATCCAAAGCAGTGAACCTGTTGATTTCCACTCCTGAAAGAAGCTGCCTTGAAAAAACCAAGACGCAGTTTTCTTGTGATGGGTACCACATGCGATGTTGTGGTTCGTTGAGGGATCTGGTGGGGAGAGCCATCTGTGAATGCTTTCTCGCAATTGATTCCCTGAAAGGATGCGCAAGGCTCGGTAGTCAGCGCAAGTCAGCAATGATGAGGTTAAATGACAGACGTTTCACTTGGTCCACGTCAGCGGCTGTCTGTCGTGTGGCCACCTTCACTTCCTTCCCGTCTGAGTGGTTCATTGTTTAAGTATATTGCGGGGATCGATAGAACATGATTTACGCACCATGAATGACCTCCGTGACCCTGTCATCGACCACCCTGACTCTATCATCAACGCTGGCCACCATAGCGTCCACAACCTTCACTGTGTTGTCAATGCTGACCACTCTATCCCCCACGCCAGCCACTCGATCATCCACGCTAGTCACCTTATTGTCGATAGCTACCACCTTATCCACGATTTCCTTCACAATTTCGCCCACAGCGTGCGTGGCTTTCAGATTTTGTGCGATGCCCATCCAAGCCTCTTCATGAGTCAGTTTGTCTAGCCTCTTCAGCGCGTCTTCCATGTCTGTCCTTCCGATCACCTTTTTCGCATATTTTTCTGAAAGGCTCAATCAACAACGACACATTTGTACACCGAATACTTACTTATTCGGCTTTGTCTAATCTCCTTCGTTGCGATCCCAAGAAATGAGAGAACCTCGACCATTATCTGAATGATTATATCCATCATTTCCGCGGTCGGTCGCACTTCTGTATAGACCTCGACGCGTCGGAAAAACATCTCGATCCGCTCAAAGACGTCAACAAGAGTCCCTTGGCTTGCTCGGACATCCTTAGCTGCCTGAGAGGTGTAAGTGTTATAATGGCCTACGCAAAACTAATAACGATACACACTGAAAGGAGCACGCCGACTCCAGCAAAAATGACGCTCCCAGGTGAGAATAGCTGCGAGATAAATGAGAGAGCAGATCTCAGACAAATGTTTTTCCTGATGCATACCAAGCCAACACCCGCTCCAAGAATGCTAGAGAAAGCATAGAGGACGTTCACGGTTGGATCAAGCCATTTTATCCAACGTTCATCAGTACTCCGGGACTCATCTGGCCCCTGGAGTTGTTCTTGAAGGATAGCAAAAATGGCACTGGGAGAGTCGCAGTTCTGGAGCTGGACAGCGAGTGGATGTGAAAGTAGATCGTTCTTCGTGCGTTTTTTGTACTTGTTCAAGGCATTATTGATTATTAGTTGGAAGTTGGAGGACGAGGATGAGGCAGCAGGGTGAGTGTGAGACATGAGTGTGAGAGTAAGGTGTTTGTTGGTGCTAGAGATGGTGGTTGTTGGTGTTCGAGCTTTCGAGGGCAGAGGGGAAAGGATCGGTCGTAAGTAGACGCACTGCCTCATGTTTGAACATGTCCGACATGCCCGCGCGATAAATTGTAGAAACGAAGGATTGATGACAGGACCACCGAGTAGTGCCGAGAATCTCAACCCCACGCTCTGTCGCACAGACCAAACTCGAACAAGTATTACAGGCATAACTGTGGAATCACACACGCACGAATTCTCGAGCGTACGAGATAGCACTTGCGCGATAGTTTGATATGGAATACTGGTCTTTTCATCACTTGTGACGAGAACTCGATCAGACTGTTCGGCCGACTCAAAAACACCTAGCATGCCGACAAGGAATGACATGAATGGTTGTTGGATAGATCCGAGTGGGTCGAGCCATGCCAACCCACTACAGTATCCAGGAGAAGTACGGATCGTGCTACCTGAACATGCGGCCCATTGGGAGGAGGGCGATTGGGACTAGAAAGGTACCTGCTCACTGATCACCCACCCCGCCTGGCTGAACGCATCCTAGGGTTCCAGTACGATCTTTCAGGTCATGATACAACAGATCTATCTCGGTTAACGGGTTTGTCCTGAATGTGGTCAAAGCTTTTGATGTCCCCTCACAACTCTCCGGCATCATTCTCAACTAGCCGCCCACAAACGACGTACTTGTTTGTGAAGTGCTCTATCCAGCCCTTCATGTTCTCGCTTGAGGGAGAAAGGGAGGTCAGCATTTGCAACAAGAAATAACAACCGTACAAACATCTCTTCCGGACTAGGTCCCCGAGCTTGTCAAGAGGTTGGTCTACAGGCGTTAACATCTCTATTCGGTCGTGAGTCGGGCAGCGGTCAGCTGCGCAGAAAGAGAACGAGGCTTACCAATATCAAACGATTGTTTCGCCATACCCCGCGACGCATCCCGCCCCGCAAAATTCCCGTACATGCCATCTTAGAAGACCATCAGTCATCGTTTCTGTTGGGAATTTGAGGTAGCGAGTGCTCACCCGGGCCGTAGAATCCCCTGCCAGCTGTGACGTCAAACACGGTGCCAGCGATGGCAAGCAGGATCCTCCCCCGTCACGTCCACTGAATTTTTCGAGCGTGCGTGGTGTATACGTCGTATACAGTAAGGAAAGTGCATGCGTGCGGGGCATCCATGAGTAGCCGGCTTTGAACTCTGTTGGGGGTGTGCGCGGGATGGAAGTGGAGGGGACGATTATGCGTTGGAGGAGGTAGAGAATGTAAAGGAGCAGGGCAGTGTTGACTGGGTGCGAGAGCGAGAATGACATCTTACTGGGGGGTGGGGGTAAGGTGGTGAGGATGTGAATCCACTTCGGATCCCTCCCGTTGACCTTAACCCCGTATAAATCCCTTCAGTCACGGCACACCGATAATTTAGGTCATCATCGCATGCTGTAACATCAAGAACCGCTCGAATCCTCAGCCCCGCGTGGTTCTAAGAACATTTTCTTTGAGAGCTCGTCTACAACATGCCCATCATCCATGGTGCCTGACTCCCTCTCTCTACCTTTGCAGGAGGCGCGCAACAGTCACGATTGCGATACGAAGGGCCCGTCCGTCGGATTCGTACCCGACCCCTCTACTGGTTCCATTCCCCTCGATGCGCCTGGTAAGGGGGGAAGGAGCAACGATCTACTGTATTTTCACACCTACAGCGACTTCCATAGTTCCACTGTCACGGCCCGAACGGGCGCTGTATGGTCGATTGATAACGGTGGCATGGATCAGTGACCCTCGATGCTGTTTGGAAATTGATTTCTCGTGCACCCGGTGTACATGTAGCAGTATCAGAAGTATACTACTTTTTTTGGCTCAACGGGAGCCTTGCCAAAAGCCTTGACAATTCCAGTAAACGCGCCCGCCCGCACCTTTGCCTTCTTCCGTGCTCTCTCCTCTCCATGCTCGTCTCTGTCTACTTCCGCATTTTTTCGTCGAATCGTATGAAAGTCGTCCTCGTCAGCGCCACCCTCATGGCCCGTACCCAGCAACGTCGCAACAGCAGTCCCCTCTACTGTCCCACGCCATTTTCAGCAAAGAAAAGAAGAAAAGCATCGTCAGAAACTTGAGTCGATAACGAGAAGAAAATCAATTGCCGACCTATTTTACGAAGGGTGCAGTCCCTGGCAAGGTGCGTCGTTTCTCCACACAATTTGCACGAGCCCCCATTCGGGTACACGCCCTTGCCGTTATTTTGCGGACACGAGCTCGCGAGGTGGCCCCGTCCAGAGCACACAAAACACGACGCGAAGGGTAAAGGGTTGTCAGGCTGCGCCGGCCGCCGACACCGTGCAAGATTGTGTTTTGCGAGCCACACCGGTAGCAGATGCCACGGCGACAACAGCAGTAGTCTTGGCGCTCGTTTTCGTAGTCGTAGTCGTAGACCCGTCGCGATCTGTATCGGACCGTATGGATGGACAGTCTTTGGCCGAGTGGCCAATCTCGCGACACGCGAAGCAGGTCATGTGTGTATGTCGTCCTTCTATGCGTTTCAACCGCCGCGCTTCAGTCGAAGCGGCTCTGTCTGCAGCGGCTGTAGTGACGTAGTATGGGCATCATCATCACCGACGTTAATTAGGAAAAAAAAACGCACTTTTAGCCCTTCTAGCCTTTTCCTTTAGCTTGGCCGCTAAGACCTTTTTTCTTGTCTTCGTTCTTGCGCTGTTGGTAACCGACGAGCTCGCCTTGTCCGCGTCGTTGGCAATGGCCGCGGGAACAGAATCCACAGCCACCCCTCGCTCTGAGTTCGCTTTGCTCTTTCGGCGCCGTTTATGGTTGGACTCTGCTGGTGTATCGATGTTGCTTTCGTACGGGGCGGGTGATGCCTTGGCGTCGGCGTCATGAGGTGGGCCTAGCACAGATGTCGATGCAGTATTCGAGGCAATTTGATCATCATTTGGGTCAAAGCTCGCCTGCGCCTGAAAATACGTCCTTTTCCAACCGACATTCGTATAGCGAGTCATGGTGTACCCCGGGAGACTCTGAGGGGAGCGGTTAGCAAAGACAATTCTGTGAGAATTGGCAGGCCGGGCCGTCTTCCCATACTACTTCTTTCGGTGTCACTGTTACTGTAAACTTGCGTTTCGTCAATCCAGAGAAGTAGCCTTTTCACTTACATTCTCATCGGTCTGATCTACTATATATTGAGGAACTTTAACATAAACGCTCGTTTTTTTTGTCGAGTCGGTACTCCAACTCGCACTCCAGCTCATCGACTTTCACTGACACTGGATCAATTGAAAGTGGGTTTATCTCCGTTTTCTTTCGTCCACGACCTCCGTGATATCATGCCGTGTTTATTTAACGTGCCAGAGTGTGGAAAGCCGAGCTGAAGGGTCACCGTGACAATTCGGTGGCAACCTATTACTGTAATACGGCGCTGTTACACACACCTTCCTCTTATCCCTACGCCGTGCTCTGAGACATGCCGCAAGACAATCCATTGTGGCTCTACAAGCCTGCATCGCTCTTGCGAGCCACGGGCCACGGCGTTTAAGACGGACGCACCGTCGTTCTCTACAAGCTACCATTACATTTCCCAGATCCTCAGTGACTGTTCTCGGACTGTGACACAGATTTTCTTCTCACTAGCTCGTGTTCATACGTTCATGTTCGAGGACTCAGGTAGTTGTACTCAAGCACGTATGCCCACGATGCCAAGTCACTGCCAGTGCGTGTCTGGCCGTGTGATGCACTTCAAAATTGATTATCTGCCTTTGATTCTTATCTTTCATTGGCTACACCACGCAGTTATCGTGTTTTCTCTCGTTCGCGTTTAATCCCAGTTTCTTGGCCACAGCGGAATCTGAGCGACGATGGTACAAAAGTGTAATTAATAGTACATGGGCTTGCCCAGTTGCCCAGTCCGGATCTCGGCTGCGTTGTCGTGTCATCCGACGTTTGACCAACGCATCAACTACCAGGGCATTTCTTGAGCACAACATGTACGCGGACATCTCTTTCCTGGTTCGAAGTTACGTCGAGCCAGCGTTGGAGAGCGTGGTGTCCGACTTGTAGTCTTGCATGCTCACGTGACTCCCCCTCTGGTACACGGCAGAGGAACGAACACCTACATACTACCACTGGATATAACAAAATATTACAGAGAAAGGGGTATTTTTTGGCCAAAGTAAACAAAGCCTGGTAGGTCTCTATTTAAAACGTGACACTACGGTACAATTACCTGGCACGATGTTCTGATAGCAATTTGGTAATCTCCTCGTGTCCCATGTCCGACGAAAGCTGGGACACAGTTTTACCGTCCTTGTCCTTAGCAGCTACATTCGCACCATGCTCGAGCAGCACACGTACGACCTCGGCCCTCCCATATTGTACCGCAACATGCAACGGGGTAGAGTGGCCATTACCCCGCGCGTTTGCCTCTGCACCGTGTTCGAGCAACAGCCGCGCGACGCTGGACAGCGATAGAGCGATATTCGGGCCTTCCATAGAAGGTCCTCGTGACGCAAAATGTAATGGAGTCTGGCCGTCGAAATCCCGGGCATTAACGTACTCCGACACAGCTTGGATGGCGGTTTTACCGTCGTCGTCCTCCATCCCTAGATTCGCAACATGCTCGAGCAGCACGCGTACGACCTCGACCCTCCCATATTTTGCCGCCAAATGCAACGGGATAGTGTGGTGATTGCTCCGCGCGTTTACGTCTGCACCGTGTTCGAGCAATAATCGGGCGACCTTGGACAACGATAGGGCGATATTGGTGGTGGCCCCAAAATAAAAACCTTCCGACGCAGAATTTAATGGAGTACCGGCCCGCAACATTCTGGGCATTGACATCTGCCTCGTATTTGAGCAATACCTGGACTATCTCTAAATCTCCATAGAAAGCTGCAGAATGCAGTGGCGTGTTGTCACCATTGTGTCCGACATTCGGGTGTGCACCCTTGTCACGAAGAAGCTTTGCAGTCTGGAAATGCCTTCCTGCCAACGCTGCGATCAGCGGTGTCACGTAGTAGCCACCTGTAGCGTTCACGTCATTGGGCTCCTTGACAATCAGGTGTTCCGCCAGATCTTGGAATCCACACAACGCCGCGTAGTATAGGGGAGTAGCGTCGGATACCGAGTGGGTGATGATGTCAAAGGTCGACCCGAACCGGTGGATAGTGTTTAAGTCGTGCAATTGGAGCCAAGCCGAAAAATATGGTTTGCTCGCGTCAAAGAGATACTCTATCCCCCTTTGTAGGCACGATGACAGTTTCCCATCTTGCGCATGTGTGACCCAGTGTTCAGCTGCATATCTAGCCAGAGGGGAGCTGTTTCCGGTGCGTCCCTCTTCAAAGCGATCGTCCGACCGGAGCAAAACGCTCATGCAAGCTTGCGCAAGAATTGTATGCGCAGGTTCGAGAACGATATGATAACGAGAGATATTGCCAATCGAGGTAGCGAGACGTTCCGAGGTCAGGAACTCTTTGACCGAAAAATGCGAGAATTGCACAATCCGTGATTCATCGGACTCGACAATGGCGATTAAACTGGAACATGAGCTCAGAAGTTCTTGATCCTCCCAACGCCAATTCGGGTTCAACTTCGGGATTCCTTCGTCGCCAAAATCAACTGCGAGGACTTCTGCAAGCTCCGACAATCGAAGTGGTCGAATCGCAACGACTAGGCATTGCAATACACGACGAGCGTGGTGCAGGTTTGGCTTCTTGATTTCTTTTAGTATACGCTTGTATGTCTCATCTAAAAACTCGGGTAATTCGTCGAGGGTACACCGGACACTCGGTGGAAGACAGTGCCGCAGGGTTTCCAACTGACAGAATACCCATCTGAACCTGGTCGACAACTTGAACAAGTATCACGGACGTTGAGTAATTCACTCACATGCCATCTGCTCTCTCAGAGAGCACCTCAACGACAAGTTCTTTATCCTCTGTCCTCCATCTCCTCATGATTGGTTCCGAATTCGAGTAAACGACCGACTTGACATACTCCACGATATCGGACTTTTGCCCACTCTGGTCAGGAAGGGACACTCGGCCAGAGGTCAGCGGTTTAAGGATATCTTGTATGTCACTTTCTGGCCGACTCGTGAGACATACATGAAGATTCGGAAGACGAAGCTCAACGAGTTCCTTCAAAAGGTGAAGCACCCTTTCGCGGGGTGTTGGAATCCCAGAGATATTCGGGCACTCGTCGAGGGCGTCAATAACGAGGTAGGTTGGAAGTTGATCAGGAAGTGTGAGCATCTCTTTCAGGCATTCCGCCAGAGTGATATCACTAGGCTGGTTCCTGCCCTCGTCATGAGCCGAATAAAGATTCGATAGAATGTCGCAACGAGGACTCGACCGAGCAGAAAGTTGGGTGAGAAGGGAAGAGAGTAGATCGCGCAACCCCTGTTTGTTGGTGTCTCGAAAGTCAAAATAGAAATATGCCATCGACGCTTCTTCGGCCTTACACATGACTTCAATATATTGAATCACCGTGGAACTGACAGGAGATGTCGGTCATCGTTGACGGGAACAATTAAGAATCCACAAACCAGAGAACACTTTTTCCCGAGCCAGCTGCAATACAAGATAATATTAGAGGAAGGCAAGTGGGAAAAGGACAAGGCCAACGTTTTCCGTGGACCCAAAGAAGTGATCCTGTTGACTTCCATTCTTGAAAGATGCTGCCTTGAAAAAACCAAGATGCGGCTTTCTTGTGGTAGGTACCACATGCGATGTTATGGTTCGTTGAGGGATCCGGTGGGGAGAGCCACTTGTGAATCCTTTCTCGCAGTTGGTTTCCTGAAAGGATGTGTAAGGCCCCGTAGTCAATAATGATGAGGTTAGATGACAGACTTTTCACTTGATCAACGTCAGAGGCGGTTTGTTGCGTGGTTACCTTCACTTGATCTACGCCAGTGGCAGTTTGTTGCATGACTACTTTCACTTCCTTTCCGTCTGAGTCGTTCAGTTTAAGTATAATTAAGTGATAAGACAAAAATAATTTACGCACCACGAATGACCTCCGCGACGCTGTCACCGACCACTCCCACCCTATCATCAACGCGTGCCACTTTATCACCCACACCAGCCACCCTATCATCCACGGCAGCCACTCTATCGTCGATCGCTATCACCTGTTCCACGACTTCCCTCACACTCTCACCCACAGCGTGCGTGGCCTTCAGATTTTGTGCAATGCCCATCCAAGCTTCCTCATGGGTCAATTTGTCTAGCCTCTTCAACGCATCTTCCATGTCTGTCCTTCCAATCAGCTTCTTCGCATATTTTTCTGAACATCATTTCAATTAACAGTGACATTTGTATAACGAATACTTACTTATTCGGCTTTGTTTGATTTCCTTTGTTGCGATTCCAAGAATAGAGAGAACTTCGACCATTATTTGAATGATTATGTCCATCATTTCCGTGGTAGGCCACACTTCTGTGTAGATCTCGACGCGTCGGAAAAACATCTCGATCCGCTCAAACATGTTGACAAGAGTCTCTTGGCTTGCTCGAACATCTTTGGCTGCCTGAGAAGTGTAGGTATAACGATTGACCACGCGAAGTCAATAAGGATACACACCGAAAGGAGGATGCCGACTCCTGCAAAGATCACGCTCGCCGGTGAGAATAGCTGCCATATGCATATCAGAAAGCGAGCTGGGACACGTGCATGTCCTGAGGCATACCAGGCTAACACCGGATCCAAGAATGCCAGAGAAGGCATAAAGGACGTTCACGGTCGGATCCAGCCATTTCGTCCAACGTTCATCGGAACTCCGGGGCTGCTCCAGCCCATGGACTTGCTCGTGAAGGACAGTGAGAATGGCACTTGGAGAGTCGCAGGATTGGAGTTGGGTGGCGAGTGGGTGTGCACCTAGATCGTTTTTCGTGCGTTGTTTGTAGGTGTTCAAGGCGTTATTGATTATGAGTTGAAAGTTGGAGGACGAGGACGAGGCGGCAGTAGGGTGAGTTGGGACATGAATGTGAAAACAAGGGGTTTGTTCGTGCTAGAAGAATGAATCTGGATGATTGGGCTAGAGAAGGTTGGAGGGCAGAGTGTGTCACTAGTCGTAGGGTGCACTGCCTCATGTTGGCGCGTGTGTCCGACCCGGATATAGGCGATAGGCGCGAGTCCGTTGATAGGAGAAAGTGACGGGGCAGGCGTGATTACGGTAAGATGCGGAACTCAATAGCTCAGGCTGCTGCTCAGCCGACTTGGAGCAAACGGTGCTTGATTTACAGTAACATACCATTAGCAAGCCTACAGGCTGCACCAGAGGCCGCATGCAATATCCAATTCTTGAATTACTGTATGATGATACAGGTCTGCAAACGAAAGCAAATGCGCCTCCTCCGCCGCATAGGCTCTAACTTGGCTACTTAGCTGAGTAGATCTAACCACCCAGCTCCTCTACCGCGGTCTGCCTCTGGCCGCCGCACACACCTCGTATTAACTTACCAGCATTCCATTACACGTCCACAAGACAACGTATCAATCTTTTGTAACAAGTATCTATTCTAATGAGTTGCATGATTCCTCACGGAACCTGCACGTCAACTACAATACAAGTTGTCCGAAGCCGCCTAATCAGCCAAAATGCCCTGTGCCGTCTAACAATCGAGAGCATGGTCTGTAGTCCTGATGCTGATTGAATCACAACTCTTGCACCGCCGTTGGGCAAACCCAAACGTGAAGTTGAATTTCAACATCGCTTCTTCGACTACTGGGAACTTACAGTAACAGCTCGATGTGACCAGGTCCCAGCCATGCGACCCGCATTGAAAAACAAAATATTCCTATTTTTCTGAGACACACCCAGAAGATTTAATTGGGTAGTAGCGGCCCCATACGGCAACGCAAGTATGATCGCGACACGAGAAGTAGTTATACCCTCGACCACAACCGCTGCCACACTCTCTTCGTAGGAAGCATTACAATGTGTCGCCAAGGAACCCTTTAACGTGCAGTACAAGCTCTAGATTATCGCAAATCTGCCTTCTGTAATATCCCCACATAGTTTTTCATCACCTCGTTCTTGGGACAGCTCATGAATTCTACCTTTGAGTCATTGAAAGCGGTCATAAAGGCCAAACTTCAGGTAACGAAGTTCATCACGGCGTGCGAGAAGGGTCAAGATGCGTTGGTAATCCAAAGTCTTGCTCTCTTTTGTGTGGCGTAACATGTTGTTCCCCAAGATGGCCTGTAACCAGGCCACAGCGAGATCCTCAAGCTGCTTATTGAGTGGTTGGTCTAAAGGCATTAAAATCTCTATTCAGTCGCAATCGGGTCAGCAATGAATGGCGCAGAGCAGAAAAGACGATTGCCAAGATCAAACGATTGTTTCGCCGTACCCCGCGACCCATCCCGCCCTACAAATTTCCCGTACAACCCATCTTGAAAGGCCGTCAGTCATTATTGCCATTGATGATTCACGAGGCAGCGAGTGTTCATAGAGCCTCCTGCCAGCTGTGATGTTGAACACGCGCCGGCGGTTGCGAACAAGATCCTCCCTCCATCATATCCATCTAATTTTAAGAGCGTGCGTGGCATACGTCATGAAGAGTAGCGAAGGTGTGTGCGTGCGAGGCATCCGTGAGTAGAACACGGTACGGGCGTGCGCGGAGGAAGGTAGGGGGAAATTATGTGTTGGAGGTATAAGATGTAAAGGAGCGGCAGTATTGAACGGGTCGAACGGGTGCGAGAGCGATGAACGACATCTTGCTAGTGAAGGAGCAGTATCGCGTTGACCTTAACCCCAAGGGACTCCCATCCCGCCATTACGGAACCGCAAACCCTCAAATGAGTGATCCGCGTGCCCGGAGTCGAACATCCATCTACTATCACGTATGACAGAACGAGAGGTATTTCAAGGTAGACTGTTAGTAGGCATCTAAAATAATTCTAAATGTGATGTTACAACATTTCTTGCACTGGCAGGCACCAGGTTCTGATAGCAATTTCTTAGTCTCGTCGTCCCGCGCAATCTGTAAAGCGGTATAACCGTGGTCGTTCTCCGCACCTACATCCGCACCTACTCGAGCAGCACACGTACAACCTTGACCCTCCCATGTTGTGCTGCCACATGCAACGGGATAAGGTGGTCATCCCCCTGCGCGTTTACGTCCGCACCGTGTTCAAGCAATAGCCGGGCGACATCGGGCCACAGAGCGATATTCGGGCCTTTCGTGAAAGTTCCTTGTGACGCAAAATGTAATGGAGTCTGGCCGTCGGAATTCCGGGAATTAACGTAACCCGACACAGCCTGGATTGCGGTTTTACGGCTGTCGTCCTCCGCCGCTAGATTCGCAACATGCTCGAGCAGCACGCGTACGACCTCGACCCTCCCATATTTTGCCGCAAAATGCAACGGGATATTGTGGAAATT
The DNA here is from genome assembly GCA_022376525.1 of Russula vinacea. Classification (NCBI taxonomy): domain Eukaryota; kingdom Fungi; phylum Basidiomycota; class Agaricomycetes; order Russulales; family Russulaceae; genus Russula; species Russula vinacea. The sequence goes on along the minus strand of WTXL01000025.1, from coordinate 148,437 downwards.
GCTCCGCGCGTTTACATCCGCACCGCGTTCAAGCAATAATCGAGCGACAGTGGACAGCGAAAGGGCGAAATTGGCGCGTCCATGATAATCGCCTTCAGACGCAAGATGTAATGCAGTCTTGCCCTTGACATTCCGGGCATTGACATCCGCCTTGTACTTGAGTAATACCTGAACCATCTCGAACTCTCCATAAAAAGCGGCAGACTGCAGCGGAGTCATGTCATTATAACCTCGGACATCGGAGTTTGCACCATTGTCGCCGAGAAGATTTGCTGTCTGAAAATGCCCTCCCGCCAATGCTGCGACCAGCGGTGCCACATAGTAGCCACCTGTAGCGTTCACCTGCGTGGGGTCATCGACAATCAGGTGTTCCACCAGATCTTGGAATCCACACAGCGCCGCGTAGTATAGGGGTGTTGCGTCGGATTTCCAGTGGGGTTCAAACACGTTAAAGACTGACCCGGGCTGGGTAGGAGTGTCTATGTCGTGTAATTGGAGCCAAGCCGCAAAATTTGGCTTGTCTACGTCAAAGAGATGTTCCATTGCCATTCGTAAACACGAGGACACTTCCCCATTCTGGACATGGGTGACCCAGTGTTCGGCCGCATATCTAGCAAGAGGAGAGTTGTTGCTGACGCTGCTCTCTTCAACGCGATCGTCCGACCGGAGCAAAACGCTCATGCAAGCTTGTGCAAGAATTGCATGCGCAGGCTCAAGGACGATGTGATAGCGCGAGATGTCTCCAGTCGAGTTAGCGAGCCGATCCGAGGTCAGGAACTCTTTGACCGAAAAGTGCGAGAACTGCACAATTCGTGATTCATCGGACTTGGTCCACGATTCATCGGTATCAGTCCACGATTCATCGGTATCAGTCCACGATTCATCGGACTCCACAACCCGTGATTCATTGCCATCATTGGGCTCCACGATGGTGATTAAACTGGAGCATGAGGCCAAAAGTGCTTGATCTTGGTCCTCCCAACGCCAATCTGGGTTCAACTTCGGGATACCGTCATCGTCAAAATCAACTGCGAGGACTTCTGTAAGCTCTGACACTCGAAGTGGCCGAATCGCAGCAACTAGGCATTGCAATAGTCGACGTGCGTGCTTCCTGTTTGGCTTCTTGATTTCTTTTAGTACCCGTTCGTATGTCTCGTCTAAAGACTCGGGTAATTCGTCGAGGGTGCCCCGGACGCTCGGTGGAAGACAGTGCCGAAGGGTTTCCAACTGACAGAATACCCACCGAAACCTGCTTGCAATTTTAACAAAGTATCATAAACGTTGAGTGGAGTGAATTCACTTACATGCCATCAGCTCTTTCAGAGAGCACCTCAATGACAAGTTCCTTGTCCTCAGTCCTCCATCTCCCCATGATTGGTTCCGAATTCGAGTAAACGACGGACTTGACATAGTCCACGATATCTCGCTTTTGCCCGCTTTGGTCGTGAAGGGACACTCGGCGAGAGGTCAGAGGTTCAAGGACATTTCGTATGTCAATTTCTGGGCGGCTCGTGACACATATATGAAGATCCGGAAGATGAAGTTCGACAAGGTCCTTCACGAGCTGAAGTACCCTTTCACGAGGTGATGGAATCCCGGAGATGTTCGGTGACTCATCGAGGGCGTCAATGATTAGGTAGGTTGGAGGTTGATCAGGAAGTGTGAGCATCTCTCTCAGGCATTCGGCCAAAACGATATCGCTAGGCTGGTTCTTGCCCTCGTCATGAGCCGAATAAAGATTCGATAGAATGTCGCAACGAGGACCCGAGCGAGCAGAAAGTCGGGTGAGGAGGGAAGGGACCAGGTCCCGCAACCCCTGTTTGTTAGCATCTCGAAAGTCAAAATAAAAATAGGCCATCGACGCATTTCCAGCCTTGCACATTGCTTCGATATCTTGGATCACAGAGGAACTGACAGGGGAGGTCAGTCATCTCTGACGGGATTAATTAGCAAGAATACACGAACCAGAGTACGCTTTTGCCCGAGCCAGCTACAAACAAGATGGCATTAGAATGTGTCAAGTCGGAAAGGGGACAAGCAAACGTTTTCCGTGAATCCAAAGCAGTGATCCTGTTGACTTCCATCCTGAAAGATGCTGCTTTGAAAAAACCAAGACGCAGTTTTCTTGTGATGAGTACCGCATGCGATGTTATGATTCGTTGAAGGATCCGGTGGGGAGAGCCATTTGTGAATGTTTTCTCGCAATTGATTTCCTGAAAGGACGCGTAAGGGACCGTAGTCAGCACCGATGAGTTTAGGTAACAAACTTTTCACTTGATCTACGTCGGCAACGGTTTGTTGCATGGCCACCTTCACTTCATCTACATCAGTGGCCGTTTGTTGCATGGTTACGTTCACTTCCTTTCCGTCTGAGCGGTTCTGAGTTTAAGTATGACTTCGGGGATTGATTAAAGATGATTTACGCACCACGAACGACCTCTGCGACCCTGTCGTCGACCACCTTCACTCTATCATCAATGCTGGCCACCATAGCATGGACTCCTTGCACTGCGTTGTCAACGACATCCACTCTATCACCCACACCAGCCACTCTATCGTCGATGGCTGCCACCTTATCCACGACTCCCCTCACACTCTCGCCCAGTGTGTATGTGGACTTCAGATTTTGTGCGATGCCCATCCAAGCCTCCTCCTGAGTCAGTTTGTCTAGCCTCTTCAGCGCATCCTCCATGTCTGTCCTTCCGATCAACTTCTTCGCATATTTTTCTAAATAACGTTCAATCAAAGCGACATATTTATGCAACAGATACTCACTCATTCGGCTTTGTTTAACTTCCTTCGTTGCGATCCCCAGAATTGAAAGAACCTGGACCATTATTTGAATGATTATATTCATCATGTCCGTGGTCGCCTGCACTTCTGTGTAGATTTCGAGGCGTCGGAAAAACATCTCAATCCGTTCAAAGATGTCGACAAGAGCGTCTTCGCTTGCTCGAACGTCTTTAGCAGCCTGAGAGGCGTTTGTGTTACAATAGTCCACGCGAAGTTAATCACGATACGCACCGAAAGGAGGACGCCGACCCCGGCGAAGATCACACTCGCAGGCGAGAATAACTGCCACATAAATATGAGAATGCAGATCTGAGACACGCGCATGTCCTGAGGCATACCAGGCTAACACCGGATCCTAGAAGGGTAGAGAAAGTATACAGGACGTTTATAGTTGGATCGAGACATTTTGTCCATCGTCCGTCCGTACTCCGGGATTGGTCTAGCCCCCGGACTTGCTCTTGAAGGATAGCAAGAATGGCACCGGGAGAGTCACAGGTTTGGAACTGAACGGCGAGTGGATGTGCAAGTAGATCGTTCTTAGTACGTTTTTTGTACGTGTCCAAGGCATTATTGATTATTAGTTGGAAGTTGGAGGTCGAGGTCGAGGCGGCCGTAGAGTGAGTGTGAGACATAATGGTGCAAGTAAGGGATTTGATCGTGCTAGAGTGGGTGATTGTGGGTGCAGGGGCTGGAGGGCAGAGAGGAACAATCCACTAAGCGCCTCAATTGTTGGCGTGGGTACCTGAGGAACGTGTTTGACCCCGATATGGTTGATAGGCGCGCGACGAGTGAAGTTGACAGCGACCGCGGGTTACCTGTAGGCGTACCTACACTGGCTGGACTGCGAACGGAGTTTGATTGAATATATTGTATCACTATCAAAGCTTGACTGTCGTGGGTGCAGTGCAAGCAAATCCAATTCTTCGTGCTTACAGTAAGACAAGCTTTGGCTACAACTGTTATAACCCCCTCCTCTACCGTTGTGGGTCGCTTCGATCTGCCAGCAACCACACACAAGAGATACATTTCCGTACCCGCACCTTCAAACAACTCCTCGAGAGCATACGCAAGCTGACCAGGACTCCGAGACGTCCGATCGTGGTACTGAACGGGGATTGTGATCAGACCGTTGAACGTTGAGCGCTGAGTACTGAGTGTTGGTCCAGCGCTCATGCGCTCATCCCTCGCGTATGCAGAGTCACTGAGTTACCAGAAATTGACCGCCATGCGATCTTGTTACAACCCCATTCTGCGCCTCTCTTCTGCTGGCTAAATTAGGTTGGTTTGGCTTCTCATCGATTTCATCACCATGACTGGAGTCATTCAATCGACTAGCACGAAGCAGGTCTCGTTCCAGGGAGATATTATAATAGCTCCTCTCCTAGCCGCGCTGATTCGGACGGTATGCACCTTGTCGCAAACACGGAATGGCTTGGGCCCGATTTCCATCCATCCATCCATCCTCAACTCCAACGAAAGCAAGGTGCAAGGAAAACCACGAGATCGTGTCTTTTGGTCAGAAAGATGATAAACGTGATATACCTTCCTCATTGCGCTCGCCTTCTTCAGGTTTTATTGAGATACCAATGACAGCAGAAACGCCAAGTCCCGAATCTTCCGCACCACGTAGAGCTTCATTCACGAAACGGTCTGAGTTCAACTTTCGACAAGCAACTTTGGGCGCCCTCCGTTGGAGGTCCTTCCAAAGCGGCATGCGACCGGCATGGCTTCAGGTTGACTTGATGAAGTCACCGATAAGTGAACAGTAGCATTAGATAGCGTGAAGTCAACTCCCCTTCTCTCAGCTGACTACCCGCGATAGACACGGACACGGACGTTTGGGTCTCGCGTTCCTTCGTATAGGAGGTGGCTTGGCCTGCGCCGCCGCGCGCGAACGCGTCAATCACCTCTCAAAAGCCTTTTGCCTTCCTCAGATCCATCCACGTCCGCGACGTCCGCACCGTCATTTCCCGGAGAGCCGTCATCCGAAAGGAGCATGGCGGTAGTGCGATTGATGCGCGTGCGCTTCGCAGGGTACGTCGCATCGCCGTCGTCGGGATCACGCCAGCAACGACGGGAACTGTTTCGTCCACCACTGCGCCTCTTGTGCGGACTCTGCTTTTCTAGGGTATAGGCGCATGAGCAGGCACAGCGAGAAGCGTACTTGCATCTACCTATCTGCGTTAGCCGCTTGGCACTCTAGTAACGGGCCAGCAAGACCACGAAGCAGCACTGCGTGCTGCATCGTCAGTCTGGCTCAATGAACTCTGCGGGTTCACGCAAAAATCGAGTTGGGGAAGCGAGAGTGTAGTCAGCCAAGTGGGTGATAAATCGATAAATGGGCAGCGGCAGCTTCATTGGGCATTCCAGTTTGACTACAGCAACTGGCGCATTATTGGCGGGGACACCAGCGCCGGCTGCGCCACCGTGAGCAGGTGACGCGTGCGAAGAGCGCGTGGACTGAGATTATGGGTCGGTCTACAATCCACAATCGTTGACATCTATATTCGGTCGCAATCAGGTCAGCACAAAGAAGAGGCTGGCTAAGATCAAGCGATTGTTTCTCCATACCCGCGACGCATCCCACTCCTCGAAATTCCCGTACATCCCATCTTGAAGGACCGTCGGTTACCTCTGCTGTTGAGAAATCGAGGTCACCGGGCCGTAGAACCCCCTGCCTGCTGTGACGTCGAACGCGGTGCTGGCGACGGCGAGCAATATCCTTCCTCCATCATGTCAGTTGAATTTGCGAGCGTGTAGGCGGATACGTCGTGAAGAGTAGCGAAGGTGCGTGCGTGCGGGTCAACCGTGAGTCGAACAGTGTACAGGCGTGCGCGGGATGGTGGAAGGGACAATTGTGTTGGAGGTAGAGAATGTAAAGGAGTAGGGCGGTGTTGGGCGGTGTTGACCGGTTGCGGGAACGAGAATGACATCTTGCTGGGGAAGGAGTGGACTTCGCGTTGACCTTAACCCCAAGCCTCAGGCTCGCAGGCCCAAGATCTCATAGATCTCATGTCAGAAATTGAGACTTATCAACGCATCAACCTGTACAGTGAGACGATGCTCACCCTACTCTCCGTTGAATTATCCACATGCCAGAGGGGCGACCATTCATCTACTATCATGTAGAGTACAGTATGACAAAATATTACAGAACGAGAAAGAGGCATTTCCTTGCCAAGGTAATCGTAGACCACCAGTGGGTCTAGTAAAAGGTGACGCTACATGTTCTTACCCAGCACCATGTTCTAACAGCAATTTAACAACCTCGTCGTAATCATTGCTCCACGCAACCCTTGACGCAACCTGTAATGGGGTTCTACCGTCGTCATCCTCCGCGCCTACATTCGCACCATGCTTGAGCAGCACGCGTACGACCTCGACCTTCCCCCTTCGTGCCGCCGCATGCAACGGGGTAGAGCGGTCATGCCCCCGCGCGTTAACGTCTGCACCCTGTTCAAGCAATAGTCGAGCGACATTGTGCAGCGGTAGAACGCGATAGGGAGTGGCCGACGTCAAATGTAATGGAGTCTTTCCTTCGGCATCCCGGGCATTGATATACTCCGACACAGACTGGAATGCGGGTGCACCGTCGTCGCCCTCCGCGCCTAGAGTCGCAACATGCTCGAGCAGCACGCGTACGACCTCGACCCTTGCATATCGCGTCGCTACATGCAACGGGGTAGCGCGGTCATTCTTCCGCGCGTTAACATCTGCACCGTGTTCAAGCAGTAATCGGGCGATATTGGACAACGATAGCGATATTTCGCGTTCGCCCATATGACCTTCTGACGCATCATATAATGGAGTCCTGCCCTCGTCATCCCGGGCATTGACATCTGCCTTGTACTTGAGTAATATCCGAACTATCTCGAACTCCCCATAGTAAGCTGCAGAATGGAGCGGAGTCCTCCCAGAAAGACCTTTGACATTCGGATGTGCATCGTTGTCAGCGAGAAATTTTGCTGTCTGAAAATGACCTTCCGCCAATGCTGCGATCAGCGGTGTCACATAGTAGCCACCTTGGGCGTTCACTTGCTTGGGATCATTAACAGTCAGGTGTTCCACCAGATCTTGGAATCCACACAACGCCGCGTAGTATAGGGGAGTAGCGCCAGATCTCGAGTGGGGGAAGAACATGTAAAAGGTTGATCTGGACACGGGATGAGTGTCTATGTCGTGCAATTGGAGCCAAGCTACAAAATGTGGCTTGTCAACGTCAAAGAGACAGTCCATCGCCCTTCGTAGGCATGAAGACACTTTCTCACCCTGGGCATGCGCGACCCAGTGTTCGGCCGCATATCTAGCCAGAGGAGAACTGTTTGTGATGCCGCTCTCTTCAACGCGATCGTCCGACCGGAGCAAAACGCTCAGGCAAGCCTGCGCGAGAATCGTATGCGCAGGCTCAAGAACGATATGATAACGCGAGATGGCTCCACTCGAGGCAGCGAGCCGATCCGAGGTCAGGAACTCTTTGACCGAAAATGCGAGAATTGCACAATCCGTGATCCATCGGACTCGATAATGGCAATTAAACTGGAGCATGAGCTCATAAGTGCCTGTTCTTGATCCTCCCAACGCCAATTTTGGTTCAATTTCGGGATCCCATCATCATCAAAGTCAACTGCAAGAACTTCGGCAAGCTCCTCCACTTGAAGTGGCCGAATCGCAACAACTAGGCATTGCAATAGACGACGGGCATGCTTTGGTTTGGCTTCTTGATTTCTTCTAGTACACGCTCATATGTCTCGTCCAAAGATTCGGGTAATTCATCGAGGGTACACCGGACACTTGGTGGAAGACAGTGCCGTAGGTTTTCCAACTGACAGAATACCCACCGAAACCTGCTCGACAACTTAAACTAGTATCACAAAGGTCGAGTGATTCACTTACATGCCATCAGCTCTCTCAGAGAGCACCTCAACGACAAGTTCTTTATCCTCAGTCCTCCATCTCCTCATGATTGGTTCCGAATTTGAGTAAACGACCGATTTGACATACTCCACAATATCTTGCTTTTGCCCGCTCTGGTCATGAAGGGACACTCGGCGAGAGGTCAGAGGTTCAAGGACATCTCGTATGTCGATTTCAGGGCGACTCGTGACACATATATGAAGATCTGGAAGACGAAGCTCGACGAGTTCCTTCACAAGCTGAAGTACCCTTTCACGAGGTGATGGAATCCCAGAGGTGTTTGGAGACTCATCGAGTGCGTCAATAACAAGGTAGGTTGGAAGTTGATCAGGAAGTGTGAGCATTTCTTTCAGGCATTCTGCCAGAATGCTATCACTGGGCTGCTTCTTGCCCTGGTCATGAGCCGAATAAAGATCCGATAGAATATCGCAACGAGGGCCCGAGTGAGCAGAAAGTTGGGTGAGAAGGGAGAGGACTAGGTCGTGCAAGCGTTGTTTGTTGGCGTCTCGAAAGTCAAAATAGAAATAGGCCATGGACGCATTTCCGGCCTTGCATGTGGCTTCAATATCTTGTATCACCGTGGAACTAATAGGAGATGTCAGTCGTCTCTAACAGGAACAATTAAGAAACCACAAACCAAAGGACGCTCTTGCCCGAGCCAGCTACATAAAGGATGGTATTAGAAGGGGTCAAGTTGGAAAGAGGATCGGGCAAACGTTTTCCATGAATCCAAAGAAGTGATCCAGCCGACTTCCACTCTTGAAAGATGCTGCCTTTAAAGAACCAAGACGCAGTTTTCTTGTGATGAGTATCACATGCGATGTTATGGTTTGTTGAAGGATCCGGTGGGGAGAGCCATCTGTGAATGCTTTCTCGCAATTGGTTCCTTGAAAGGATGCGTAAAGCCTTCATATTTTGTGCAATGCCCATCCAAGCCTCTTCATGAGTCAGTTTGTCCAGCCTCTTCAACGCGTCTTCCAGGTCTGTCCTTCCAATCAGCTTCTTCGCATATTTTTCTGAACATCACTCAGCCAACGGTGACAGATTAGTACAGTAAATACATACTCATTCGGCCTTCCTTAATTGCTTTGTTGCGATCCCAAGAATTGAGATAACCTCGACCATTATCTGGATGATTATATCCATCATTTCCGAGGTCCCCTGCGCTTCTGTGTAGATTTCGAGTCGTCTGAAAAACATCTCAATCCGCTCGAAGATGTCGACAAGAATGTCTCGGCTTGCTCGAACATCTTTAGCAGCCTGACAGACGCATGTGTTACAATGGTCCACGCGCGGTAAGTAGGAAACACACCGAAAGGAGAACGCCGACCCCGGCAAAGATCACACTCGCAGGTGGGAATGCCTGCCACATAAACATGAGAGAGCCGATCTCAGACAAGTGCACGGTATGAAGATACCAGACTAACACCCGCTCCAAGGATAGTAGAGAAAGAATACAGGACATTAACGGTCGGACCAAGCCATTTTGTCCATCGTTCATCGGTACTCTGGGACTGATCTAGCCCTGGACTTTCTCTTGAAGGACAGCAATAATGGCACTGGGAGAGCCGCAGGTTTGAAGCTGGGCGGCGAGTGGATGTGCACGTAGATCGTTTTTCGTGCGTTTCTTGTATGTGTCCAAGGCGTTATTGATCATAATTTGGAAGTTGGATGTGAGGACGGGGCGACTGTAGAGTGAGGGTGAGACATGAGGGCGAGAGTAAGTTTGTTCGTGCTAGAGAGGGTGATTGTGGTGGAGTGGAGGGAACAATCCACTGGGCGTTGCACTGCCTCATTGCACTGCCTCAAGTTGGCGTGGGTATTCCTGGGGACGTGCCCTTCCCGGGTATGGATGATAGGCGCGCGACACCTTTGATAACGAGCGAAGGAATCGCAGACGAGGGCTACCACAAAGATAAGTAGGCGTACCGCCGAACGGAGCGGAGTCTGACACTAGCAATGCTACAGCAGAGCTGACCGTCGTGGGTACAGTTCAAGCGATATCCAATTCTTACTGTAATGCTTCTGCAAATGAAGCAAATGCTCCTTCCACTAGGTATAACCCTCCAGCTCATCCACCGTTTGGGGCCGGTCTGCCTCCGGCCGTACACGAGGGACATACTCCTCCCCACCCGCAGCCAGCGCACTCTCAAACAACTTCTCGAGAGCATACGCGAGCTGAATATCGCGCGCCGTCACCCCCGGCGTCTTGTCATCCCCATCCTTCACGTCCGCATCAGACCTTCCTGGGGTTCGGGCGACGTGCGTCCACGTGCTGACAAGGACGGCATATTCACCCTGAATCACATCCGTCTTTGCGTGGTGCTAAAAAATAAATTAATTTGGAAAATGAGAATTGGAGACATGATGAGCTGAACGGAACGGGAAAAAAAAAACGGACCTGCTTTTTCTCCTCGTACTTGCTGAGATCTGCCAAGAACCCCTCTAGAGCCTCCGCGCTCCAAAATTCGAACCGCTTGCGCAACACAGCGATGCCGTTCCCGTTGGGCAGGATCGGAGAGAGCCCCCATCCTCGCGAGTACAACGGTTGCACGTACTTCTCAATGTCGTGCGTGCTGATGGTCGGAGGGGTGCCTTTTAAAGCTCGCGGCGGTGTCGGAAGAGGGCGGACAGATGAGAACTGGTTTTTGGGGAGTGTATCAGCCTCCCTTTTTACTTCATTCGTGGCTGCTGATTTGGGCCCGTTGGACGAGAGACGAGCACAAAGCTGGTTGCCATGTGAGAGAGCACTCGCGGAGAGGACAACTGAGCTAGTTTTTAAGCGAGTTGGAAAACGCGAGTCGCACAACAGGATATCCTGAACGCGAGTAGCATCTTCTCTCGCAAATAATACCCCCCGCTTTGAAGATCTGAAGCGTAGTCGTACGCGCAAGGTACCTTGCACGGTATGGTCGAAGGCGCTTTTGGTTTGCTTATACATAACATAACATCACGTGATCACGTTATGCCCTGCGTCCACGTTTCATCCATTCTACAACGTAGGCAAATTCTACACAATACACGTTATATTGGTAATATCACAGGTCATGCCAAATATGTCGGCAAACCATCTGATCCAAGCAGCGCCTCGCTAACGTCCAATTTTCGCGGACCGTCCCCTACACGCGTGTGGATAAATCCCTTCACGCTAGCCACAGGGAATGCCTTCGCCACTTTCTCGTTGAACCCATCCGGTAGTTTACCCTGGTTGTCCACTCAAGCCCAATGGATCCGGGAATGGCTGAGATTGCGGGAAGTAGCGCAACAAAAGTTCGACTATCTCCTTGACGTTCTCCTTCGGAGCATAGATCACCGCGTTCGGGCCAGCGTCGTACGTATAAGCGGCTTTGATCGCACCAGCGGCTCTGTTGTACTCTGTTATGATCGCGATGATGGCACGTGAGACATCGTTAAGATAAAAGATCGGTGGATCAGTGTCAAGCGCAACTGCATGGAATTGGTTGGAATCCTGCATCGTGATACGTGCAAACGCCGGGAAATCGCGGCGTAAGATAGCATCCTTTATTGCGTCCATGCGCGCAGGAACTACCTCAGCAATGCGATGTTGAAGTAGAGCGGATGTTTCGACGGTGCGCTGCATGCCTGAGGTGGATGATGTGCCCTTCTTGTCGTCCGAGACGACACAGATGAGTGCATGGATGTCTGGCCAGTGCTCGCGGGGGGCAACCTCAATAGCAAGTGAGTCCGAGCCATCGAATGCAGATCCCATCTCCCACGCGACAAAGCCGCCGAAGAGGGAGCGGCAGGCTGAGCCCGATCCTTGACGGGCAATGACGGAAAGCTGAGAGGGTGTTGCGGGGAGCTCGTAGAGCGCCGCGAGCGATGCGACGAGGGCGGCGAAACCAGACGCCGAGGACGCAAGGCCGGCTGCTGTGGGGAAGTTGTTACGGGAAGCAACGTACACCGGGAAGGTGGATAGCTGCGGGCGGAAGCGAGGTCGGATGGACAGGAAGCGAAAAGGGGACATGTGCATACCTTAGGTGCTGCAGAGTTTTGCGCTTCAACAGCTGCACGTAGACGCTTCAGTTCCACGATGCAGGTGGCCAGGCGTCCACCGGCCTCTATGGATTCTTCCTTGCCGTTAAGCCATAGCCTGTCCTTGTCGAAGGAAGGGTCCGCGCGTGAGGTAGTGGTTGAGCGAAGATGATCTTGATCAAGGGTTACAGAAAGGGAGGAGTTTGTAGGAAGGATAAGCTTGGTGTCACGCTTTCCCCAGTACCTATGATTGTGAGGCAAGATGAGGGGAGGACAATAACTGTGAAGAGAATAAGATGACTCACTTTATGCAAGCGATGTTAACTGGAGCAGATACGGTAGCCTGGTACACAGCCATTATCTAGAGAAGGGGGGTGCGGAGGAGAAGTGGGTGAAGGGACTTACTCTTATAGTGGAGAGAAAGGCGAATAGTACGCGGGTAAATGCAAAAGACCGAGTGATGACCAATCTGAAGAGTTGTCACGTTGTGTGACCGGCTGAGACACTTTTCGACTGTAGGGACAACTCTTGGGCCTTGCGACGAATTGAAAGATAAACTGACTCTCTGCTTGGTGCGTTTCCCCATTCTTTCCATTTCATCTAATCATTTCTCTCCTTTCCCCCAGGTTTTCGTCAGGATCAGTCAATTTACATATCCAGTCCGTCAGGCCCCCCGCCAATGCTATGTACTATCCTCAGCAATCCCCGGGCATCGCCCACAAGCTCTCCTCAACCCATCCCGACCCGTCACCCTGGGCACGCCCCACACATCCCTTTGGCCCGCCACCCCCTTCTCCCGGTTATCCCCTCTACACAAATGGCAATATTCCTCATCACATGCAGTCCCTCCACCACCACCAGAACTCCATCTCACACTATCCCTCGCCACCTTCAAATGGAGGTGTCTCCGTCAACGTTCTTGGTCAATCCCTTAGTGTTGGGCAGGGCTCACCGGGAAGTACCTCGAGTCAGATCATCACACCCCATTGGCAGCAGCAGTTACTCAAATGCGAGGTGCGTCATTAGTTTCTCCACCATAGACTCGTTTTACGAGCCAACCCTTTCGTTTCATCAGATGATTCGTGCATCTCGATCACCACATCATCGAGCTCGTGCCAGTGCTATGGCATCCCGCACAGTAACAAAGTCTGCAATTCCCATAACCAATCCCAACAAGCCTCCACCCGAAACAATAACGAAAGAATCCGATGGCGTAGAGAATGGCATTGGTCCAAGCCCGAGCGGAGAGCCCTCCACGAACGGCACCAGCTCCGCTGTCAACCATCCCTCATCAACGGTCGCTCCCGTAGCAGAGGCCCCCCGTCCAACTGCCGCCAAACCTCCCGAAAATAGCTGGAGCTCACTCGACATGGGCGGTGTACAGATAAAGCACCTACCGCCCACATCTGGCCTTTTCTCCTTTACCTTCCTCATCAACCTGTACCTTAACCACAATGCGCTCACAGCAATTCCCCCGGAAATTGCCAGGTTACGGCATCTTGAGCTTCTTGACCTCTCGGGAACAGCCTCCAAACGCTCCCACCAGAGATGGGCATGCTCACCAAGCTCAAGGAACTTTACCTCTTTGACAACCACATCGCCACTATTCCACCCGAACTTGGTACTTTGCATCAACTACAGACTCTCGGTATTGAGGGTAATCCGCTTGAGCCATCCCTCAAAGCGATGGTGCAGAAGGAAGGCACCCCGGCCGTCATCTCCTACTTGCGCGACTCGTGCCCTATTCCTGCGCAGCCCCACCCCGCTCTCTGCGTGACCTCATAGCACCAGGGGAACGCGAAGCACTCCTCGAAGACCCGAATGTCGAAGTGTTCAGTGTCTTATGTTTAATATCCTGTGCGAGATGTACGCAACAGAACGGATGTATGGATACACACCTTCTGGGCGCTCGAGTGGAACTACCGCCGTGATCTCATCATGGCCGAGCTCCTCAAGCATCAAGCAGATTTCTTGTGCCTGCAGGAGGTCCAGACTGCACAATACGAGGAGTATTTTGTCCCTAAGCTTGGCCCTGCCGGGTACGAAGGAGTGTACTATCCAAGTCTCGCTACAAGACAATGAATGAGGCGGATCGCAGACTGGTAGATGGATGTGCGATTTTCTTTAACAAGTCCAAGTGCGTATGTTACATCCGGTTCTCCTGTGTGGTATCTGACGGACATGGCAGATACCAGCTGGTAGAGCAAAACCCTCTCGAATTCAGTACAGTGGCCATGCAGCGACCCGATTTCAAGAAACAGATGACATGTTCAATCGGGTGCTGATTCGGAGCGACATTGCTGTCATTTGCCTTTTTGAGAACATCGAGACGGGTGCGCGGCATGTCATCGCAAATGCGCACATTTGCTGGGATCCAAAGTATAGCGACGTCAAGTTGGTGCAGGTTGCGCTACTCGTTGATGAGGTAGAGAAGGTTGCCAATAATTTTGCCAAATACCCGCCGCGGCTGCCGTCCGATGGAGTACCGATGAAACCCCCGCCGACGTACTCGGATGGTACGAAGATTCCGATCATTATCAGCGGAGACTACAACTCGGTCCCTGGTAGCGGTGTATATGAGTTTCTCACGAACGGCGTCCTTCCTGGGGATCACCCAGACTTCTTATCGCACTCATACGGCAGATATACAAGCGACGGGTTGCGGCATCGATTGGGGTTGAAGAGCGCATATGCGGGCATCGGCGAGCTACCCCTCACAAACTACACACCGAGCTTCCACGGCGCGATCGATTATATCTGGTATTCAACCGCGACACTCTCCGTCAATGCAGTTCTGAGCGAAGTGGATCGCGGGTACTTGGAGAAAGTGGTTGGCTTTCCGGATGCTCACAATCCTTCCGAGTATGTGCTTTATTTCTTGTCGAAATTCGGACCAAGGCTGACAGCCGTAGCCACATCCCCATCCTCAGCGAGTTTCGCGTCAAGCCGCCGCGCGACACACAAGCGCGTCCGCCGCCGGTTTTCCCGAGCCCGTCTCACGCATGATCTACTTTCGCACTTACCGTCCCTACCGGGTCCGCTCCGACTTGTACATAATTACCCACCCTGAAGGCCAGCTGGCATCTTTTGTGTCATACATTCACCGCCTATCAATGCTCTTTCTTTTCCCTCTTATTATTGTCTTTTTTCTGTTGCGTGTTCCCCGTCAGATGTAGCATGTGTGTGTATGGCTCTCGGTTGAAACAATATCCTGTTTAAAAGTCATCATCGTGTCTGTCGTCCGGCCGAGGTTTTCGGCGATTTCACATCATTGCGCCCTATGCTGCGTATGTAATCTCCCATCACTTTCAGATGCAACAACCCGGTCCCTACGACCACGATGTCGGCGGATGATAGCGTATCTCGCCCATCACCTTCACGCTTGTCGTACACCATCGCTGGTTGTTCAGAGCATAGCAATCGCTATGTCGCTGAGAATATCATGGTCGACGCCCCTAAGGACCCCAATAGTAGGTGGAGTGGGCAACATGAGAGCCCAAGCATGAAGCAGTGGATCCTTTTGCGACTCGACGAACTCAGCGTTGTAGGTAAGTTCTCAACCCACACTGTGCTGAGTTGTTACTAAATTCCGCTCAAGATAGCATAACTTTCGGAAAGGTACGCCCTCTCAGACGACTTGATGCTCCTCTTGCCAATCGTCTCCCTGTGTTCCGTCTCTTTCCTAGCATTACAAACGTGGGTCGTTAGTGCCTTCATCCTCATGACAAGGCCTAATCCGGAAGCTCAGAACACCCATGCAACATGAAGGAGTTCAAGATCTGCGTCGGCCTGACCAAGGATCGCATGACCGAAGTCCTCTCCTCCACTCTCAAGGATGACAGTGTGCCAGAAACGTTCACCTTGCGACATACAAATAGTGCGGGTGTGTCCTTTCCAAGCCGGTATTTAAAAATCGTCCCCATATCGTGCGTTGGCATTTGCGTTTCTCAAACAACAGAGGTATTAACGCACTTCGGCTCCTCAGCGCGTATAGTCATAGCTTTCATATATCCATCTGGTTCGTCTCCCTCTCTGGCTTTAGCGACGAGAGCTACGTGAAGGAGATCGAGGAACAGCATGATGCGGTATGCCCCAGTTGGTTGTTTTTTTGTGGAAGTTTTGCTTAACGAGGCTACCGCTCAGCACATGGAGACAATGGCTCTTCGGCATGTCCTCAAACACCTTCGTTCGCGCCGCCTTATGGCACCATTCAAGGCTCTCTCTGCATGCGCGGATGTTCAACTCGAGCATCCATTGGTCACACGACTCTACGACAGCATCGTGTCCGATGGCAATTGGGCTGAAGCCGAGCGCGTGCTGCAGCTCGCCGCAGACGATGGCCTGTTCGACACTTTCGCGCGCGAAGCGCCTGCGCAAGCCACATGGACCCGTCTCTGTGGCATGAGCGCAGACGGGGACGCGCCTCGGCAGCGCGGGGGACACGCCATGTGTATCGACGAAGCTAGGGGAAGAATCTATCTCTATGGCGGCTGGGACGGTGAGCGCAGCCTGGATGACTTCTGGGTGTATTCAATTGCGGAGGGCCAGTGGCACATTGTGCTGCGGCACGAGGGTGCGGTCTGGCCTGGCCGGCGTTCGTGCCATAAGATGGTATTCGACGCAGGGACGGGGCGGATATATCTACTGGGGTGTCTTGGTGTTAGCGATGATGATTTGAATCCCGCCCGTGCGCGAAGTCCAGGTGCCAGTGCTGGTGAGCCGCGACCGCCGACGCAACGGGCCGATTTTTACGCGTATCACACCCGGGGTGATAATGCGGGGACTTGGGAGCTTCTTTCGGCTAATACAGAGGTGCTGAGATTCTTCCTCGCTGTCCGCGGTCCTAATCGTGTCTATAGGCGTCGGGCGGACCACCATGGATCATTGATCACCAAATGGTCATGGACCCGGAGCGTGGACGTCTTTACGTATGCGGCGGGCGAATCAATGACTGGTCATCCGAGGTGCCCAAGTTTTCAGGGCTTTATGGCTATGATGTAGCTACGGGAGCGTGGTCTCAACTTCCGTGAGATATCTTTAGCTTTTTGATGGGGCTCTGTTAACGAGACATTGTTAGACCTAGGGGTACGCCCTCTGTGTCACACACACTCACACGCAGATTTGGTGCGTGCACAAATTTTGATCAAGCCTGAGCTAGGCTGAGATTATACCAGGACATTCCATGGTATTCGAACCGAACGAACATTCTCTGTACATATTTGGGGGCATGGAGGACGCTGAACGCCACCTCTATGATATGCATGTTTTCAACCTCGACACAAACACTAGCACTGAACTTTTCTCGAATTGCTCTACGTCCGGCGGCCCTGAGAAGATTTTTGCCCAACGAGCAGTGATTGATCCAGCCGTAAAGGAGATTTATGTGTAGGCCCCTTCACGTGCTCTCATTCTGCTCCCCTTGCTGATCACGGTGCATTCCAGGTTCTGTGGTCTAAAGCGCAGCCGAACGACTCCAGTACCGCGGCTCGACGGGGAGCACTGGGTGTACCGCTACTCTTCGCGACCTGGCACCTGGACTCGTACACAACCCGCACTTGGACAGCCCGACAGCGTGCCACACGCGCGCTATGCACACCAGGTCGTCTACGACTCGCTGACACGTATCGCATACCTGCATGGTGGTAATGCTGGGCGTTTACTTGAGAGTGGTGTTCTGGGTGACCATGTCCATGGGGACGACGCCCTGGCGGAGCAGAGGTTGGACGACTTTTGGAGCATGTTCATGTCGCGGTGAGCTTACCTTGTTCCCCACGTTCTTGTGCAAGCGCAACCCGTTAACTAACTTTAATTGCTGATAGGCCTGTGCGTACGGAGATCGTACGGCGCGGCACATTCCGGATCCGATGTCAACAGTACGTTGGCCCCTGCGCTACGTCTCTGTTATATCACTCGATCGTTATTTATTTGTTGTCGCGAGTATAGGTTCCGCGAAACGTGCACGACGCTCCCTGCTGTGCAAGCTCTTCGATTTCTCCAGACGGAGGTCGCCGAGGTTGCGGACCACGCCTCTGAAGAAGGGGACGTGCTGCGCGAACTGCTTGTGCCTCTCATTGGGCGCTCCGCGCCAACGTCCGTGACATCTACGCCCTCTCCGGGAGACGTGACCCCTGAAAGGTTTAGGGCCCGAAGGGAGGTGTTTCAGCAGCTTATGGAGTTTTTCCCTCAAGAGGCAAAGGAACCTTCCGCGGACTTGGCGGAAATAATTGATTGGTATGAGGAAGGTGGGGTAGATTGACCGGTAGGGATCGAGTAATGCTGCGCAGAGTGCGGGTCTCCTGCTGGTTGTTGTATGATATTGTAGCTGTTACTCTGCAGCTAGGCCGTAGGATTCGTTTATCCTTTAGGCTCTCTGTTGTTTCTAGTACGTCTTAACTCGAATCATGTCGAGTCCCACCAAAACACTCTATCATCATGACATTTGTCTTTTGCCAACTTGCGGGGTAACTTGGCGCAAGGACAACCCACCCCCTTTCACGACAAGATGCCTACGCAATGGAACGTTCATTACCTTGGATAATAGTCTGTAAAGGGGGTCTTTGGGTTTATATGCCCAGTCCAGCCTCCGCCGGAAAGGTACAAAGCAGATCCCACACCTCGTCGCTTCGAGGCAAGAATCGCAATAGCGAAGGCGCAGTTGTGCAAAGCAAGCTTGAATGTTGGCCCCAAGGTGCTTCGGTGCCAATGTATCTGAAAGGTATAGCCTTGAGTTGAATAGCGAGGTACGCTTTCTACTGTCGTTGGCTGGGGCCAAGGCGACGACCGGGCCATGTCGAGTTCGGTTGAGGAAGCCCACATATTGGTAGCTTGTCATCATCTACAGGCTGACTAGTTGAACTGCTCTATAACAATGCGTTCTTTTTGTTCTTTATTTTTGGCGATGCCCGTACAGCAGGGGCTTCGCACCGCTGACGGAGGGTTGAGAAATTTACGTGTTCGATTCTATGGCCTTCAGAAACAGAGAGCAGACGATCCAAGCGACACTCGTACGCTACAGATAACGGGAAATATCCAGCTTGGTATCCAGCGTAAAAATATTCATCTCGACGCCGGCCTTTCTAGTGGGGTATTCAATAATCCTTCGTTCGTTCCACTAAGTGTGTCGGGCGGCTAATGACGGACTGTCAGACACGAGGCGGTACTCTACGCCCAAGGAACAGAAACCCTTTGCCCTTGATATACTGTAGCTTGATACCTCAACCTACAATCACCCTCTCTATCACGAACAACCCCTTGCTCTCAATGTCTCACGCTCACCCTACGGCCGCCTCGTCCTCGTCCTCGTCCTCCAACTTCCAACTAATAATCAATAATGCGTTGAACACCTACAGTAAACGCACTAAGAACGATCTACGTGCACATCCACTCGCCTCCCAGCTCCAATCCTGCGACTCTCCCAGTGCAATTGTTGCTGTTCTTCAAGAGCAACTCCAGGGGCTAGATCAGTCCCGGCGTACCGATGAACGATGGACAAAGTGGCTTGATCCGACCGTCGACGTCCTATATGCTTTCTCTGGAATTCTTGGATCTGGTGTCGGCCTGGTATGTTTCAGGACATGCACGTGTCTAATCTGCTTTCTCATATTTATGTGGCAGCTATTCTCACCAGCGAGTGTAATCTTTGCCGGGGTTGGCGTTCTCCTTTCGGTATGTATACTTATTAACTTCGCGTGGGCCATTATAACACATACATTTCTCAGGCTGCTAGAGATGTTCGAACAAGCCAAGACACTCTTGTCGACATCTTTGAGCGGATTGGGATGTTTTTCCGACGCGTCGAGATCTACACAGAAGTGCGGCCGACCACGGAAATGATGGATCTAATCACCCAGATAATGGTCGAGGTTCTCTCAATTCTTGGAATCGCAACCAAGAATATTAAGCAAAGCCGAATAAGTAAGTATTCGTGTACAAACATGTTACTGTTGATTGAACGATGTTCAGAAAAATATGCGAAAAGGGTGATCGGAAGACAGACCTGGAAGATGCGTTGAAGAGGCTAGACAACTGACTCATGAGGAGGCTTGGATGGGCATCGCACAAAATCTGAAGGCCACTCATGCTGTCGGCGAGAATGTAAGGAGAGTCGAGGATAAGGTGGTAGCGATCACAATAAAGTCGCTGCCGTGGATGATAATGTGGCTAGTGTGGGTGATAGAGTGATAGAGTGAGAGTGTCGAAGACAGGGTCGCTGAGGGCGTTCGTGGTGCGTGATCATCTCAACCATTCCTGAAATCGTCTTGACCCCTGAACACTCAGACGGAAAGGAGGTGAAGGCCCGACGTAGATCAAGTGAAACGTTTGTCATCTATCTCATCAGTGCTGAGTATGGAGCTTACGCATCCTTTCAGGGAACCAATTGCGAGACAGCATTCACAGATGGCTCTCCCCACCGGATCCCTCAACGAATCATAACATCGCATGCAGTACTCATCACAAGAAAACTGCATCTTGGTTTTTTGAAGGTAGCATCTTTCGAGATGGAAGTCAACAGGATCACTGCTTTGGATTCACGGAAAACGTTTGTCCTGCCTCTCTCCGTCATATCCCTCTAATACTATCTTGTACTGTAGCTGGCTCGGGCAAAAGTATTCTCTGGTCTGTATTCTTTCTTGTTCCTGTTAGAGACGACTGACATCTTTATTAGTTCCACGTGATCCAAGATGTAGAAGCCACGTGCAAGGCCGGAAATGCGTCCATGGCCTATTTCTATTTTGACTTTCGAGACGCCAACAAACAAGGCTCGCACGACCTAGTCCTCTCCCTTCTCACCCAACTTTCTGCTCACTCGGGCCCTCGTTGCGATATTCTATCGGGTCTTTATTCGGCTCATGACGAGGGCAAGAAGCAGCCCAATGACACCATTCTGGCGGAATGCCTGAAAGACATGCTCACACTTCCTGATCAACTACCAACCTACCTCGTTATTGACGCACTCGATGAGTCACCGAACACCTCTGGGATTCCATCACCTCGTGAAAGGGTACTTCAGCTTGTGAAGGACCTTGTCGAGCTTCGTCTTCCAGATCTTCATATATGTGTCACGAGCCGCCCTGAAATCGACATACGAGATGTTCTTGAACCTCTGACCTCTCGCCGAGTGTCCCTTCACGACCAGAGCGGGCAAAAGCAAGATATTGTGGATTATGTCAAGTCGGTCGTTTACTCGAATTCTGAACCAATCATGAGGAGATGGAGGACTGAGGATAAAGAACTTGTTGTTGAGGTGCTCTCTGAGAGAGCTGATGGCATGTAAGTGAATCACTTAACATTTGTGATACTTGTTAAGTTGTCGAGCAGGTTTCGGTGGGTATTCTGCCAGTTGGAAAACCTGCGGCACTGTCTTCCACCAAGTGTCCGGGGTACCCTCGATGAATTACCCGACTCTTTGGACGAGACATATGAGCGTGTACTAAAAGAAATCAAGAAGCCAAACCGGAAACACGCTCGTCGTCTATTGCAATGCCTAGTTGTTGCGATTCGGCCACTTCGAGTGGAGGAGCTTACAGAAGTCCTCGCCGTTGATTTCGGTGATGACGATGAAATCCCGAAATTGAACCCAAATTGGCGTTGGGAGGAACAAGAACAGGCACTTCTGAGCTCATGCTCCAGTCTAATCGCCATTGTGGAGTCCGAGCTTGAGTCCGATGGATCACGGATTGTTCAGTTCTCGCATTTTTCAGTCAAAGAGTTCCTGACCTCGGATCGACTCGTCACCTCGAGTGAAGACATCTCGCGTTATCATATCGTTCTTGAGCCTGCGCATACAATTCTTGCGCGAGCTTGCATGGGCATTCTACTCCAGTTGGACGATCGCGTTGAAGAGAGCGGCATCGCAAACAGCTCTCCTCTGGCTAGATATGCGGCTGAACACTGGATCGCCCATTCCCAGGATGAGAAAGTGAGGTCATGCCTACGAAAAGGGATGGGATATCTCTTTGACGTGGACAAGCCATATTTTGCGGCTTGGCTCCAATTGCACGACCTAGACACTCAAGCCGCCCCCGGATCGGCCTTTTACCCATTCACACCGTTGTCGAGTCAGAAATCCGACGCTACTCCCATATACTACGCAGCGCTGTGTGGATTCCAAGATCTGGTAGAACATCTGATTGTCAATGATCCCAAGAAGGTGAACGCTACAGGTGGCTACTATATGACACCGCTGGTCGCCGCATTGGCGGCAGGGCATTTCCAGACAGCAAAGTTTCTCGGTGACAATGATGCACACCCAAACGTGAAAGGCTATGAAGGGATGACTCCACTGCATTCTGCAGCTTACCAAAGAGAGTTCGAGATGGTTCAGGTATTACTCAAATACATGGCAGACGTCAATGCCCGGGATGGCTATGGAGAGACTCCACTACATTTTGTGTCGGAAGATCATAGTAATCGATTCGGAGGCCCGGATCCCACTCTATCAGCATCCAATGTCGCCCGACTATTACTCGAACACGGTGCAGACGCAAACGCGCCGAGGGATGACCACTCTACCCCGTTGCATGTCGCGGCACGATATGGGAGGGTCGAGGTCGTGCACGTGCTGCTCGAGCATGGTGCGAATGTAACTGCTGAGGACAAGTACGGTAGTACCGCGTCCCAGCTTGCGTCGGATATGGGACACGAGGAGATTGCCAAATTGCTCTCAGAGCATCGTGCCAGGTAATTGCACGTTGTAGCGTCACATTTTAAATGCCTACTAGTCTATGTTTACCTCGGCAAGAAATACCACCTCTCCTGTCACACTTTGTCATTCCCTGTGATAGTAAATACATGTTCGTCCATCTGTGTGTGGATTGTCTCTAGGGGTGAGCATCGCCAGCTGTATAGGTTGACAAGTCGGACATCGATCTCTAACTGGCTCGAGGTAGAGAGGGAAGCTTCGAACCAGGGATGAGATATCTGTGTACATGGTTCTAGAAACGCCTTGATCGATGTTGGTCTAACGCCAGAGTCGGATGACATCCAGCCCAGAACCGGACACGAGTCGACCGAGCAAAGCAAAGCAGTCTACAAGAAATCACCTATCACTTTCGTACAATTAATACCTAGGTTTCACCATGGCCAGAAAACGGGACTAAATGCGTGTGAGAAAACGCACGACGGCGGCGGGGTGACTCGGTGTAGCCGATGAAAGATAAAAATCGAAGGCAGAGCATCAACTTTAATATGCGTCACACGGAGTTGCTTGGCATCGTCTGCATACTAGGTAGTCGAGTACAATCACCTTAATGACAGTGAATGTCCTCAAAAAGGACCATGAGCCCATCAGGTGATGGATATCATCTGAGAGAATACAGTCACTGGAAATACCAATGATAGCACGTAGAGAACGAATCAGAGGGCACTTCCATCTTGAACGTCGTCACTCGCAAGGGCGATGGCCGAGCTCTGTACAGCCTGATGCATGAAGAGCAGTCTTGTGGCAAGAGTTGAATGTGCAGAGAGCTTTGCTGCGCAGTCAGCCATGCTTCGGCTTATACAC
This sequence comes from Russula vinacea, assembly GCA_022376525.1. NCBI lineage: Eukaryota > Fungi > Basidiomycota > Agaricomycetes > Russulales > Russulaceae > Russula > Russula vinacea. The sequence continues at coordinate 125,231 of WTXL01000025.1, read as the reverse complement.
GATCCCTGCTAAAAACCCCAGAGGTGAAGTGAAAAAATGGAAGGGAAAAGACGTAGTCTTCTCGCTTCCTCATTGTCGTGTTCAGTGAGTATCAGCACGCTCGCACTGTAGAGTAGACAAATGAATCATAAAAATGGGCACTGCAGCGAGAGTGTCTCCGAGCGCGGCGTGATGCGGGAACTCGAGCGAACTCTGAGCCCCACAGCCCGGTTCTCCATTATTAAGCACGATGGGTAGACAATCACAGTATTCATCACGATTTCAGATTAGGCAGAATTGCCATGAAAAAGCCACCCTGAAATGATATCATGGAGGTCATGGACGAAAGAAAACGGAGACAAAGGTCACAAAAAGCGATGCCAGCGCCAATTGCGTAACCTTGAATGCGTTGGAGTAGTGTTCGAGTGCGGGCGCGCGCCAAACAACCGATGCACGTTAAAAAAATCCTCAATACATAGTAGATCAGATCGATCAGGATGTGAATCAGAAAGAGAACTGGAGTTTGTTTACGACGCGACAGGCCAGTGACACGCCCAGATTGTAGTCGGATGAGACGGGCCGGTTCACCCGGGGCCACTGACGCTACAAACGCCAATTGGAAAAAAGGCGAGCTTCGACCACAAATGGCAGCATCGATACACCAGCAGTGTATCTGTTCGGATGGCACCACGCTGACAACTTGCCACTTACTTCCACCACCACCAGAGCTGTTCTCTTATGATTTGTAGCGTCCATTAATTAATAATTTCCTGCGCAGATGAACGCAACGCCATGCCTTGCACTGCACTGCACCCTATCTTTCCTACCCTCCATCCGTATCGACCCCATGCTCCAAGCATCTATCCGAGTCGTTACAAGCAACTCGACTTTACGACCAACTCAACTCAGAACCCTGTTCGGCAGCAGCATATCGCGTATCTCCCTCCGGCTGTACCATACCGTACCCGTACAGCTGAAACCTCCAAGAACAGCACCGGGCACAAGGACTCGACTTCCCTTCAATCTGCTCTGTGACGTGCAAAGACGCATTATCACACATCCCTCGGATCCCATTTATGTATGCAGGTTTCATCGTCCCCTCCTTTCCTTGTTAATCCCATGATTTGCGCGCCTCATCACCCATCCTCTCCCTATCCTCTCCCTATGCCCTACAATACAAGCAGGCAAACTTGGCCCACCATTTCCCGGGAACCAAGGAGAATAAAGGGTGATGTTATCGCCGTCTCTGTCTTTAACTTCTCCTACACGTCACACAACTCTCCGTCTCCAGTCGCAGAGAGGAGCATCGCGGCCGACTAACAAACACCTGTGACCAAAATACTGTGGGAATAGCCCGACCCATGCCGATCTTTGAGGGCACGAAATCGACCTTCGTTGACGAGGAGGCCGGAAAGAAGATCCCAGAATCCCAATAGCGAAGGCGCAGTTGTGCAAAGCAAGCTTGAATGTTGGCTATAAGGTGCTTCGGTGCCAATGTATCTGAAAGGTATAGCCTTGAGTTGAATAGCGAGGTACGCTTTCTACTGTCGTTGCCTGGGGCCAAGGCGACGACCCCATATGAGGGCCATATCGAGTTCGGTTGAGGAAGCCCACATATTAGTAGTAGCTTGTCATCGTCTACAGGCTGACTAGTTGAATTGCTCTATAATAATGCGTTCTTTTTTGTTCTTTGTTTTTTGGCGATGCCCGTACAGCAGGGGCTTCGCACCGCTGACGGAGGGTGGGATGTGCGACAGTATCCCCAAGCGGTGGAAAAACTCTCCGAAAATCACGTGTTCGATTTTATGGCCTTCAGAAACAAAGAGAGCAAGAAAGAGAGCAAACGATCCGAGCGACACTCGTACGCTACAGATAGCGGGAAATATCCAGCGTAAAATATTTATCTCGACGCCGGCCTTTCTAGTGGGGTATTCAATAATCCTTCGCTGGTTATCAAGTGTGTCGGGCGGCTATGTCAGACTGTCAGGCACGAGCGGTGCCACCACTCTACGCCCGAGGAACGGAAACCCTTTGCCCTTGATAGCTGATACCTCGAACCCACAATCACCCTCTCTATCACGAACAACCCCTTTCTCTCAATGTCTCACACTCACCCTACGGCCGCCTCGTCCTCGTCCTCCAACTTCCAACTAATAATTAATAACGCGTTGAACACCTACAGCAAACGCACCAAGAACGATCTACGTGCACATCCACTCGCCTCCCAGCTCCAATCCTGCGACTCTCCCAGTGCAATTGTTGCAGTTCTTCAAGAGCAACTCCAGGGGCTAGATCAGTCCCGGCGTACCGATGAACGATGGACAAAGTGGCTTGATCCGACCGTCGACGTCCTATATGCTTTCTCTGGCATTCTTGGATCCGGTGTCGGACTGGTATGTTTCAGGACATGCACGTGTCTAATCTGCTTTCTCATATTTATGTGGCAGCTATTCTCACCAGCGAGTGTAATCTTTGCCGGGGTTGGCGTTCTCCTTTCGGTGTGTATCCTTATTTACTACGCGTGGGCCATTATAACACATACATTTCTCAGTCTGCTAAAGATGTTCGAACAAGCCAAGACACTCTTGTCGACATCTTTGAGCGGATTGGGATGTTTTTCCGACGCGTCGAGATCTACACAGAAGTGCGGCCGACCACGGAAATGATGGATCTAATCACCCAGATAATGGTCGAGGTTCTCTCAATTCTTGGAATCGCAACCAAGAATATTAAGCAAAGCCGAATAAGTAAGTATTCAGTGTACAAACATGTTACTGTTGATTGAACGATGTTCAGAAAAATATGCGAAAAGGGTGATCGGAAGAACAGACCTGGAAGATGCGTTGAAGAGGCTAGACAAACTGACTCATGAGGAGGCTTGGATGGGCATCGCACAAAATCTGAAGGCCACTCATGCTGTCGGCGAGAATGTGAGGAGAGTCGAGGATAAGGTGGTAGCAATCAACAATAAAGTCGCTGCCGTGGATGATAATGTGGCTAGTGTGGGTGATAGAGTGAGAGTGGTGGAAGACAGGGTCGCTGAGGGCGTTCGTGGTTGGAAGTCGGTCTTATCCGACTACACTAAAAGGGAAAGGCTCAAGGGGACGATCGGAAATTGGAACGGTCTATCGATTAAGCACTAAGGACGAGGTTTCTACGTGTAGGAGACGGTCTAAGAGATAAGGTAAAAGAGGGGAGAAAGGAGACTAAGATCCTCTGCGTGTCAACGGCCCCTTATATGTCTTTGGGTCCGTTAACATGTGACATTTGCAGGGATGGCGATCATTGAGGCGGGAGATCGCGAGAAGGTATGTGTAGTAAGTACTTACACCCCTCCCCGCCATAAAGCGGACGAAGAAGGGGGGGGAAAAAGAAAGGGCGCGGGTTAGCATCAAAACCCCGGGTGGGGAAAGCTTTACACCGGCATCGGAAAGTATCGTACTACAGTACAGCCACTCTTCGACGCCTGTGTGAAGGTTCATGTCTTGCGGCGCTGTCTTGCTTTGGATTTGCGTGCGAGCCAAATGTCGAGGGCTTCGCAATCTTCGACCTCGCTTGCAGGGAGCCACTTGTCTCCCTCGGGGCCTTCGCCTTGCCATCGTACGCGATATTGTATTTGCTTCGCGCGTTTGCGTTCATCAACAATTTTGTCAATGAAGAATTCTTGCTGACCATCGCGGATGATTGGTGTTGGAGGGTTGAGGGCCCGGTGTGGGAAAAGAGCATCGTTGTTTTCCAAGAACGGCTGCACTTCGGATGTATGAAAGACTGGGAAAGCGTGTGGAGTGTTAGGGAGGTGTAATGTGACGGTCGAGTGCTTTTCATTTGTCCGATGATGGTGTATGGCCCGTCGAAGCGCGGCATGAACTTGGCGACGCGGAGATTATCTTGCGACTTGTATTCTGCGCGGCGGTTCGCCGTGGAGAGCACGACACGTTCTCCGATTTTGAAAGGGAATGAGTTGTTGCGATGTTTGTTTTGGAAATGCGCTTGCGAGATTTTGGCTGTCAGCAAATTGTCGCGGGCCTCTAATTCTATTGGTAGCATTTTTTGGATCATTGCTTCCGCAGTAGTGATGACGGGGCTGTCATCGGAGGCCGTGGACACAATCGGGGGAAGGATGCGCGGGGATTTGCCGAAGCGAAGTTGGAATGGTGAGTATCCGGTAGACATGTTCAGCGTGTTCATGATGTCGAAACGGACTTTTGGCAGGGCCTGGGCCCAACCGCCCTGGTCTCGTTCGACGGCGAACCGTACGCATTGTATAACGGTTTTGTTGGAGCGTTCACTTGCGCCATCCGTCTCAGGGTGGTAGCTGGAGGACATTTTGAGCTTCACTCCGGTTAGTTCATGTAGGGCTTTCCAGAAATGGGAGACGAAAAGTTTGTCTCGGTCTGAGACAATTTCCAAGGTAGACCGTTTTCACAGTACCATTCCCGAAAGAACAGCTCGGCAAGACCCTGTGCGGTTAGTGAACATGTCGTGGGGATGATTCGGATGTCCGAACCAAGGCGATCGGTGAGCGTTAGAATGCAGTCAAACCCGTCGTCGACCGGGAGTGGTCCGATGAAGTCGATGGCAACAGAGTCACATCGGCGATCTGGAACTGGGAGGGGATGGAGAGGTCCTAACGGTTTTGTCGTGCGCGACTTGTTCCGTTGACAGTCTGCGCAGGAAGGGATGTATGCGCGCTCGAGATCTCGTCGCATTTTAGGCCAGTAGAAGGAGTCTTGCAGGGAGGCGAGGGATTTTGGAACACCGAAATGTCCGAGATTGTCGTGCGCGAGGCGGTAGAGTAATTCTCGGATGTGCTTCACGTTCGGGACGAACAGACGCTCGTTAATGAACCAGAATCCATTCTCCTGTGTGACGTTGTTCATACCGGGTGCCGCGTTTGCAAGTTTGTTTGTGAACGGGTCATTTTTGTATCCATTGCGGATTTCTTCCAAGAGCGTGTCTTCGAGGTGGAAGCGGGAGTGTACGCGTGTTTGGAGGGATGCACTGGCCAAGGAAGCGATAACCGAGAACCCAGTGTCTGGTAGGCGGGAGAGTGCGTCTGCCGCGTTGTTCTTGTCGCCGGGGATGTAATGGATGGTGGCATCATATTGGGAGAGGAACTCTAGCCACCGGGCCTGTCGTCGTGAAAGGTCCGTTGTGTGTTGAGGTGTTCAAGGGTTCGGTGGTCTGTCCAAATTTCGAATTTGTGCCCCAAGAGGTCAGTTCTCCATTTGGCTAACGCGCATATAATGGCTAGTTGTTCCTTTTCGTGAACGGGATAGTTTAACTCGGCGCCCTTGAAGGATTTGGAATCGTATGCGACCGGTCTGGCCAGTTCATATGAGGGTCCAAAAGACAGTACGGCGCCTGAGCCCAAGTCGCTGGCATCCGTCGTGACGAATATTTTGTACTTGGGCATGAGAGCGGGGTCAATGCTGGTAAGACAATCTGTAGACGTCACAAGAGTCTTGATTTGTTCGAACGCTTGTTGGTGCCGGGGGGTCCATGGCGGAAATTCAACGTCACATTCCTTTTTTGTGAGCTCGTCAAGGACGCCAGTATGTTTTGCGAGGTTGGGGAGGAAAATGTTGAGATAGCGTACAAGCCCGAGGAAACTGCGGACTTGCTTTGCGGATGTGGGAGTCGGCCAGTTTGTTACTTTGTCGGCCTTTCCCTCATCTGCCTCAATGCCGGTGGAAGAGATGCGGTGTCCAAGGAAACGGATCTCTGTGCAGAAGAGTTTGGTTTTCTTCGGGTTACAGTACAACTTGTTATCTCTGAGCGCAGTTAAGATCGTCGTGACATTCTGTACGTGGACATCAATAGTTTTCGACCAAATGACGATGTCGTCAAGATACACGTGACAGATCCTACCGATGAAAGGGCGGAGGGCGAGGTGACGCGGCGTTGGTGGATGGCTGGCGCATTCTTAATGCCCATGGGCATTACCACCCATTCGTATAGACCCCAAGGCGTATTAACTGCGGTTAGTTTTACGTCGTCCGGGTGCATGCGCGTTTGGAAGAAGCTGTTTGTCATGTCAAGGGACGCGAAGAATTTGCCTGTGCCGCAGTCCGAAAGGATTTCGGAGATGCGCGGTAGGGGGAAGGAGTCTGTGATAGTGTTCGTATTGAGTTGTCGGTAATCGTTGACCCAGCGTGGTAACACCGTTGGGTCTGCTTTCGGGATGATGAAAGCTCCGGAGCCAGCCGGGGCATCTGATGGGCGGATCCTTCCTGCCTCAAGGTGTTGTTGAAGAAGCGTATGCCACGCTTCTTTCCATTTCCTTGGGCAGGGGTAGTTACGTGTTTTAATCATTGTGTCCGGGTCTTTGAGTTTGATCCGGGCGACAGGTGTGTTTGGGAGGTCGTCAGCGTGCGGGAGTGGTGCGAAGACAGACTGGAATTGGTCTCGTAGCGCAGTCTCATGTTCAAGGAGGATGTGATCTTGGCCGGGGAGGCGCGCGCGTTCATGCAGCGAGGCCAGGATGTTTGTCTTAGTGGTAACCAGCAGGGGTTCCTTGTTTGATTCTTTGCTAAGAGGTTTATAGTTTTACGATTGTGTTTTACAAGGCACTCATGTTTCGCGTAATTACAAGTGATTTTATTCGCGATCAAGAAAGGAAGGCCCAGGATGAGGGGTACAGAAAGATTGTCTGCGAGGACAGCGTGCAATGGTTGTGAAACGAAGGTGTCGCTGATGGAAGCTGGTGACAGTTCTACATAACGAGAGAGTGGGTGGGAGGGGGTGTCCGACGAGATGGCAACATTAACTAATTCAGGTGTATGCAGGAGAGTATGGGCAGTTGTAGGCTGTGTGCAAGCGTGGTTCGTATGAGCACCATGTGGGCTCCGCTATCGATCAACGCCTTTACGGGGAAGGAATCTGTGGTCCCCGTTAGCGAGCAATTCCAGGTGAGGTGTCTGCACTTTAATGGTGGAGGCACGCTTACGGATGGTAGGCTGTTATCTGAGCCATCTGAGAAGCAGACCTCCTCGTCATCGTCAAAGTCGGGGAAGACAGCCGCAACCAGATTCGGGCTGTCGGATGGTGTAGGCAACGCATCCGCGACAACCCCAACGGTGGTGCTCTTCCGGGTGTTCTTCTGGGCTTTCGCTCGGAGAGCGTCCTGAGCGGTCAAAGTCTTGTAGCCTTTGCCGGAGACAGTTGTTGTGCAAGTAGCCTGTCGGTGTCCCGCATAGAATGTTCGGCACTTGAAGCACCCATCATGTTCCTGGAGTAAACGTCGTTCTTCTTCCGTGAGTCTGGGGGGGTACGGGGTGCTGGATGTGGGGTTGAACCGGTCGCAGTGGTCGGGGGGTTTTCGGATCCGTTGAACGGGCGTGACGGGACAAATGGACGTTTGTGAGAGCGCATGAAGCTTTCCATGTGTTCATGTAGTCGCTTCTTGTCTTGTTGTCGCTCGCGGTCAATTTCCGTGAGGCCTCAATCCATGTGGACAGGTCCTTGTGCGGTCCAGTCTTCGCTGCCTTGGCGCGTAATTCCGGATCAAGGTTGAGAGTGAGTTGAGTGAGGAGTTGGGCGTCGTCGCAGTACGAGGACGTGCCCCTAGAGCGACGTTCAACTTCTGGATTTGACGACCCAGTTTTCGAACTTCTCTTTCTCCGGTTCAAGACGAGAACTGAGCATTTTGTTTTCGTAGCTTCTTCCCAGTTCGAAGGTAACCACCGTTTTCGGAAAGACTTCATGAACTCCGAGAACGTCAAGGCCGAAAGTTCCATGCGTTTCCCAGCAATCCAGTCACGTATGAGCGGGTTGGCGAAGCATCCGAGTAGACGGAGGACCTTTTGGTCATCCTTGATGCCTCCCTTGGCGTTAAGGAAGAAGCATTCAGCGCATTGCTCGAACTCTTGGATGGTTCCCGGAGTGACGGTACCGTCAGACATCTGAGGAGGGCGAGTGACGTTGGAGTGTGATACTGTGGCATGTGTGGGCATCGCGGCAGCCAGCGGAGCGCTTTGTTCCAAGTCGGAGTCGTCAGATGAGTCAGATGAGGACAAGGTGTCTGGCGGGGGTGCTGTGGGTGGCACGGGGGGCAGTGGTTTTGGCTGTAATTGAGGTATGGTGATCGGGGAGGGAGAGGACAGGTAAGGAGGCGCGCGTCCGGGAAGTAAGGTGTCAACAAGTGGGACAGTTGGCGTATCAGAGATGGAGTCTGAGTCCGAAGGGGTAGGGCCAGGTCCTAGTAAATCTGGGTCTGTATCCGATGATGTGTGGTCCGAGTCTGGGGGAAGTTCCTGGTCTGAGGCAGGTCCGGTGACGGGTTCCGGTGAGCGGTTGCAAGCCGCCTGGAGTGACGAGTAGCCATGAGGCTCAGAGCAGGTGTGGGAGGTATGGACTTACGGGGCGGGAGGTTGTTTGTGGGTGTGAACGGGGCGGTGGGTTGGGAAGGGATTGGGAGAGCAAGAGGTGTTTGTGTAGAGGGGGAGAAAAATTAATCGAAGAGACGAAAGCGATTTCAAAAAAAGTGGAAGTCGGTCTTATCCGACTACACTAAAAGGGAAAGGCTCAAGGGGACGATCGGAAATCGGAACGGTCTATCGATTAAGCACTAAGGACGAGGTTTCTACGTGTAGGAGACGGTCTAAGAGATAAGGTAAAAGAGGGGAGAAAGGAGACTCTAGATCCTCTGCGTGTCAACGGCCCCTTATATGTCTTTGGGTCCGTTAACATGTGACATTTGCAGGGATGGCGATCATTGAGGCGGGAGATCGCGAGAAGGTATGTGTAGTAAGTACTTACAGTGGTGCGTGATCATCTTCAACCATTCCCTGAAATCGTCTTGACCCCTGAACGACTCAGACGGAAAGGAGGTGAAGGTAACCACGCAACAAACTGCCACCGACGTAGATCAAGTGAAACGTTTGTCATCTATCTCATCAGTGCTGAGTATGGAGCCTTACGCATCCTTTCAGGGAACCAATTGCGAGACAGCATTCACAGATGGCTCTCCCCACCGGATCCCTCAACGAATCATAACATCGCATGCAGTACTCATCACAAGAAAACTGCATCTTGGTTTTTTGAAGGCAGCATCTTTCGAGAGTGGAAGTCAACAGGATCACTGCTTTGGATTCACGGAAAACGTTTGTCCTGGCTTCTTTCCACCATATCCCTCTAATACTATCTTGTACTATAGCTGGCTCGGGCAAAAGTATTCTCTGGTCTGTGTATTCTTTCTTGTTCCTGTTAGAGACGACTGACATCTCTTATTAGTTCCACAGTGATCCAAGATATAGAAGCCACGTGCAAGGCCGGGAATGCGTCCATGGCCTATTTCTATTTTGACTTTCGAGACGCCAACAAACAAGGCCCGCGCGACCTAGTCCTCTCCCTTCTCACCCAACTTTCTGCTCACTCGGGCCCTCGTTGCGATATTCTATCGGATCTTTATTCGGCTCATGACGAGGGCAAGAAGCAGCCCAATGACACGATTCTGGCGGAATGCCTGAAAGACATGCTCACACTTCCTGATCAACTTCCAACCTACCTCGTTATTGACGCACTCGATGAGTCACCGAACACCTCTGGGATTCCATCACCTCGTGAAAGGGTACTTCAGCTTGTGAAGGACCTCGTCGAGCTTCGCCTTCCAGATCTTCATATATGTGTCATGAGTCGCCCTGAAATCGACATACGAGATGTTCTTGAACCTCTGACCTCTCGCCGAGTGTCCCTTCATGACGAGAGCGGGCAAAAGCAAGATATTGTGGATTATGTCAAGTCGGTCGTTTACTCGAATTCTGAATCAATCATGAGGAGATGGAGGACTGAGGATAAAGAACTTGTTGTTGAGGTGCTCTCTGAGAGAGCTGATGGCATGTAAGTGAATCACTTGACATTTGTGATACTTGTTAAGTTGTCGAGCAGGTTTCGGTGGGTATTCTGCCAGTTGGAAAACCTACGTTACTGTCTTCCACCAAGTGTCCGGGGTACCCTCGATGAATTACCCGACTCTTTGGACGAGACATATGAGCGTGTACTAAAAGAAATCAAGAAGCCAAACCAGAAGCACGCTCGTCGGCTATTGCAATGCCTAGTTGTTGCGATTCGGCCACTTCGAGTGTCGGAGCTTGCGGAAGTCCTAGCAGTTGATTTCGGTGATGACGATGAAATCCCGAAATTGAACCCAAATTGGCGTTGGGAGGAACAAGAACAGGCACTTCTGAGCCCATGTTCCAGTCTAATCGCCATTGTGGAGTCCGACGACTCGGAATCAGAATGGACCGAGCCCTACGAATCACAGATTGTGGTGTCCCATAAATCTCGGATTGTTCAGTTCTCGCATTTTTCAGTCAAAGAGTTCCTGACTTCGGATCGACTCGCTACCTCGAGCGGAGACATCTCGCGTTATCACATCGTTCTTGAGCCTGCGCATACAGTCCTAGCGCGAGCTTGCATGTGCGTTCTACTCCAGTTGGACGATCGCGTTGAAGAGAGCGGCATCAGAAACAGCTCTCCTCTGGCTAGATATGCGGCTGAACACTGGATCGCCCATTCGCAGGATGAGAAAGTGAGGTCATGCCTACGAAAAGGGATGGAATATCTCTTTGACGTGGACAAGCCATATTTTGCGGCTTGGCTCCAATTGTACGACATGGACCCTCTAGGCGACTCCGGAGAAGTCTTTTACCCGTTCAGACCGTTGGCGGGTCGTAAATCCGACGCTACCCCCATATACTACGCGGCGCTATGTGGATTCCAAGATCTTGTGGAACACTTGATTGACAATGATCCCAAGCAGGTGAACGCCACAGGTGGCTACTATATGACACCACTGGTCGCAGCATTGGCGGGAGGGCATTCCCAGACAGCAAAGGTTCTTGGTGACAATGGTGCACACCCGAATGTGAAAGGCTATGAAGGGATGACTCCACTGCATTCTGCAGCTTACCAAAGAGAGTTCGAGATGGTTCAGGTATTACTCAACAAGGCAGATGTCAATGCCCGGGATGACAAAGGCGAGACTCCATTACATTTTGTGTCGCAAGATTATCGTGATCGATTCGGAGGCCCGGATCCCGCTCTATCAGTATCCAAAGTCGCTCGGCTATTGCTCGAACACGGTGCAGACGTAAAGGCGCCGAGAAACGACCATTCTACCCCGTTGCATGTCGCGGCACAATATGCGAGGGTCGAGGTCGTATGCATGCTGCTCGAGCATGTTAGGACTCTAGGCGCGAAGGGCGACGACGCTGAACCCGCATTCCAGGTCGTGTCGGAATATGTCAATGCCCGGGATGCCGAGGGAAAGACACCATTACATTTGTCGTCGGACGATTCTAATCCTGTTGGCCCAAACGTCGCTCTATCGCGGTCAAAAGTCGCTCGACTATTGCTTGAACATGGTGCAGACGTTAACGCGCGGGAGAATGACCACTCTACCCCGTTGCATGTTGCGGCACGAAATGGGAGGGTCGAGGTCGTACGCGTGCTGCTTGAGCATGGCGCGAATGTAGCTGCTGAGGGCGAGGACGGTAAAACTGCGTCCCAGTTTGCGTCGGAGATGGGACACGAGGAGATTGCCAAATTGCTCTCAGAGCATCGTACCAGCTAATTGTATGGTATGTTGTAGTGTCACGTCATGCCTACCAGTCTACGTTTACCTCGGCAAGAAATATCACCTCACGATATATTTTGTCATTTCCTATGTGATAGTAGGATACATGTTCATCCATCTGTATGCGGATTGCCTCAGGTGAGCATCGCCTCGGCTGTACAGGTTGATGAGTAGGATATCGCTCTTTCTAACTCTGGTTCGAGGTAGAGAGTGAAAGCTTCGAACCAGGGATAAGATATCATATCTGTGCACACTGCACGTTGTCAATTGCCATTGCGAAGTGTAAGGGCTCTAGAAACGCCTTGGTAGTTGATGTTGGTCGAACGTCGGATGACACGACAACGCAGCCTCAATCTAGACACGAATTGACTGAGAAAAGTAAAGCAGTTTACGAGAAATCACCATCACTTTCGTACAATTAATACCTAGGTTCTACCAGGTGAAGTGAAAATGGACGTAGTCCTCCTGCTTCCTTGTTGTCGTGTTCAGTGGGTATCAGCACGTCCACACTGTAGAGCAGACAATTGGATCACAAAAAAAGGCACTGCAGCGAGAGTGTCTCCGAGCGCGGCGGGATGCGGAACTTGGAACGAACTCTGAGCTCCGCAGCCCCGTTCTCCATGATTACTGTAAGCACGATGGGTAGACAATCACAGTATACATCACGATTTCAGATTAGGTAGAACTGCCATGAGAAAGCCACCCTGAAATGATATCATGAAGGTCATGGACGAAAGAAAACGGAGACAAAGGTCACAAAACCGATGCCAGCGCCGCTTGCGTAACCTTGAATGAATGTGTTGTAGTGTTGGAGTGCGGACACGCGCGCCAAACAACTGATGCATATTCAATATTCAATACATAGTAGATCAGATCGATCAGGATGTGAATCAGAAAGAGAATCTGCTGGAGTTTGTTTACGACGCGACACGCCACGCCCAGAATTGTAGTCGGGTGAGACGGGCCGGTTCGCCAATTCTGCCACGCTGATGGCACCACGCTGACAACTTGCCACTTACCACCACCACCAGAGCTGTTCTCTTATGATTCATAGCATCCATTAATTAATAATGTCCTGCGCAGATGAACGCAACGCCATGCCCTTGCACTGCACTGCACCCTATGGTCCCTATCTTTCCTACCCTCCATCCGTATCGACCCCATGCTCCAAGCGCTCTTATCTATCCATCTATGCGAGTCGTCACAAGCAACTCAACCACGACCAACTCAACTCAGAACCCTGTTTGGCAGCAGCATATCGCGTATCTCCCTCCGGCTGTACCATACCGTACCGTACAGCTGAAACCTCCAAGAACTGCACCGCTGCACCGGGCACAAGGACTCGACTTCCATTCAATCTGCTCTGTGACATGCAAAGACGCATTATCACACATCCCTCGGATCCCATTTATGTATGCGGGTTTCATCGTCCCCTCCTTTCTTTGTTACTCCCATGATTTGCGCGCATCATCTCCCTATGCCCTACAATACAAACAGGCAAACTTGGCCCACCATCTCCCGGGAACCAAGGAGAATAAAGGGTGACGTCATCGCTGTCTCTGTCTTTAACTTCTCCTACACGTCACACAACTCTCCGTCTCCCGTCGCAGAGAGGAGCATCGCGGCCGATTAACAAACACCTGTGATCAAAACACTGTGGGAATAGCCCCACCCATGCCGATCTTTGAGGGCACAAAATCCACTTCCATCAGTGAAGAGGGCCAGGGGGGCAAGGAGGACACGAAATCGACCTTCGTTGACGAGGAGGCTGATGGAGGTCGATTTCGCACCCTCCTTGCCGTGAATTCTGTCTCGAAAGGGGTACTTACAGTAACAGTTCAAGGATGTTGTCGAGAACACTTCCAAAAAATTACTAACCAGATGGTCATCACGATACTCGAAAGTCTGTCAGTGCCACAGCAAAACCCATCTTCTGTAAGTTTGCTATATGACCTAGTATAGTGACCCTACAGAAGATGGGTTTTGCAAGGGTCTACGTACACCTAGAGCCTTGCAAACAAGGAGGGGTGGTAACGATCTTCTCGTGGGAGCTTCAGAGAATTTATGTGTTTCCCAACGCATAAATTGGGCATCGCTTGGCGCTGTCACAACAGGAGTATCGTTGTCCAGGAATCAAGATCCTGTACGGTCAAGGACTGCCGTATGTGGCATATCGCCGATATTATCACATCACATGGCAGGCCCGCCGACGAGCACAACGTTTAGCCACTAGGAAACTGGATTCCAAACAGCACCGCATAGTACAGATTTATCTGCACAATGTGAATTCATGCTCGGCTCACCATTTTCAATCACGATCTATGCTGTAATCGGGTGCTAGTAATTGAGTGGACGCGAAGGAGATCAGGCACCTCAACACACTGCGGCTGCAAGACCTTTCAAGACTTACTACCTTACAGAAAATGGTAGTAAAGCCTCTTCAGCACGCTGTGCGGGGCGGGTAGGGGCAAGATTTAAACGATCTGATAACGGGACTCGAATCTGGTATGTTGCTTGGTAGACTCAGAGCGATTGGTGGCTGCCGACTCTATTCCCGGGCCCGCGGTTATCGCCAACGATGGGGACAAGACAAACTTTGTAGCGAGGCCAAGCTTTCGTATCTCCACAGGCGCAAGAACTACCTCAACTTGATTGTAGTTCGCGCTACTGTACCACCGTAATCGAGTCAATGCTCACGCATCCCTATAGGTCTCCATCCGCCCGGGTGCTACCATCACCTAGAGGACTGACTCGTGACCCTGTGACGGCACAAATCCGTAGCAGCCGAAAACCGCCTGGCCAGCGACGACCATGCTGTTCCCGGGTCCTTTCCCCTAGCTCCGCGAGAGGAGGCTATCAATCAACGAGTGGCGGGCAGGCGGTTCACCGCCACGCGTCAGCAGCCGACATAGCTCGCACTCTAGGACTTCCAGGACCGGACGTCCCCGCGATCGTACAACGCATTTCCGAAGTTCCCCGCCTCATTTTTTCACAATGGGCTCATCGGCCACGCCTCGACAGGCGAGTACACTGCCCCGCCAATTCCGGCCTCAATTCCATAACCCACACCACTGCCCGTGCGGTGACCCTAGGCTATAAACGGCCCACCACGTGTAGCATGTACACTTCGCGCCGAAGCCAGGCATAAATTATATTATCATTATTATCATGTCTATCTTAGCCATCTCTGGCACGATGAATGAAAGGGGATCTGCGCTTCAGCATTTTCTGACGACAACACTACTGTAACAACCAGGCCTGCTTAAGCGCCCAAGCTTAAGTTCAAGGCCCAGGCACCGCGAATCGTTACAATAATCATCCCCCGGACCCCGGAGAATCCTCGGGTAAAGTAGCATGCTAGGCCGTCTTTGGCCGAGTGGTAGGTCACTGCTGTTCATACGCGCTGTCCTGAAGAAACCATCTCTCACATGTACAGTATGCATACTATGTTCCCTCCAACCGGGGCGCACTGAACTAACTCATCCGTTCGGAAACGGGGGTCGATAGCTCATACATTTTTTCATTTTTTCTCCCAGCACTTGATTCTGAGGTCTACCGACTCGATTCAGGAACACCCGATGAGGGAGACATAACTGAGACAATTCGAGTATGACCACTAATTTCATATGTCCGCGAAACATTCGAGGGAGTCTTTCTTGATCAGGGGAGGATTAAGGAATTGAAGGAACGTCGAAGGGCGACAAGTTGATTCGTTTTCTTTGCTTGCCAGTGCTGAGAGGAAGCATTCTTATCTCATGACGGCTCGAAAGGTTCGAACGGTCCAACTGGCTCTGTGTGCCCTCTGAGAATTAACTTTTCGCCAGGCTGGGTTCGAACTTACTCTTCGCTGCGATAGACTAGGCGCGGACCCGAATCTGAGCTAGATTCTAATAACGAAGGCGCACTTGCCATGTCGTCATCTGCAAAACATTGGTTGGAATCTTAGGATACTTCAGTGCTACGCTGCTAGAACTGAAAGGTATAGCCTCAGTTGAATACCAATGTTCTATCGCTAAAGGGAGACAAGGCACGGCGACTGCTACGAGTCCAGGAGATCACCGAAGAACTCGTACTGGCAGCTCGTCATCGAGTCACCATCTGCCTATGACCAGCGTGAGTGTTTCAGGCCAACGCAGTACTTCTCGCATAGATTGTACTGCCTTACATATAAGAACGCATTCAAAAATTTCTTCACTTTTTGCCGATGCCTGTGTAACAGGGGCGTTGCACCGCTGACGGGGGACGTGGCTGTGCAACACCTGTGTGCGACAACTCACAGACAGCGTGCTGGAATATTCCAGTCGACTCGGTTAAAAAACACGAGTTGAAGGACATAAAATGAATCACGTTGTTGTTCGTGTCATGTGGCGCCACCAGTTACTGAATTGGGAATGTTGGAACGACCGGGCTTTCCGCCACTGTCATGATCCTCGGCAACAGGGCGGGCTATATTGCGCGCCGCGCGCCAACTCGACCATGAAGGTATTGTCATTGGTTCCAACGAGTCCTGACTGTAGTGGTCTTACGGTACTGTACAGTCGCAGATTACCCGAATGCGGTGGTGCCCATTTCGATGCCAGTCCCAAGCCCATGGCCCCGTGCCATGCCCTCGCCACAGCTCATTCTGATTCTGGCATACAGCAGCCCCTCTCACCGTGATGAATGATCGCTAGGTGGCGGCTTCTCTTTTCGACCCGCACGGCGGTGCATTGTTTCAGTTGTCTAAATAGCGCCAAAAGGGTTCCTCTTAGGGCAGTGAATTTCTCAAGCTTCTATTTTGAGGCGCTGCACGGCGCTTCCTCCGGATCCGTTGTTCAGGGTCCCCATAAAACCAACCAGAAGACAAAGTGCCTGGACAACCCCCCTCGCCATAACATGCCACCCATCACGCTCTCTTTACTTGCAGCGGCTGCTACCATCTCGGCCGTCTACAGCTACTTCTCTGGCAAAAGCACGGATGATGACAAGCCAGGTTCTAGCTCGGCCTCTTCGTCGGGTCCTACCCCCGGATCCCGCCGTCGTACCCACCACCTCCCGCTTACAATTCTCGCAGCCAAACCACCACCAGAATCCCACGTCCTCTGATCACAGTCACAATTGTGATTGTTACTACCATCATTTCACACTCCAACAACGCATACTGCCGATTCTCGCCTGAAACCTTCGGTCCCTACCCACTCACAGTCTTCCTACCAACAACAGCCGACTTATTCCCGCGTCGCTCAGGCTGCCGCCAAGACCAGTGAAAACCTTGAATCCTCAGACCAGATTCATCGCCACGGTCCTGCTTCTTCCCGTCAAACTCTCCCGACTTCTGCTACACATTCCCATGCTTCCTCTTCTGCCCAGTCAACGCGTTCCCGTAATGACCAGGCTGCTTACCTTCTCAGGCTCCATCATGCTAGTCTCGCCTCATATCACGCTGAGGCGTCTCGTCAGACCCCCCCGACTAACGCTGCCCGTACCCAGGCCACCAATATGACCCAGTCGACCCCTTCCCGCGTTGGCAACACTACTTCTACAACGAGTGACCATCTCGACCCTTTTTATCATGCTAGTCTTGCATCATCTCATACTAGGGAGTCTCGTCTGACCCCCTCGACCCCTGCTCCTTCCTATGCTCCCTATCCCGCCCAACAGACCTCTGCCCGAGTCGGCCAGACTACAGTCAGGACCCCCACAATGGCTGACTACGACAGTGGCATGCGCCGTTCCGGTCTCACCTCATCAGACTTTACAGAGTCCCATGTGGTTCATCCAGCCTCCCCTACGCACTGTCATCCTACTCCTACGAACGCGCACCTTCTCCAGATGATATTAATGTTAATATCTCCCGACTAACCGTGTCTCCCAAGAAACACTCGCGTACACAGTCTTCTTCATCCGATTCAGATTATCTGGGCCCAAACTCTCACACATGGGCTGCTCCACGTTCTTGGAGCCCTTTGCCAGATGGCGCGTCCGACCCCGGGGCCGACGACACGGTTTCAAAGGCCGAAGGCAATAAAAAGGCTAGGGAATTGCGGGAGAAGGCGAGACGCAGTACTCGTGAGATGTTGGATGCGCGCGACCGTGCCAAGAGTGCGCGTAGGAGGGGGGATAGGGTGGCCGAAAGCGAACACAAACAAGAGGCCAGGGCACACGAGAGTGCAATGAAGAATTTGAATAAGAGCGCGGCCAAGATCATCTTCGGGTTGAAGAACCAGGTACGCGGTAAACCATGTGTCGAGGTGCCGATATCATGCTCACTTTTCCCCTTATCGGTGCTAGGGCCAAAAGGAAGGAACGGTCGACCTCCACGGTCTGTATGTCGCAGAAGCTGTTGAGTACGCAAAACGGGAACTCCAATCCGCTACATATAGGAATGACGACACGGTCAGCTTCATCGTCGGTATGTATCTGTCTTTCAACAAGCCCGGCCTTTAATGGCTCACGAACTTGGTTCAACGCCCAGGCAAGGGTTTGCACGCCGAAAACGGTGTGTCGAAACTTCGGCCAGCATTGGAAGAACTCTTTGATGAGTACGTGGGAGGTTTTTGTATCGCGCTGTTACTGTCTACTCACTCCAGTCGACTTATAGACGCGAGCTGACGTATTCACTTGACCCGGGAAACTCTGGAAAGTTGATTGTTTATTTGTAATGGTCATGCGGCCTTTATGATTGTTTAACGCATACGCTGTGTTGTGTTATTTGTGCAGTAGTGTACCACGTTCTTTTGTGTCTGGGCTTGTTGCTTTAGTTGATATATACGAATGACCATGATATGATGGCAAATTTCGGGTGACGTGGTCACGTGGGTGGCGTGTAAATTCCGAATGTAAATTTATTTGATCCGATTAGAAGTTATCAAAGGAAAGATAACAAACGAAAATGACATTCACTGTACAGTATATTCCGAGATCTCGATGGAAATCGGATTCAACTGCATCGCGGGGCCAGATTCCGTCCGGAATTCAACTTCATCGACTCACTCGGCGTGCAACTGTGGTGCCGGACCGGGACCATCTTCCGCCACGCCCCTCTCCCTATAGCCATGCGGGCTCTTGGTGAGCACACGTATCAGCGAAATTCAAATCGGATTCGATGTGATTAGAACCAGAACCATTTAGAGCCTGATCGGCAAATGAAAAAAAAAAAAGAATGAGTTTGGCCAAACACCAGCCAAAAAAAAGAACGAGGTTTGCATGGAGGTTTGAACAGACCGTGAGAAATTTGTGCTGTTCGGGAACACCATTTTCGGCAGAAACTGGTCTGTGAGAATGAGGTCTCCACGCCAATGAAAGCAAATCACTTTTTCCTGTTTTTATCCCAAACATAGTCTCCAAAACACATTGTATGTTGAGACAACGCGTTGAGGGACTCGGCCCTCCGCTGAGATTCTGCCTGTTAACTAGGTACATACATATATCCTAGACTATGTCCCTTGCTATGTCCCTACGTGTTTTGGGGTGCTCCGAGTGTGCCAATAGGGGTGCATTGTCTGATCATTGCACAGCCTTGAAGCTCTACACCTGATGTCCAGCATTGCCCTACATTGCGAGATCGATTCTTTCTCGATATTCCAGTGGAGTTTTGAGGCAATTCAAGCTGTTGGAGAGGGTGCGTGGTCGATGGACGTTTGGTTGAGTGGCATAAGCTGGCACGTTGCCACGCCACCGGATTCCCGGGCCGCCACTCCGCTGCGTACACACGCTTCACTCACATCGATGTTCGTTAAAAACACCATTTGATTTTCAGGTCAAACTGACAACGAGGTTTTGCCACCAAAACCTCGTTGTCACTAGACTATTTATTTTTCAAAAATGTTTGCCAATCAGGCTCTTATGGTTCCATTTTCTAATCTCCATTCACCTGATTTCCTGATTTCCTGCAGGCAGTGGCAGTGTTGGGGTTCAGGGTCCCCATAGGGCCATAAAACCAATCAGATGACTGAGCGCCTGGACAACCCCTCACCGCCTCACCATTAACATGCCACCCCTCACACGCCTCACGCTCTCTTTACTTGCAGCGACTGCTACCATCTTGACCGTCTATAGCTACTTCTCTGGCAAAAGCACGGACGATGACGAGCCAGGTTCTAGCTCTGCCTCTTCATCAGATCCTGCCACCGATGCTTCCTATCCGGCCCAACAGACCTCTGCCCGAGTCGGCCAGACAACTGTCAGGACCCCCACAGTGGCTGACCACGACAGTGGCATGTGTCGCCCCGGTCTCACCTCATCAGACTTTACAGAGTCCCATGTGCTCCATCCAGCCTCCCCCTACACACCGTCTTCCCACTCCTACCAACGCGCACCTTCTCCGGATGACACCCATGTTCATGTCTCCCGACTAACCGTGTCTCCCAAAGAACACTCCCGTACACAGTCTTTTTCATCCGATTCAGATGATTATCTGGGCTCAAGCTCTCGTACATGGGCTGCTCCGCGTTCTTGGAGCCCTTTGCCAGATGTCGTGTCCGACCCCGGGGCTGACGACACGGTCTCAAAGGCAGAACGCAATAAAAAGGCTAGGGAATTGCGGGATACAGAGTCCCATGTGCTCCATCCAGCCTCCCCCTACGCACTGTCTTCCCACTCCTACCAACGCGCACCTTCTCCGGATGACACCCATGTTCATGTCTCCCGACTAACCGTGTCTCCCAAAGAACACTCCCGTACACAGTCTTTTTCATCCGATTCAGATGATTATCTGGGCCCAAGCTCTCATACATGGGCCGCTCCGCGTTCTTGGAGCTTTTTGCCAGATGTCGTGTCCGACCCCGGGGCTGACGACGTGATTTCAAAGGCCGAACGCAATAAAAAGCCTAGGGAATTGCGGGATACAGAGTCCCATGTGCTCCATCCAGCCTCCCCCTACGCACTGTCTTCCCACTCCTACCAACGCGCACCTTCTACGCATGACACTCATGTTCATGTCTCCCGACTAACCGTGTCTCCCAAAGAACACCCCCGTACACAGTCTTTTTCATCCGATTCAGATGATTATCTGGGCCCAAGCTCTCATACATGGGCTGCTCCGCGTTCTTGGAGCTCTTTGCCAGATGTCGTGTCCGACCCCGGGGCTGACGACGTAATTTCAAAGGCCGAACGCAATAAAAAGGCTAGGGAATTGCGGGAGAATGCGAGACGCAGTAAGCGTGAGATGATCGATGCCCGCGACCGTGCCAAGAGTGCGCGCTGGAGGGGGGATTGGGTGGCCGAAAGCGAACACAAACAAGAGGCCAGGGAACACGAGAGTGAAATGAAGGATTTGAATAAGAGCGCAGCCAAGATCATCTTCGGGTTGAAGAACCAGGTACGCGGTAACCATGTGTTGAGGTGCCGATGTCATACTCACTCTACTGTACGTCTTGTCGGTACTAGGGTCGAAAGGAAGGGATGGTCGACCTCCACGGTCTGCATGTCGCGGAAGCTGTTGAGTACGCAAAACTGGAACTCCAATCCGCTACGTATAGGAATGACGACACGGTCAGCTTCATCGTCGGTATGTCTGTCTTTCAACAAGACCTGTGTACGCCCTTAAGGGCTTACGTATTTGGTTCAACGCCCAGGCAAAGGGTTGCACGCCGAAAACGGTGTGTCGAAACTTCGGCCAGCATTGGAAGAACTCTTTGATGAGTACGTGGGAGGTTTAATATCGCGCTGTTACTGTCTACTCACACCTGTCGACTTCTAGACGCGAGCTGTCGTACTCACTTGACCCGAGAAACTCTGGAAAGTTGATCGTTTATTTGAAATGGTCATGATTGTGTAACGCATACGCTTTGTTGTGTCATTTACGCTGTGCAGTAGTGTACCACGTTCTTTTGTGTCTGGCTTGTTATTGCTTTAGTTGATTGTCAATACACTATACCAATGATCACGATATGATGACGAATTTCGGCCCCTCCCTGGGGTGACATGCGCGGTGTTGCCGATGAATGTTCCTCATGTACTGTATATGTGAAGACAATCGATGAAAGCATCGCTCTAAATTCGTGTTTAAATACCCGATGGACCTTGACACATTACAGGTCAGCGGTCACAGGGAAAACGAAAAGCCCGGCAGGAAAGCACAATCAAGTATGTACTGTACAGTATAGTACGGCACTGAAAACATAAACAAACCTAGATGGCACAATCAATAAAGTCAAAACCAATTCCAAGAGATAACAGGACGAAAGATGAAAAGACAAAACAGGACAGAGATGTGTTAGGACGCATTGGTGCAAGGGATCAATCACAAGATGGAAATACACGCTGAAATAAACATGAGTGCGGTTTGGCTGATCGTCAGTCTGCTACTACTCACAGAGGCGGTCTTATAGAAGCTTCGTGATAATGCCAAGACCCTGCATGAACCGTCAATCTCATGATAAGTCACCCGAAAAAAAATTGCTTCGCGACATCTACCTTCGTCTTTCCTTCACGGAACAGCAACTTCATACCAGCCTTGACGAATTCAGGATGCGCGATAAACTCAAAGACGACCGTGGCGCGGTCTCCCGTCCGCAACAGGTTTTGCGGATGGTCGATCGAAACGATACGAACTGTCTGCCGGACCGCCTGCACAGAAGATACGTCAGTCGCAGGTAAAAAAGGACAGACAAAACGTACACCACAGTGCAACATAGCCTGGTAGTTTGGTTGCATGGTGGTATTGTGATACAAGATCAAAACTTGTCCTTCGAACCTCCTCACCGCTGAACGTTGAACCAAGAACAATAAGTTGGGCATCACCCCGACGAACCCGCATTAAATGGTGGGGGAAAATTGTTGCGCACCTCGTGGTGGTATCTCTGTCCGGTGCACGATCACCATCCCTTTGCGCACCGCCGCACGGGGCACATGCTTGAGCGCTAGCGCAACAGTTTGCCCGGCCACCGCTGTCGTAACGTCAGCGCGTTTGCGCTGCATGGTCTTTACGACAGTCGGCGCGTAGGCACCGTTGGAGTCCGGTCCAAAAAGCACCGGGTCGCCTTTCTGGACGGTGCCACAGTTGAGCAGGCCGTTTACGACCGTGCCAACATAGGGCACCGACCAAATATCCGTTACTGAAAACTATTTAGATTCATATCGGGTTAAGGAGACGGGCGATGCAGTTTAGCAAAGGAGACAAAAATACCTCAAGTGGCTGCGTAGCGTCAAAACGCTCGGCATCGCCCTCGCTAGCTGGAAGCAGGTTGAGGAATGTACGAATCTGAGGTGATCAAGAAGTTAGACGAGAGTTGGTAACTGTCTAATCAGCTACGCATACAAAGTCAAGGCCGGTGCCCGTGACATTAGAGACTTGGAATATTGGGCAGATTCTGGTGGAGAGCATAAGGCCGGAGAGGGAAAAAAATCAAAGAATGGTCTGACTTCTCCTTGGCATAGATCTGCGAAACCTCGATGGCAGCTTCAATAGATTTAACAAACACAGGATTCTTCCTGGAAGCGGAGATGTTAGGTAAAACGGCGCAAGTGAATCCAACGGAGTACCCGCCGGCAACCACGGCTACGCAGAATTTTAACTACCTGCGACAGCGTTTCTTCAAGTTTGTTAGGTGGCGTCATATCTACCTGTGTTCCAACGATAGTGAAGGCCCAAAGGATCAACTAGAAGACGGAAGTTTTTAATACCTTGGTTACGCAAACAACGATCGGGACGCTAAGGGCTAGGGCCACCGCCAGATGCTCTTTCGACATGCCAATAACTCCAGCATTAGCCCCGATGACCAGGATCACACAGGACGGCGCTCCAGAAGTCAATCCGTATAATGTCGTCTTGAGATATCTCTCATGGCCAGCCAGGTCTGGTACTTTGTGAAGAGAGGCGCATATCCAATGCTAAAAAGACCCACCAATAAACGTCACAATTTTCGCGGAGCGATGTGAAATCTCTTCCCAGCCTAGTTTCTCCCTTCGGAGTACCTCAGAATCAACAGGGCCAGAGGTAAGTGGGAGTA
Organism: Russula vinacea; assembly: GCA_022376525.1. Lineage (NCBI taxonomy): Eukaryota > Fungi > Basidiomycota > Agaricomycetes > Russulales > Russulaceae > Russula > Russula vinacea. The sequence continues at coordinate 101,744 of WTXL01000025.1, read as the reverse complement.
TGGGCGCGCCAGCGACATCAAAGCCCAATATCTAGATTATTCAAAAGATACGTCTGAGAGATGATCAGGTCTTACTTACCTCCATGCCAACCGAAGAAGTCCGTCCGCTCTCGATCTCGTGCTTATGCCTGAAGAGAGCAACGCGAGCCAACCCTCTCCCATCATCAAGGCCACCTATTTCTCTGTTCAAGACGACCTATTGGATGGTGTGGTAAACAGAACTCACCCCTCGTCAGTACGCCGAGTATGGTTGACTTGCCACTATCTACATTTCCGACGACCGCGCACCGCACCTCAGGGATGAGTGATACGTTGGGTGGAGGCAATCGAAGCAAGACAGAGGCGCGAGGATGTGGTTCCCCTACCCGTAGTAATGTACAGGCCTGACGATCGGTTTATGAGAGCAAGGATGAGCCATTCACCGCGGAGAGTACCTTGCCGCCAACTTCTTCGACCAGTTGACCGAGATGGGCGATCATAGCGTCAATATCGTCCTCTGTTCGTCGATCTCCGGTCCAGTCATCGACATTGTCAAAATCGTCATTAGTAAATAATGGTGCCCTTGGTGGGCGAGCGCCTAGTCGAAGAAGATATTCCCCGCCTTGTCGGGTTAGAAGTGTGGCTATTAAATCTCTTGCCTGAGTATCTCCTCCAGTTGGATTTAGTAGCGCAGTCTATACGATGGGGATAAGTATGAATGAATGGCAGCCAAGTATGACGCGCCTCGATGGAATGCTCGATATCGGTGAGGTCATAGGCCGGTTCATCGTTCACAACTTGGGGATCGTAGGAGACGTCGCGGCTGTCTCTGTCTTCTTTCTAACTTTGGGCGCAGATCTTTGATCTGCGTGTCCCTTTCTAGGGGCTTCGGGCTGAGACTGTGCGCGGGCTTTCGCGAGTTCCCGATTCCGGATGTCCTCAATCTCGACCTGGAAGGACTGTAATGTCGCCATAATGGGACCCTAAAAAAGGCCTAGCAGAGTAGCGATACAGATGGATTCAGAGGATATTTAAACAGAGTAGTGACCGAGTCATTACACGTCTTCTGGAGTCAATCGTATTCTGATAACGCGGCGATTTCCGAATGCACGAAGATCACGAGATTTCACCCACACGTGACTTGTACCACGCACGCGTTTCAAGCGAGGATTTCCTTTTGTCTGTCTCTCGAGGCCCAATGACCGCACCCTCACGTCCACTCCTAGGTCCACATCCGGGCCAACTTGACCAGACACAGCCTTCGCGCTTGTTGCGTCATCCAGATGCTAAATTTTCTTTCGCGTCCTTTCACCCACTCACCGCATCAAATGTACAACTCCATCACGCACACGATGGTTCGTCTAAGCCAAGGCGTATCATTATCGAAACGCACCCGAGCGGCTTTTCTGAATGGAGATTTGTTCCTCGTGCGCGACTTGCGGAGGTGTCAGTGATGAGGGTCCCTGGCCGCGTCTTGTCGATTTTTAGGGTGCGTTGCATCTGTCGCGTCCCGCTGCAATCTTCTGATCTGTGTTACACTATAGAAACATCATCATGTGTGACCAGGACAGTGGGATATCCACAAACTCGACCCTTTTTATGAATGCTCTGTCCCGGCCCAGCCACAACCTCCTACGATCCGCGCAAAGGTGTTGTCGGCGCCGTCATTCGCTTGGTCTCAACATCATCTCGATCATCTACTTTTGTCGAGAGCTCCCAGAAAAGACGATTCTCAACTTCTCCTTCAAGCCTCGAGGAGGACATTGTCCATTCACCAAAGAAGCGGAGGCATGTCGTTCATGTTGTTGATCAGAAAGCGATGAAGTCGAGGCACCAACAACGTCGAACTCGAGTGCAGCCGGCCAAACATCGCGGACGCATGTGCCTGGCAGGCGCGTCCGCGAAAGAAGAGGCGGCATAACACGCATACCCATAATTACAAAGACACGGATTAACGTCCAGGACGCCCTACCCCAAGTTCCCCTGACGAGGACATGCGGAGCACCACTCCGCCAGGATCCCACGGCATACTACGGCTCCCCTTCAACTTCTAAGCGGAGAAAAGGTACTACGCGTTCTTACCATGTATCCCCCACACTAACTCGAGTCCCGCTCGGGGAGAAGACGGATGCGTCTCGCCAATTACGTTTGATGACGACCTTATTTTAAACCCTCAAAACGGGCGCGCACACGCTCACCTGAATCGGTTCGTCGCATGGCGTTTGCCAGAACGAAAGAGCGTGTTCGTGCACGGACAGACGAGTATATGCGCCGAATGAACGCAGAACGTGAAGCTCGTCGCGACGCCCGTGAACGTGCTCTCATGGAAGACATCATTGCCGAGATGCCAGAAGAGCACATCCGGCCGAACGGTGTGTAACTTACCCAACAGCGGTCCTCATATTGAACTCACTCCGCCGAAAGACGGACAGGGCCAAGAAAACGGGCCGTCCGCACAAGAACAAGAGCAAGAGGAGGAACAAGATCCACTGACCGAGGCACTAGACGAACTGCGCATGCACGAAGAACTCATTGCAGAGTCCCGCCGCAAATCGCCGAGCTCGAGCGCGACCGGCCGCTCTGGGAGGAGGCCGCCCGCGCGCGAGAGCGTCAGGAGCGAGAAGAGAGGAAGAGCGCCGAGCGGCGCAGGAACGGCGCAAGCGCGACGAAGCCGAAGCGCTCGCTCGGGCGGAACAAGAACGCCTTGAAGCTGAGCAGCGCGAGCGGGAACGTGCGCGTCGGGCGAAGGCAGAAGCGGAGGCCGAGGCCGAGGCAGCCAAACGTCGCGCAGAGGCGCAGCGCGCGCGCTGGGCCCGCGGGCCTTGGACGTCCCAGCGCGCGCTCGAGCGCTACCGGGTGCTCTGCGAGTCCTTCGACGAGGCGGCGAAGCCCGCGACGCTGACCTTCGAGGATATCCCTGGCCAACCTATGCGCACCGTTTACCTTTGGGCCGGAAGACATCGACTGGGCCGCCGTCGAGACGTTCTTTCGCACAGTGCGCGGACACATGCGCGGGCAGGACTACCGCATCTTCGTCGAGAAGTCGCACAGGCGGTTCCATCCGATCGATGGAGCGCACGGGGTTTACTGCCGCGATCAGGGAGGATGATGCACGCGGGATGATTGAAGTGGCGGCGAATACGGTTGCGCAGGCATTGACACCCCTGTGGCGTGAGGCACGAGGACAATGAAGAACACAAATCGTTTATTTTACGCAGTCATATGACCTTTCTAGTGGCCGAATAGACAGATTATGAATAGAGCGAGTAGCTTATCATGGATGTGAGCAGAGCAAGACGGTTTGCAAGAAAGCAACAGAACAATATCTCAAAGCAAGAAAATATGCCGCGACGACACGGTTTGCAAGAAAGACAGACCAACACTAGATCCAAGGCACGTTTTCCATCAGTGCTTCACGGCGCTTGTGACTTCGGCTTGCGCATTCTAATTTTAACTCCTTCGATGGCACGGTCGACAAGTCGAGTCATCTGCTGTAATGAAAGGTCCTGTCAGAACCGGCAAGAGTAACCGATGAGAGAAAAGGAGGCACCGAAAAATACAGCCCCATTTTGAAAATAGGGGAGTATTTTGCAGGTTCAGTTGTCTTCGGCTCCCCCGCTGAGTCCGCTTCAGCCTCGGGCTTGTCTGGAGGCGTAGCACCGAAATCGAGTTCCGCAAAACGACAATCAGCGGTAGGGGCAGCGAACGTGATGGGCGACTGCCAAAAATTAGTCTGTTTGTTCTGAATCGAATACAAAATGGAGCGTACAGGAGGCCCACTCAAACTAGAGTCGAAGTCTGTCGACTCGGAATACAGCGAGACAGGCTGTGGTAAAAGTACGGTTGGTCGTCAACTTGAACTAGGTAAGAAGTAATGCAGCGAACATACCCCGTAGAGAGGCGATGAAGAAGGATCTTGAGACGAAACGTCTCGACGGCTTAAGGACGGCCAAAACAGATAGACGTCATAGTCATCATCTTGTTCTTGGGGTGGCTCTGGTCCGCAATCCCTCTCTTCGAGGTTTTTCTGAACTCGGTGAGCCATCTCAGAGAAGGTGTGAGGTCTTGGAAGAGGGAGAAAGAAAGAGAGAGACGGTGAACTACAAAATTTTGTAGCATTTGAATTGGTGAGCGGTGTCTTCAGAAAGAAACAGACAGCCATGCCCGTAGCACCTTGGCGGGAAGTCAACTGGCGCCGGGCCTAGAATCTTGTCCTTTCTTTTCCCCCAGAGTCCGCGCCTCTGATCCTGGACTCATCTACCTCTTGGCGGCATACTCTCAGTCGTTCACTGAAAGGTCGGCCTTACAGCTCTTTGAAGGGGTGCTGCTCTTTGCTTCCGCGTCCAGAAAGGCTGTCGCCTACTCTCGCCTAGTTAGCGCGGACTTTTTTTCCAATTTGGCTCCGTCAAAGGCAGCGAAGATCCGATGCAAGAGCCCGTGCATACTCCGCTTGTCTCTACACCAACCGCCCAGCGCCTAGAGGAGAGCTAAAACTGGCGATGGGACTGTCGGCAATGGTGTCTTCCAACGCATGTCGGACTAAAAGAAAGGCTGCAACCGCAATCTGGGAGGATGGGGTCACCCGATTACATTGGGTCCCCCTTTGCACCTTTCTTGTTGGTACTTCCGCTCCCGTCGTTCATTCATCCTCGTTTCCCGTCCATTGCGTTGCCTGGCGCACGCAAGCGCCGGTGGTACGAGGATTGCAGACATGTGCCATAAACGGATGTCACGTCGTTACTGTGACCACGTGACAAGGCCGCATGTTTGCATTGAACGACGATGAGCAAGATACCTTCAAGTGATCTGTGATCAAAATCTGTGCGTGAAGCACTCAGACAAGACAAAAGAAGAGTCTGTTTCTGTGACTGGATTGAATCTTGAACACGCAAGAGCCCTCCAGATTGATCAAGCTACTCGCTCCAAGAAGTGGACGCTCAACTAGTCGTCCGGAGCGCAAGACAAGCCAGAGTGATCAAGAAGCATGAAAAAAGATCCGGTGTGATTTTCTGTGAATATGTCGCAAGAATTCCAGAGAAGCTGCTTTGCTTGGCTATTGTGGGCTCGGAACTGCCATCAAGATGTCAGCCATCCTGTTCGATGACAAGAATCTTGAGTAGTTAAGGGACTTGCCTTGACCATGCCAGAGATCCAGCAAATGTCTTTGACCTTTCCCCAAGACGAAGAGACAACCCAAAAAATTTGCACCGCTATTTCAGTGACAAACTTGGCGGCATCTATTTTGCACCGAAATTGCCCTCGAGGTCGCCTACACCTTGAGGGTTTACAAGAATATCGACATAATACGCTGAATAGGAATGAAGAAGGTGGGGACCAATGCAGGGCAAGAGACTGCGACAGGGCAAAGTCACGGTGATCAACAAGAAACGGGGGAAAGTCGACTGCGTCCCGTGCAATTTGGTGCCCCGCTCAATTGGAACAACTCAGTGGGTTAGGGGCACTCTCTACCTATTCGCCGTCCCCGCTTGTTATTTCCGGTCGAATCCCCAAAGAATATTTTTATTTTTATTTCTGGAGTACTCCTCCAACGCCCCCTTGTTCCCCGAATGTCCCCAACACCCACAGAGCCCTGTACGGCTTTATCAACGTTCCCTTCAACGCCCCCTAGCTGTCTTACACCCCCCTTTCCCCCCCAACCAACACAGGATGATCCACGTCCCAAGCCGCTCGCGGCACCTACCACAACCTCCCCAACAATACTCCTTGCCCCCCTTCCCCGACCACACTGAAAGAAGGACACTTCCCCCAGCTACCGCCTTCCCTTCTGCACCACCTCCCAGATTTTAGAGACCGCCATAAATTTGGGAAACAAAATTGTACGTTCGGTCCCTCCAAGCTGAGCTCTCATCGTCAAATGGGAAATCGGTCTCTGAAAATTGCGGAGACCTCGATAAGCGATAGCCACCACTCCCCCTGACATTCTCAACCCCAACTGCCCACGGCCAGACGGTAATATTTATTTTTGTGGTTCCCGCTCACACACCCCGGCCTGAGATGTCATCCCCTACTCTTGAATTGATCACCCCAAGCACTCCCATTCTTTCCCATCGTCCTCAAGCAGTCAGCTCCACCCTAATCAACCAGCCACATCGATGCGAGCGGCCTTCAGCCACATTATGCCGCAAAGCAAGGCAAAGGCGAAGCTTCCGCTGGTATCCCCCGTATCCAACTCCAAGGGTCCTCTTTTCGAGGTTACCCACACCTTGCTGTCCCGAAGGCCGGTCATCGACGCAAGTTTCGCTCAAGGCACGGTCTTAATGGGGCCAGATGCCGTCGTACGAAGAAAGCATGATATAGATGGAGTTGGTTTTAAATCTCCTTCAGGCAACGACGAGTCTGGCCTCAGCTAGAATTAGTGAGTGACCAGTATTTCCATTGTGATCGTTGTCTTACAAAAACTCAGCACTTCAGCTACGGAGACTCCTAGAGAACCGAGCGAGCATACAGTATTTGATGCCAGTGTTCTTCCTGCGTTCTTTGTGAATAAGGACCCCAGGGTGACTCTTGGTACGCTCTTCTAGCTAGGTTTGTATCCCACTAACCTTTTCTGAAGCCGGCTTCGCGGTGTAAATACGCCAGCATAACGCACACATACCCCCTTTCGGGCTGGCGCCGAATGGGTCACTCAAGTCGAAGAATATGCTCATCCTACCGACACATACCCCCGTCCTCACCTGCAGCTGGGACATACCACCTGGAGGGCGGCCTACGTCATTTTCATATGTGGCTGTTTTTATTTTTATTTACCTAATAACTTTGTTCCTACCTTCATTCCGTAGACGCCTGTGACATTGCGCAATTTCTATCGGCCTCTTTTTTGCCCAACTTTAATTGGGAGTGCTTCTGTACATGATAGAACCATCTACAAGACACGTTACATAAAGATAAAGAGATAGATTACAGCGATCTATTTCCAGAGCAAGGCATTGCCCAAGGGGTCTGTGCATCCTACCAGAACGCCATGAGAGCAATGACCAAGTAGACGCCATTGGTGGCCACGTGACAGCCCACTGTCTTGCGCCACCCTCAATCGGTAACTTCGCCTGTGTGCGGGCACGGTTCGCATTGCTGTAAGGTAGGATACGGGAGCAGATCCTTTGAGCGCTTTGGGATGTGCTTCTGGTTGTATGATGGTGCGGTGATGGGCGCGCGTGCTGCAACGAGTACAATCGTGGCGAGTATGAGCGGGGCATACACCCAACAGTATATGTGCACTTGATCAGGCAGTAAGCATTGTTGATGTGCATTGGTGTGCGCGTTGCTGGAGAGTGACAAGAGCTGGAAACCTGGTTGGCGATACCCATTGCAATCGAGAATGACTTGATTGTCACTTCGGGGATTTGTCGGTCGTGAGAGGTGTGGATGTATTCACAGTAGTCGTGGTCGTCGGCACTGTCAGTATTCGTCAACTCTACGAAGGCGGCGGGGGGAGAGACTCTTAATACCTGAAAATGAGTGTAGGTTGGAGTTCGTCGAGGAGTAGTTGGGAGGTTTCTGGGTTGAGTAGAGTTTGGTAGCCCTCCCCATGTACGAAGGGATGTTTCCTTTCTCGCGTAGCGGCCCGCAGTTCGATTCGGGCGGGCGGTACAGGGGAATGTGAGTAAACAGGATCAAGGGCATATCTTTGCATAAAATCGTCGGTCATCAATCGAGCCCATCGAGGCGGCATAAAATACACACTGGCCGCGTTCTCCGCACGCAAGTGCTGAAGATACCCGAGGTCTCGCGGCAGACCATTCGCACGGTCCTCTCCTGTGTTCTCCCGGCGCAGGTCCTCGTCTACGAGCGCGGGGGCGTCTACCATGAACAGGGAGTGTCCGCCAAGCACCACGTGCTGAGCCACGGCCCAAACGCTGATCTGTAGCGCGGCCGGGCGAAAGACGATGTGTTGCGACGGCTCCCAAGACCTACATCGTGATTGCCTGGTATATAGTACACCGGGACCGACGGCGGCGCAGAGAAGATCGAGCGGAAACGCCCGACGTATTCCTGGTATCTGCCGCAGACGTGGTGGGGTGAAAAAAAAAAAAAAAATAAGGTTGGGAGGGGACGAGAGGGGTTAGAGCGCAGCGGTAGCGGCAGCAGCAGCCTGGAGCGTATAAACACGCACGCACTGCACTCACTCCATGATATGCATGTCGGCGAAGCCGCTGTCCATCATATCTCCGAGGAAGATGATTGCGTGCGGACGCTTGCGCTTCGCGACGCGCCACGCCTTGCGCAGATTCATGTCGACGAAGATCCGGGAGACGGTCCTGAGGAGCGAGCTGCGCTCCGGGTAAGACCTGTCATCGAGAATCTGCGGATCGGCGACGAGGAGGATGTGAGTTGCCTTTCCACTTCCCTGGATGACCGGGTCGGTTGGTCAGAGACAAGCACCACGAAGGGGGGAGGGAGAAAGACAACATACTCCTGGGTCTGGCCAGCGACAGCGTGCACCTGCGGCGAGGAATATGCCGATTTCGAGCCACAGGACGATTGCAGTCCAGAATCTTATGGCCCTCAGTGAATACCTGGGTACCCACATTATTGGGAGTAAGATGAGTAATGCCGACTCGGCTCAGTTGACGACCTCCGCAGCATAGGTGTCGACCGGACCGGGAGGACTCAGCCAATATTCCCAAGAGTGTCCGAGATGGAAATAGAACGGTCTCCTTTCGGCTGCGGCGGCTTATCAGAGCACCCAGGTTAAATGGGACGGCCAACTTGAACGTCCTGCGGCGTGCACTAGGAGATCTTCCATGCGCCCGGTGATGCCGTTGATATTGCATTAGACCAGATCCGAGAGCAGGGGATTCCTAGTTGTCTGTGTAAAAGTCAGCGTGTTGCCACCATGTGCCTGCGCCATCGGGGGTCAGGGCCGTGTGCATGATTATGTGATTCGGGACTTGGCGGGCGAGGTCATCGGAAGCAAGTGGACACTCATATTTCCTGCTTATTACTTGAGGGGCCCAGCAGTGGTCCCTCTCCTCCGCTCTCATGTCCTCTCTAGTCCTATCCGCACCTGGAAAGGTTCTCCTGGCCGGGGGTTACCTCGTCCTCGACCCCGCGTACTCCGGCGTCGTCGTCTCAACCTCTTCTCGCTTCTACACTGTCATAACTCCGGGAAGTAACAATCGCATCGTCGTTAGATCACCACAGTTCATAAATGCTACCTGGTCATATACTTGGTCCATCTCCTCGCCGTCTTCCGTCGTAGTGTCCCAGGTCGAAAGGTAATCCAGCTCTTCGTCTGGCCTTCGCTTCTTTCTTACCGACCACCCCAGCCCCGAAGGATCGAAGAATAAATTTGTACAACTTGCCCTGCAAAAGACGTTATCGCTCGCCTTGGAAGCGAGAGGCCCCGCAGAGCTCGGACGAGCCTTGGGCGCGGGCCTCGACATCACTATTGTCGGAGATAATGACTTTTACTCGCAACAAGACCAGGCACGTTTTTTCTCTTCTCCGATTCCGCGCGCGCTTACAACAACAACTAAAAACGGCCTGTTGCCTGTGACCTGTAAAGCTCAAGAGCCGCAACCTGCCCGTCTCGCTCGCCTCTCTCGCAGAAATACCACCCTTCAGCCCAACAGGGGTCGCACTCGCAGACGTGGCCAAGACGGGTCTCGGCTCCTCCGCAGCGCTCATTACGTCCCTCGTCACCGCTCTTCTCGTCCAAGCCGGCCTGATCGCACCCGACCAACTCGCGAGCGCCTCCGCGCGGCGTCTCGCCCACAACGTCGCGCAATTCGTGCACTGCCTTGCACAGGGCAAGGTCGGCTCCGGCTTTGACGTGTCCGCCGCCGCGTTCGGGAGCCAGTTCTACACCCGTTTCAGCCCGGCAGTGTTGCAGCCGCTCATGGATGACTCGTCGGCGCGTGTTCCGTCCTCCTCCTCGATCCGATCCGGCTGCGTGCTTATCGTTCCCGTTCCGTTCTTCTCTCTTCTGCAGTCGGGCCCGCAATCGCTCCTGTCAGTGCTAGCGCCGGAGAATCAGGCGTGGGATCTCACCGTGACGCCGTTCACTCTCCCGCCGCGAACGCGCCTGCTACTCGCTGATATTCACGCGGGAAGCAATACGCCATTGCTCGTCAGTAAGGTACTCAAGTGGCGCGCGGAGAATGGCGCAATTGGTGAGTTTTCATGACTGCTTTGTTTGAGATGACTCCTTCCCCATCCTTAACCGCGTATCTCATCGACAGCACACTCGCTCTGGACTGCTCTCGACCAGTGCAATACATCGCTCGGCCAGACTCTCGCCCGACTCACGGAGCTCTACGACCGAGATGAGTATGCGTATGTTGAGACTGTACGGTGGGCGGCTGGGCTACAGCCCAGACAGGTGCGGCATACTTACCTGACATTTTCCCCTGAGAGTGGTCGACTTACGTTGTCCACTGCCGTAGTGGCTCGCCAACCCTAATATGCCACAAGCGCAATCAACGTGCCTTGAAGCCTTTTACGAAGCTCATCTGCTCACCGAGGTACTTCCACGTGTTGTGTTCCCCGGTTCTTTGAAATTGAATTTTGTATAGCAAATTCGTAGTAAAATGCGCGAGATGGGCAACCTCTCCGGCGTTGAAATCGAGCCGGAGCAACAGACTCAACTGCTCGATGCGAGCGTCTCGATGGCGGGCGTTATTGGCGGCGGCGTCCCCGGCGGTACGTATCGTTCTTCTCCCCTTATTGACCCTCCTTGATCCTGTTTCTCCTACCACCTTCCTGCCTCTAAAAAAAGCTGGCGGATTCGATGCGGTGTGGTTACTTGTCTGTGAGCCGCCCGAGGACACCCCTGGACTCCCACCGCTCCCGCGCATAGAGCGTCTTTGGCAAGGCTTCCCTGGTGTCGCGCCTCTGCTCGCGCAGGAAAGCAAGGCGCAAGGTGTCACGCTCGAGAGGCTTGACGACGTGCCTGGGCTGGCTGCGGTTGTCAACGCAGAGGCACGTGTCTAGCTTGGAGAGCCCGAAGAAAAAGATGGGATTACAGATGGCAGCTCTAAGTCCTTCTATAAGGATATCTTTAGATACATGTGCTACTTTTGTGAGCGCGTGGGTAAGCAGCGATAAAGGGGAGAGTAAGTTAACGAGTCGGTCGGCTACATGCATATCTTGGCTTCTCCTGCTGGTGTCCATGCCTTGCCAAGCGCAAGGGCGAGCGAAAGTACCATGACAAGCGCGCCAAAGGCGACGCAGGCGTATGCGGGCAGCGTGGTGCGGAGATCTCGCGCACTGGTGAGTTTGAGGAAGCACGCCGCTGGGAAGATGTATGCGAGCGCAGTGGCGGACACACCACCCGTAATCTCGAGTGTGACGCCGAGATCGCACGTAATAAGCGATACTGTTGTCAGGTGGGGTCAGTTTTTCTTCATGGCTGGGTGGGGGCAGGTCTGTGCGCACCGATCAAGGCGGAGACGAGAATAACGGTGGTGAAGAAAACATGTCGCTGCATGTTGAAAGCTTCGTGCGAGAAAAAAAACTGCTCAATTACCTGTGCGGAGTCAACTTGGTCATCGTATGTATTATCTACAAAACGGAGAATGATGTTTACCTCACGACAAACAAACAGCTCTAGCGGGAGTGTCGTGAACATGTTTAGTCCGAAACAAAACCGTGCGATGTTGATTAGGGTATCATTCTCCCGGTACATTCGGATCAATCACTCAGAGCCGGAAAGTATGAGATTTGCTCACTTGAGAAAAGTTGTTGAGTATGTTGCCTTGCGTTCGGTCGGTGAATACAACGTATCCCGAAATGGCCATTACGGAACACGCGATGAGCGACACTGCGGTCGATACATGCGTGACGGTCGCGAACCGGTTAAGAGTCGGCGTCCTCAGGCTCCCATAGATCAATAGTGAATTGTGGTGGCAGACGAAAGCAAAGCTGATAACGCCAATAGCCTGGAAAATCCCAGGCTCGATGAATGAATATCGTTTAGATGGATCACCTCTTAGGAGTGGGGATACGAGGCGGCCTTCGAACATGACTGAGGCTACGATGATGATCATCCCGCAAAGCGCAAAGCTAGACGCAATGGAGAGTTTGTGGATGTCGCGGTACAATGATAGCGGGTAGGAAACGCAAATAGTGGTGAACGTGATGATGAATCGACGGTCGGCAAAGAGAGAGAGGACGGGTGTAGAAGGAAGGTCGGGAAATACGAAACGGATGACGTGCGGGATCGTATCCCCTGACAGCGAACATGGGTATGGGAATGATACTCAAATACAACACAGAACGCACCAATGATGATCCCAAAGGCACACATCCCTATCATTGGATGAGACGGTTTGCGCAGAGTATTATGGAACACATACGTACCACCGAATGCAAAAGAGAATTGAAAGAAGGACACAGCAGCGCGCCCACTGGAGCCAAAACAGCGATCCATGATTCCTATGTATGACTTTGTGCCGCTGAGCTTTGCGTTTGTGACGATGAGACGTATCGTCCAATCTGTGACGGCGGAAAGGACGACCAAGAGTAATATGCCCGTGAAGAATCCGGCGCGACTCATGGCGTAGGGAAGACCTGACGAAATGCTCAGATTTGGGAGAATATTGCAATATGAGCGAATGACATACCGATGATCCCTTGAGGAAGGGGGCCAACATCAGCCATGGCAAGGGGCTAGGGGGTAAAGGGTACGTACCAGCCCCGAGGATGGAGTTGGCCATGTTGGCTATCGAATTCATCATTCCGCCTCCTGCCTTCTGCTTGGCGACAAGCTCTTCCAGGTCGACGTCTGAATACTCAGGAGCGCAATCTACCCCCATGGGGATGTCCAGACTTCTCCTCACTGCAGAAGCGTCGAGCAGCCCGACGAGGAGAGGCATCGACTGCTCGCGTTGTTGCAAGTTCGTTTGTGCGACGGCGTCATCGTCGAGGTCATCCGAGTCGAGCTCGTACTCTATAAAGATCGCAGGCACATCCTCTCAGTTCAGCAGCTAGCCACGTCGTCGATAACGCAGAGGAGAGCAGAGGAGAGCAGACGCGCAACACGGAAGAATAAAACAAAAACAAAAAACGCAAAAACAATATAATAAGAAACCATAGCGGCACATACCTGCTTCCCGGCTCTCCATAGTAGACCGCAGCGGCGGTGCTATAACCTGGACGTGCTCCTGGAAGCGAACCGTCTGATCCGCCTTGCTTCTCCGATGCGTGTCCTCCAAGGCCGATGTCTCAGGCTCGTCCTCATCGCCTTCGATGGCAAACAAGACGTTTTCTGATGAGGTCGACCTCAGCGAGAGGTCTTCGCGAGAGCTGACGAGGAGCGGTCGGCTGTCCTCGTCGACTCGACCGTTTCGGCGGCCACCCTGGCCTGGCATGGATTGAGTTCTTGAGTTATCTTATAGAAAAGGGGCTAGGTGGAGGGTGCGGCTGGTGGAAATGATGGGTAGTAAGTGTAGGGTTTCTGGGGAAACCCGGAACCAGAAGCGGACCGCAGCCACGACTTGTCATTTGGAACAAACAACTGTACTTGTATGCAACAAATTATACGGAGACTGGGCTCAAACTCTGGATTAATCAGAGGGAACTACTACGTGTGTACTACACGTGTGGAGAGAAGTTAAGCGGCTCTCAACAGACATCGGACGAGCCACATTCTACGACACCCTCGTCGGGGCTCCCAAACCCAACAACTCCCTGATACGGATAACAGCCTGTGTAGCAGGTATTGACCAGGAGGTGGATTCCTTTACGAGACAGCGAGCCCGAGTGCAAGCACATACGACGCAGCCCAGAATTTCCTCACACAAAGCTGTGCTCCTCGTAGCCGGCCTCCTTCAAGACATTCTACAAAGCACGCGCACCCCGCGCAACGCCCGGTCACGATCCACAGACACAAAAGCGGAAGTCACGAAAGACTGCCTCGAAGAACTCACGCGACCACCAGTGGCCAAGATAAAGCTTTACTCTGCCATTCTAGCCAAGTCACTGCCGAGTCCCAGACCAAGAGTATACCAATCGCTGCCTATGCTTCAAGTTCTCCAGAGTAATCGTTGAACTAAGGGATGGGATGTGGAAGGGACTTGGTAAATAAATGAGGGACTGCCGAGGACCGAGGAAGTAATGTTCCCGACATGGTTAGGGTCGAGGCTGTGCCTCAACGGGCTCGTATTTTTAGTTACACTACACAACCGTTGGCCGAGATTTATATTTATGCAAACGGCCAACCGCTGAATCTTGGTCCAAACACTCAATGGCCCGACCTACCTTCCTTTTGCCCCTGCTCTTTGCGGTACATGCATTCTCCCAGAGCACAACACCCGCAGCATCAGTGGCGTCGCAATATTCACTCTCAACCAGCACCACACTCCCTTTCCCCCAAGCAACCCTCAAGAACTCCTCCTCACAATCCTTTATCACCTCCAACTGGGGCCTCTCCAAGGGCCGCATCCAAAACGGCGGCTCCAACCTAGTCTTTGTCGACGATCCCTTCCCAAATGCGCCCGCGCCCGGGAGCACCAGCAACTCGTCCGCCCCCGTGCTGCAGGTACAGTACCCGGCGGGCAGTTTCCAGGACAACAACGTTGGCGGTGCCCAGTTCTACGCCATGTGGAACGCCAGCGGAAGCCCGTTTCAGAGCATGCTCGTTACGTACGAGGTCGCCTTCGATGCCGATTTCGACTGGGTCAAAGGCGGGAAGCTGCCTGGCTTACGTGGCGGGCCCGATCCGAACAACTGTTCTGGTGGCAATCAGGCGAATGGGACGAACTGCTTCAGCTCGCGCATCATGTGGCGGACGGATGGCGATGGCGAAGGCGAGTTGGTTTCTTTCTTTCATGTGGGTACGGTGTGTTCACATGCAGCGTGTGCAAAGTATATGCCTATGTCCCAAGGGTTAATGGTATCTGCAGCGACACGGGAGTATTGTGCAACGATCAATTTGGTATCAGCTTAAACCGCGGCTCTTTCGTCTTCGCCAGCGGACAGTGCGTGAACTATATTTTCTCCTTGGGGCTTCTGTTGATCCACTGTCAAAGGTGGAACCGAGTTACCATGTTGATCAGGTTAAACAATCCAACCAACATCGCCAATGGACAGGTGATACTCTAGTGAGCACATTCTCCCACCATTTTCTAGCGTTTGCGATTGCTTATGTTGTACCATCCGGTAGCTTCAACGATGCCCAAGCTCTGGAGCATAACGATATCTATTTCCGTAGTACGGATGTGATCACAGCTGGCGGCCTGTATTTCTCGTAAGTCTGTCCCCTGATGAGCTCGGCTGGGTATTGATACATATGCGCTTAGCACCTTCTTCGGAGGTATGTTCACATGTTATTTGCGCTTGAGAAATGACATTTACCCCTTGTGTAGGAGATGACCCAACCTGGGCCCCCACAAACCTCACCCACACGTACTTCCGCAACTTCCAGCTATTCGCAGGCACCTCGCCATCCGATCTTCAAGGTTCGAAAGTCAAGAGCGCCGCGCAGGGACGCGTGCAGATGTTCATTGCAGGCCCGGTTGTAATTGCGTGCACCATACTTTTTGGATTATTCATTTGATAGACAACGCACGGACAATTATTACCTATTACTGTAGACGGCTTGCATTCACATCACAGACCTCACTGTTTTGCAATTAGTTGTAACCATTAATTTATAAAAACAAAGATGCCCGGGACTGGGAAGGAAGAAATGCACATCCCCTAGTCTTTACCCCTCATAGATAGGTGTACGCGACAGTAGTTGTGAGACAGGAAGTGGCAATCTTAGCACGATTCAATTTATTCTTCAAAGGACGTACGCAAGTACGGCACGACAGCAGGGGAATAAAGAAGACCCTGATCGTACAGCGGTTATGCCGAGAGTAAAAACCAGCCCCAAATTTTATAAACGGATGTAGAATCGCAGTTCGTAGTGGGTGGGCAAAAATGGAGCATGTGGAAGACGCTCGCAGCAACGACTCGGAAGTCAGGAGGCAGCCTCGGCATTCGGTTGGTTGTCTGGTCACCAGCAAGGTGATGGCGAACTATCCGAGATGCACCCTGAAACCAGATATCAGTTCGTTTGAGCCAGCCGGTGATGCCACATAACCGGCAAAGCTACACCAGTTCACAAAATGATATGTTAACATGACGAGGAAAGATACTCGTGCAGAGGTATACTTGGCCAGGCGAGGGGACAAGTCCGGAGCTAAATGTGGGCACCACTAGAAACTCGGCATTTACTAACCACCTCGAGTGCACCCAGAAGTACTTCCAAGTATTCTGGACCAGAGAGAAGGAAGGTGGATCAAATGGAGATGGTCCTGATTCTGCAAAGACGAGAAGGATGGCGAAGAGCGAGCGCTGTTCTGCACAGTACTGTATGTAGTAGTGCGCGAGCGATGCGGACACAGGCCCGCTGGCTGTTCCACAGGGAAACTCTCGATTGAGATCAAAATATACATACATCCGTGGCGATCTAGTGATGTGTGGTTTGTGAATCCAGCTGGACTCGTGGCAGAGGACAGGTCGTGCCGTGCCGCCGCGGCTTGATTAGATGAAGCTCAAAAATATTCACATCTACATCCCTCTTTCTCTTCCTCTGCCGTCATGACATTCTCGGGTGCCCTGGTCAGCCCTCGTTGATTCTACATCCAAGACTCTCCAATTGAAAGTTTACCCCACCAGACACTCACGGATTTGAATGACTACATCACCCCTTCTCAAGCATGCATTAAACCGGTCGAGCAGTCCAACGCGCCAAAAGCACGCACCCCCGGAGATGCAACGGTGCGTCATCCCATACCTACGATCTCTCGGCTGCAGTTGACTATCGTCGGCCGGTTGGTTGTGCGTGTTCAGACTGAGATTCAGATCGACGCAAGTGGTGCTTACTACGAGGTCGGTCAGGGTACTACTAGAGACTCAGGCAGCACCCAGAAACTCCAAACTGCCGAAATAAGCTTGAACGATTGTCTAGCATGCAGGTGACGACTCACGACTCCCCTCCCTACTTCTCTTGTGGGCTAGCTCACCTGATGGAATGAAAACCCCCATGCAGCGGCTGCATCACCTCCGCCGAATCCGTCTAATCACCCTTCAATCCCACACCGAAGTCCTCTCAGTCCTAGCAGCAAACCCCAGTTCAGGATCACCAGGACACCGCGTGCCCGTGCTGTCTATCGCCCCACAGTCCCTCGCCTCCCTCGCCGCCGCGCTTGCCGGTCCTGATCCCTCTGGCACCACTACTACTATGCCTACTATCCCGCTCGCGCAGATGCTGAACCGCGTGCGCGCGTTCGCGACGCATACACTTGGCTTTGCTCACGTGTTTGATACGACATTTGCGCGGGAGGTCGTGCTGCGTGAGCATGTGCGCGAGTTTTTCGAGCGGAAGGAGAGGGCTGCTGCTGGTAGTAGTAGTAGCGGGGCACTACCAATGCTCTCGAGTGCGTGTCCTGGTTGGGTGTGCTACGCCGAGAAGACGCACGGTGAAATGCTCCCGTTCATCGCGACGACGAAAAGCCCACAGCAGGTGATGGGCACGCTTGTCAAGGAGTGGCTGGCCCCCCACTATTGGGATAAGCAGTACGATCCTCCCCTCTCCTGTTCTTCTTGGCTGATTGAATGACGCGTCATGTCTACTTAGCCCAGATGAGGTGTACCATGTCACGGTGATGCCTTGCTACGACAAAAAACTCGAGGCGTCACGCTCAGATTTCTATAATGAGCAGTACGCGACGCGGGATGTCGACTGCGTTCTCACCACAGGCGAACTGTTGCTGCTTGCGCAAGAGCATGGCATTGACCTCTCCCTTCCTGTCTCAGACGAAGATATTTCTCCAACTCCAACCACCACCACCACCACCACCCCCGTCCTGCCAGACCTCCTCAGCCACCCAGGGTCATCCTCTGGCTCGTACCTCCACTCGCTCATGCTCGCCGTCGCCAACACCTACCCACATCCGCTCACACTAGAGTCAAAAGCCATCCGTAGTGCCGACTACGTCGAGCACACGCTACGCGACGCGTCCTCGGGCTCTCCCGTCTTGCGCGGCGCGACGTGCTATGGTTTCCGGAACCTGCAGAACGTCGTCCGGCGAGTCGGGCGCGCTGCCGGGGTGCAGGTCGGGCGTGGTGCTGCAGGACGCTTGGCAGGCGGCCTGCGCAACAACAGGACTGGAGCGGCCACTGGTGGTGGTGCGACGGCATACGACTATGTTGAGGTGATGGCGTGTCCAGGGGGCTGCGTCGGCGGGGGCGGACAGCTGCGTGCGCCTGAGAGAAAGACGGTGAACAGCAGTACGAACCACGACGTGGAAGGCTTTGTGCGTGACTGGGCGGCGGATGGCGTGACTAGTCCGAGCTCGAGCAGTGTTTCATCGTCATCTCAGGACGTCCTGAATACGAATCGGGCAGGGGCAGCAGCAGGGTCCGCCGAAGCGCCGTGGAGTTCGCGCGCATGGACACGTGAGGTAGAGCGCGCCTATTGGGGCGCCGCCCATCAAGCGCCCGAGCACGAACATAAGCACGCACTACCTACTCCCCCGGCGTCACCCAAGCCGCGCGATAGTGGTGGCGTTGGCATTGACGCCGGCGAGGGAGGTGTGGGCGCCGAGCTGCCAGTTCTAGAATGCAGAGTTCGTGCCAAGGGAGGCGCTGCCGTTTCATCTGGGATGGGCGATCAGGGCGCAGGGCTGGGGCTCCAGCTGCAGGCAGAGAACATGGTCGTGGAGTCGCTTGTCGCGCGCGTGCTTAGGGAGCTCTGTGCGCCCGTGCAACAACGGCAGCAGGAGGAGGGTAAAGGGCTTGGGTCAGCTGATACGTGGGTGGACGAGATGGCCGAAGTGCGCCGACAACGACTGTTTCGGACACAATATCGTGTTGTGGAGAGCGAGGTTGTCGGACTTGGTGTCAAATGGTAATGGTAATTCTCAGTTTGGGGATATGATAGACGGACGGATGTAGTTATGGTGCTGTGTTACCATGATAGATGGATACGTATATTACAGTTTTAAATTTTGTTGATTGATGATCCGGTTCTGGGAGGTGTGGAATGGAATGACGATGAGCGACAGCCTTTTTTTTTTTTCTTCAGATATCTGATTATCGATAGTGGCCAAGGAGACGACCAAGAAACCTTAGTGGATGATCGTTACCACATTCGTTTCCAACGCCGCAGAACCATCCACTACGCCACTTTCAATGACGCGGGAGAAATAGGTCAGAATTAAGCGAAATGAGGCCCCGTGTATTCGTGACCTACTAGGAGAAAATTTAAGTAAATGGGCAGTGCTACACTGGATATTTGGTTTGATTGATGTAGGCGTGAGATACAACTAAGTAGTGATGGAGCCCCCACACGTGTACGGATGCAGGCAAGTGGGATGAAATGTGTGTGAAATAGGATGGAGATCGTGATGTTGGTCGGTCGTCGTGGAGGGACAAAATTCCCTCGCTGACAGTGGCACGCACAAAAGGCGATGCTAGCGCCGGCGCTGCTGACCGGGTCCGCGGTACCAGTAGTGGCAATCCGAGCAGTAGTCGGGTGTGCTCGCGGTGACGGTTTCCTTTGCGTCGGGGCCGAAGAACTATAGAGTATGAGAGATGAGAATTTAGGAAGTCAAAAGGGAAGGAAAGAAGAAAGGAAGGGAAGAGAAAGAAGCAATGGAATGGAATGGAGATTGCGTCAGTGCGGGGTCGGGAGGAATTGGCAAAGAGTGAAGTTTGAGCGGACCGAGACGAGATGAGATGGGCTCGCGTACCTTATCGCAGTAACATGGCTGGCAGAGGTTCACGGGCTGTGGGTGGGCCTTGGACCACACGCAGTATCGATTGTTGCAATCGATCCTTCGCAGCTTCTTGGTCTGCAAGCGAGCGGGAGGGGTGAGTGTGATGATGGCATGGTTGGACAAAAAGACAGGAAAACACGCGCAAAGGGTGCCACCTGCTTCGGGAAAGGAACGGATCTTACGATAACATAGTGCTGTGACGTGTGTATTAGGAACACAATTTAGGCGCACGAACGGTCGGAACGGCCACTCACACCACATCCGTACTTGGTGCCTTCACTGTGCATTCAGAACGAAACCATGTCAGCGGCCGAGAGGGTGGGAGGGAACGGAACGGGAGAGGGGGCAACGTACGTCTCGAGGTTGCACATAGCGGAGAAGATGATGGGGGGCGTCAAATGTCAATAATCCGAGGAGAGGGGGGGTGGCTGGATGGATAGGGTTTTACTAGTTGGGGAATTGTGGGGATGGGGGGGTCGGGGGATGGATTAGCAGATGGAATAGAGGGGATTATAAAGGAAATATATAAGGAATGGAGGAGGTGGGCGAGAGTTGGTGTAAATTGAAGGTTTAGCGTGGTCAGGTCACTTGTTACCCGGTGCGGAGCGGGTCTTTCAAACACTGCACACTGCCATGCCGCACCCCGCACCAAACAGAAGAGGGGGAAAGGAACGATCGGATAACACAAATCAATCACCACGTCCTCGAGGCTGTTCCTTCCTTTCATTCGCCCAATTTTTCGAGGTCGTTTTCATGTGACACTGCCCGTGACGGCCACCCTGTCACGCGTCCGTTTCCCGTCGCCGTGCCAGCCAGCGCCGACCCGAAGGGGGCTAACCAACCATGAGCTCTCTCCCTGCCTCCTCCTCCTCCACACTCACCCCAGCCACACGCTCCCGCACGCTCCTCTTCATCTCCTATCGCGACTCGAGTGCACGGACACCACGCAGCTCCCGTGGCGGTCGCCAGCAGTACGACGACAGCTATCAACCCAGCGACGAGAACGAGGGTCTCATCGCCCACCAGGCCGTGCCCCACACCTCGCTAGACGTGGAGCTGCCCCCAAAATGGTCCGTAAGATCCGAACTGGCGTATTCCCGAACATATCCCATTTACACAAAGTGACATTTGTAAAAAAAAAAACAGGGTGGACTACGTTGAACAGGTAGAGGAAATACTTGCGGCCACCCACGCGAAAGGTGCGCGCGCGTCTGTGACGACGTTTCAAGTCAGTTGATCACACGAGAGTCAGCCCATGTTCATGCTTGTTTCTAGTCGCAGCATTGGACAAACTTCACGCAAGGCATGTTCTTCCGGGCTTTGCGGACCGATCTTCGGAGGAGCGAGAAATTGAAGCCGCAACGGGCGATATTACCAAAGTGACCCGAAATTTGCCTTATCTCCATCTCCGCTCATCAGTCCCCCCACACAGGACTTCCGTCGATGCCAGGCCCTAATCCAGCGCATTGGCGCAGTTGCATCTTCTCCCGATCACTCGTTTCCGCCTTCCCGGTCCGACCCCGCACAACATCACGCGCTCGCCGCTCGAAACACCCAACGTGGTCTCGCCGCCAAGGTGCAAGAGCTCAGTGCGGCTTTCCGAAAAAAACAGCGAGTCTATATGGAAAGTAAGCCTCCTTTCACACCCCCCCATACCCCGTCCTCCGCGGGTCAACATCTCGGCGTCTGACTCCCTTGACTTCTCTCACTCCGTAGAGCTGCAGGGCCATGCGATAAAGAATCAGGATCTCCTCGTCGCTTCCGGGGTGACTTCTCTCAAGGGCACAGATGCCTTGACCGCATTAGATGAAGATATCGAAGCCGCGGTATGGGTGTTGCCCCCTTTTTCACTCTATCCCAAACCATGTGCTCACTCGACCCTTGTCACGTCCAGTCGAGGAGTCAGCTGGTTGACCAACAACTTCTCGAGCCTGATCTTCGAGCGCGTGACCGCGAGCTCACTGAAATTGCAAAGTCGATCGCCACACTGGCGGAACTTTTCAAAGACCTGTCGTCACTCGTCATAGACCAAGGCACACTCCTTGACAGCGTCGAATACAACATCGAGCAGACGGCCGTCCACATGAACGAGTCAGTAAAGGAGCTTGAAATCGCCACTCGGTGAGTGCTGTCACGTTGCTGATAGCGATTAAAGTCTGATTGATTGATCTCTTCTTCCCCCTCGTCCCCCTTCCTATTTCTGGTTCCGGTGCTCGACAGGTACCAGAAGAACACTGGCAGGCGGAAGTGCATCTTCCTTCTTTTGCTCATTATCTTTGCGCTTGTCCTCGTCCTCGTCTTCAAGCCCCGGCGCAATTCCTCACCCGCCGCTCCAACGCCCATACCTACGCAGGCCCCACAAAACCCGCCCTTCGTGGATTCATGATGGAAGATGGTGCTCAGCTATCACTAAAGGCACCACTCACGAGACGCAGATGGCCCAACATTCCCTCCACTCGCATAGCCTATGCTTGCATATGTATCCATCACATTATTTTTACGTATAAATGCCAGTGTCGTTTACCCATATACGCGCACATCATCACGATGGATCTCCTCGTGGTGCCACATAGAAATCAGAACAGACTCTCCGGAAAAACAAATGCTCAGGAAAGGAACTTCTATTGCAACATCAACCCATCACTTGGCGGATGGACGATTCATTCGCGGAGGCACAAGTTCAGGTTTTCGGCTTCGGTTGCGCTGCCTTGCCTGATCTGCCTTGACGGGTCGTTGGGTTGGGCGAGGGTATCCTTGTATATTCGTACGGTTTCCAAAAGGAAAGGAAGGGGGCACGTGTTGCGCGTGCGTGGGGCACTGGGTGCGGCGGGTTTACGGATTATTGAAAACACGAACACGAACACACAGTCGCCCTCACCCCACCCCTCAAGTTGGTCTTTCCTTCTTCTCCGGTGCAATGGACGCAAAAGGAAAGGGGAACACTTGTCGAGTCGTGTGGTGGTGCTCTACAACTCCGAACCTCCCTTTCTTTTACAAAGCAAAGCAAAGATTTGATTTTTGATCATTATCATATGTGTTTGTTCTTGGCAAAGGGTCTGCTGCGCACCTGCTGAGACACAGAAAGTAGTACCTTCCGGTTCTAATTGGTGTGTATGTGTGCATGTAGGTCATGATGCATGATGTCCTACAGGGTCTGGTGACCCTTGAGCACATCCCAATCATTCCACCCCTTCCCCTCTCTTCACTCATTAAGGCCCTACTCCCCGGCTCGTGGTGCGATGTGTGAAGTGGGGTGATAAAGGGATCAAGGGATGTGTGACAAACCCATTTGGAGTGCCCCCTCCCCGAACTTTGGCGACACATCATGGCAAGGCAGACGACGCACCAGACGTCACCGGTCATGTGTGCTGCAATTTACCAACATTCGAGACGTTTCTGACCCTGGATCGATTGATCCTGCCTGCCTCCAAGTTTACACCAGCCACTTGCATCCGGACTTGCCAAATGGCGACATACAGTACAAGACTTCTCGACAACGCCCGTTCCTACCACAGGCCGAGGAAGTACTGTATGTTGGTGTGCCCCCACAACCCCTACATGCCATGCGCACCGATCACTCACGCACAGACGCACCCTCGGCTGGCTTTCTATTGCTCGCCTTCCGGCTTGAGTGAGCTTCTTCCGGCACGCAGAATCTCGTCTGTAGACAATAGATTGATGGCGATCACAGAGCTACGGCATCACGCATGGCAGGAAAAGGGCGTTTGCGGTTTTGAATTCCTATCAGCCAGCCGAAACGAAAGAGAAGAGGACGGTGTAGCTGCACGAACCTCGAGTGCAGCATTTGCCGCTTGACCCGATAATTATCCCACACGCCTTCTACCGTTGGATCAAACGGCTCGCCAGATTGGAGATCGAGTCCTACGACGTTCCCATCCGCATACTCGTCTTGCAGCGCAACGAGCGCATCTTGCACATCGAACCCGCCATTCGCAGCAAGTGTCTTTGGGATTACGAGAAGCGCATCCGCAAACGCCTGCACCCCCATTTTGACACGCCCTTTAGCAGCCCTCTTGGTACTACTGACAAGATGGGCAGCGCACGCGACCTCGAATGCACCCGCGCCGGGTACGAGTGCTTCGTCTTCGAGTGCATTCTTGACCGCACGCAGACCATCGCGCAGCGCATCTTGAATTTGTTGAATCGTGTGCGCATTTGGGCCCTTGATGAGCAATGTTACGCTCTTCGGGTCCTTCACCTCGTCTACAAACGTAAATTTCTCTTCGCCTAGCGTGTGTTCGTACACAAGCCCAGCCCATCCAAGAACGTCCGGGGTTAGCTCTTCGACCGAATTCTGCGCGATACCTCCACAAATTAATTGCAACCTGCAGGTGGGTCACGCGTCCATATGCAGGACAAGTCAGTGGGCCGGTGGTCGAAACCCCACAGGGCAAGTGCGTACCGTTCCATGTTCCGCCGCTTCGCACGGCGCAGGGCGAGAATGCCGTTCTTTGCAAGGATGTCGAGGGACAGGGGGTCAATTCCCTTTTGGTTAATCACAACAAAGCTCTTTCGCTTCTCTTTGGAGTCAGTCGCCTGATCGCAGACTAAATTCTTGAGCTCCACGATTTTCTTCACCCTCTCGTCTGTGAATTTACGTTCAGACTCGACAAGTTTCTCACGTTGCTCTGCTGAAGAATAGAAGAACCCCGAATTCACTTCACTGTCATAACCTGTTAACGCCACAGAAGGCGTAATAGAGCAGCCCACTCACGTCTTCTCATACTCTAGGCTGACATTAGCGTCAAAATGTACGCGTTCTCGACGCGTTTGGGCATGTCTGGATGTCGCGCGCCGTGGTCGAGGACAAGCCCACGAAGCAGCTGGGTCTCCGAGGCGGTACGATGCTGCATTTTCATAATTTCAACCATGTGAAGATCGATTGGTTCTCGCCACTGATCTTCGGCATCTGCGAAACGAAACCCCAGTGAGGCGGTTTCCCCTGGAAAGCCATCAGGTAAGTCGCGTACCTTTCGGCGGGGAGGCGGCCGGATGGTCATCACGGCATCAACCACAGATTCGGAAAGCTGTTGCGCCATGGCGGCATTGAGTTTTGTGGCGAGAGAGGTTTTTGCTAGGCTGACGAGGCTGGGACGGTCTAGACTCGAGGGTTGCTTAAACGTGTCCAAGAACTAGGGCAAGACCGTGTCAGCCGAGAGCGGTGGAACATTCTACGCGGAACTTACTTCAAGTGCCTCTTTTTTTGCAATGTCAAACCCTGCTGCGATGACTGATGGATGTACACCCTCAGAGATGTAGCGATCTGCCTGCTTCAGTAACTCCCCAACGAGTAAAACTACCGATGTAGTCCCATCTCCGACTTGATCATCTTGTGCGACCGCCGTTCGTGCAATCATAGCGGCGGTGGGGTTTTGTATTTGCATCTCTGAGAGCAAAACTTTGCCATCCTTTGTCATTTTGATTTGTCCGGCGCCATCTACAAGCATCTTTAATGTACCCCGCGGACCTGAAACGGCATCAGTGATTAAAAAGGGTCCGATATTTCCGCCCACGCACCCAGGTTCCCTCTCACGACATTCGCTAAGCCCATTGCGCCTGTGGTGTTGACCTTGAAGTCCGACATCGCAATCAGATTGCCGTATGCAGCAGTGGGTTGAATTATACCTGGAGCGCTGCAGCTCTGCGGACGCTCTCCGCTTTGGGATTGATAAGTTCGATACTTGACATGATGGAGATGATAGAAAAGATGTCGCGACAAGTTTGTCACAAAGATGACTTGTCACGTGTGACATCTACTACAATGACGACAGCCCACGCCTCCTCGTACTCGTACCAGCACCCGCACGCCTTTCTCTGGGGATATGAGAGCTCGATTCTCCATCATCACTCGAACTAGAACTCTCGTCGTCGTCTTCCCCATCACCACTGGCGTCAAACCGTGGCTGCACCTTGAGACTTGGAGTATTCTTGAATCGTCGCTGTGCAGCTTTCGATTTAGAGAAGAGTACATTGCTACTTGTGATTTCCGTAAGTTTTCTGAACTGGGAACTACCACCCGGCGTTGATTTGGTCGGTGTCTTGCTCGGCAGTAGAGACGCGGCAGTCTCGGATTCGTTTTCTGATCCGGAAGGTGAGGGCGATGGAGCCCTGGGGGCCACCTGGCTACTTCCAGGGAAGAAGAGGGGCTGAGAAGTACCCTTTTTTCTCCGTGAGGGATCAGTAACACTTCGTCCACCTAGCACGGGCGTTTTTGTCTCGGCGCCTGATGTACCTCGGGACACCCTCCCCAAAGCACCTTGGCTATTTGTCTGGGGCTCATCGATGACTAATGAAGAATCCGATTGTGTCTGCCTTGAAGGTAGAGCTATCCGCTTCACATGAGAAGTGGGCGAGCCATCTGCCCGAGCAACCGAGGGGGAGGTGTCATTCCCAGAGTCACCAGATTGCTGCGTGGTTGAGTGTGCGGGTTTAACACCAACCTGCGTCGGAACACTTCTCTCCGGAGTGGCTTCCTCCGCATCGTCGCGTGGCACTCGCTTCCCCTTCGCTGATTGTACGGATTTTTCGAGTGCTGCAGTCATTTTACGACGGACTTGCGTGAGTGGGACGAGTGTGGCCCCCGAATTGCTCGCAGAGGACTGACGGTTCGCCAGTCTGCCAGACCGACGAGACGGCAGTTCAGAAACAGGTGGAGGGTTTAACACGGTACGAGGAGCACGTCTCTGACCACGTGCGACGGGGTCGGTGCTCCGGCTAAGTCGATCGGTGGGAGGCTGAGTGGGTTCTAGTTCGATGGGATCACTTTCTTCATCACCACCAGGCGGCTCCACTGCGGATTCCACGTCATCAATTGCGTCTTGTGATTGAGCCTTCGTCTCGGTGTTTGCAGTAGTTCTATCTATAAAGGGCGAGGATGCTGGTACAAGTACCCTGCCAGTCTGCTGCTTGGTAGGAACCAGATTAGGGGACTTTGCGGCCTCTGTATTTATAGCAGTGGCATCCGACTCTGGGCATGCTGGCCCGAAGATCTCCGTACTAGATTGTGATCGTGGGGCAGTGGCGTCGATCTTGTCGGGCCTAGTCTGTGGGGAAATCGAATGACCTTGATTCCCAGCTTCTTGTGGCTGCATTAAAGACGTGTCGTCTTCTGGCCGACCCAATGCTTCTACTTCAGCATTGGTGGATACGTGGTCCGAAGTCTCGCCGATAGCGGGAACCTTATATGAGTGTCTGTCAACTTCTGTGAGAGATCCCCTAGAAGGTGAATGATACACACTTGTGAGCGATCGAGGGCATCATGTGATGTATCCATGTAAACAATCAAAGAATCTTCTTCGTCCTCTGATGTGAGCTCGGGCTCTATTGAGGACGTGCGAGTCGTCGAAACCATTCTTTTCCGCTTGTGCGACGGTTGTAACGATAGATCTTCCTCCTCGTCGAGCATGAGGTTTTCAAAACTTGATTTGCTTTCCGTCTCGCTACTTGATGGAATGTCCTCCAAAACGCTTCTGCGTGGGCCACGTTTCGCGGATCCATGAAGCAACGGGACTAGCTGGTCTTCGAGAGGATGCACAGATGACGAAGCATTGACTGGGATCCTCAGTCGGGCTAACTTGTCTCCCTCACTCCCACCCTTGGTGGAGTTCTCACTGCTGCTGTCTTCGCTATGAGCTCCAACGGGCTCCTCCGCAATCTCATAACCCCTCGAGGTAGTGGGTTTTGCCCCAGTACTTGAAACCCCGCCGTAAAGGGCCACAGATGGATCGGACACCCGCGAGGGTTCCATGTCCAAAGAATCATTACTCGAACCGGTAGGTATTGACCGGGCTTTCTCCGCAAATCTGTGAAGGGCTGCGATGACTTCCGAGGAGGGTGCGAACCCAGGGTTCTTTTCCATTTGTGCGATACGCGCCTCAATCGAGTCAGATCCTCGTTGAACGACAGGACAGTCTGCCAGCGGATGTAAGATGGTCCCTAAACACGCAGGGCAAGAGGTCTGCGGTGCGGAGCCTAGCTTGGAGCCGGACTGGGACCGATAAGAAACGAAGTCAAGCTCAGAAGTAGGGTCCCGACTGCTTTCCGTAGTTCTCCGATTCACCTCTCGAGTGATGCTAATTTCGGTGCCGCTAGTTTCCATTCTCTCCACGCGATTCTGTGGGGTCCCTTGGGCAATCGTATGAATTGTGTTGTTCACTCCAGCACCTAATTTCACCTTATTGCCCTTCCGCCTTGGTTTAAGGGGCGGGTCGTCGGAAGGGACAGCAAATTCGCTAGCAGCAGCAAAATCCGAGAAAGCGCTCGAGTCCGCTTGTAGTCTCTTTGTGATGATGAACGCGGCAATTGTCTTGTCGATATCATCAAGACCGGCTTTTGACACCTCAGGCTCTCCTTTCTTTTTCGAAGCTTTTTTCTTGAGAGACTTCGTAAGATCTAGAAACTCAATCAGTTTCCGTACAGGCATTGATATCTTGCTGACTTTGGGACTAACCGGGCGTCTTGTCTTCGGTCGGATCCACCAGCCCCATTTTGGGCACAGTCACGCTAGTTTCTGCTTAACCACATCTTAGTATATGAAATGATGGTGAATACAGTGGCGTGGTGATGGCAACTCACCAGCATCCACCGGTCCAGATTTTCGCTTCCCGGTCTTGGCTTCTTTCTTCTTATTGGGGTTGGTGACTTCAACACCCGCCTGCAAAGACGCATCTCCAGTGGCAGACGCCGCTGGCAGGACCAGCGAGCGTTCCCCGTCTCCTGTACACCGTGAGCAACGCAAAAGAGGCGGCAGTATCATCGTACCTGTGTGCATCCCGGTGTGTATTACACTGTCATCTTGAAACGCATCGTGAGTGTCGGACGTTCACGATCGACAATAGTCACGTACTGGTAGACATCACTGAGGCTGCTGTTTGGTCTTTACGAGAACGCTTCTTTCCGGTGTCGGGTAACAAGCTCACATCCCCGTGATCGGAAGCCTCATCTTCAAGTAAAGATTCTTCTCCTACAGGGGTGCTAGTTCTCCTCTTTCGTTTTCGGCGCGAAGGGTCAGCGGGATCAGCCTCCAAATTCTCTGCTTGAGAAGATGGGTGCAACATGGTTGGCCCTGACAATGGCAGGGCCACGGCTTCAGAGGTGGATTTGTGAATGAAGGTTGGAGGCCCTTCGTGGGAGGACGAAGATCTGACATCTTTCGAGGCCAGTCGTTGAGATGGTTGAGGCGCCGCGGGTGTTACGAGGTCGCCATTGAAATTGACCTTCTGCTTTTTCCGGGGACGAGGTGTATCAGCAACACGCGTGCTAGGTAGCTGCACCAAACGGCTTTTCTTCGCAGGTGGAACCATGCCAGAGTGCGCGGCATCCTTGGCGCAAGGCTCGGCATGAGAGTCATTGGGGTTTCCTCTCCCTTCCACTGGAACACTCTTCTCCTACGCTGCATAGTCAGGAGAATGAGAATAAGACGACGAGGGATGCGGCCACATACAACAGGGGGCGGTGATGAACTGCCGTCGTTCGGAATGATCACAACCACAGTTGCTTGCAACGAAGTTTTTGTAAGAGCCTTGAAGGCTTCAAAGTCATCGTCTAAAGCGACTTGAGATTTTGTAAAGGACCGTGGACTAGACACACCATCTTCCAAGTCTATCATTCTCCCGTCACGCAGTTGCGCCAGCTCTACTGCAGCATCATGACCAAGTCCAAGCTTTTTACGGACCACATTTTTCGTTTCATCTAGAGATTGCTCTTCGTTCACGTTCAGTACAAACCAAGTCTGGCTAACATGGAGTTTTATACCTTTGAAGAGACGTTCGAAGTCCTTTTCGAGCTTTGGTAGGTGATCCTTGCGCACTCGGTCATGGTGACATCTCACTCGAGTCCACGTGCGCCTCCAGCCTCCCACGGCAGTTACCGAAGCCACTCATCCACCGACGACGATATCCAATGGCGGGTTCAACTGGTATGCACTCTGAACGGTGATAGCTGAGAGTTGACGGTTTTCTACAAAGGTTCTGGATTCCATCCCCACTTACCTGGCTTCAAACACAAGTTTCTCGCTAAAGCCCTCGGGGCCACCATGTGGTTCTTCATATTCTACCGTGCCAGGTTCGTCTTACTTCTTTTCCATTCCATTTTCTAAATTACATCCTTTTTAGAGAGGATGGACCAAAACTTTTGGTACGCTATCGTTCCATCGTAAGCACAAGGACTGAGCCCATCGCATATTGCAGGGTTTGAAGCACCCATGGGAGGGACATGCACATGGGCATCAGGGAGAAGAAGCATCGCATCATTAGATCTTGGCAGTGTCACTGATAGAACTAAAGAATGCTTATTGGATGCAGACAAGCCCGATGATATATTGATGATAACTATTTTACGCAGACTCCACGGTGGCCTGCGCTTTGCCGGAACCCTGTCTGTCGATTTACTGACAGTGACTGAGCTCTGTTGGTGCGCATGATGACGAACATTATCGGATGCTGTATTTGGTTGCAATCCCTCAAGCCTCTCAGGTGCAGCTTGGCTTGGCTCAGTTTAGACTAATACGAGCTGGTTCAGAACCGAGTCGTGGCCGATACCTGGAGTCCACCGTCACCGTCGACCCAAAATCAGTAACGGGACCTCCGCGGACATGATTCCAGTCGCGTTGGAAAAGACGAACGTGGCTCGGTTGGCGGACCAGCCTTTGATTGCGAACAACCTGCTGTGTGCATCATCTGAGATGTTCACAGCCTTACCGTGTGCAAATATAAAACCTTCGTCAATCCCCTGTTATTCCCAGCTCCTCTGCTCATCTTTACGTTGCTGGGTACTGGATAGTGCGTGTGCCTTTTCCCTCACTCTGACGGACTAATGGCCCATAACCTTCTCAATTTTTAGCCCTTCTTGTTTGTCCTGGACTTTTCTTTATTCTGACGGCTGAAGGAACACACAATTTAATTACTCAACTTCTAATCCACGTTACACGATCCGACAAAATGCGTCGGGACAAGAAATTCGCTCTACTCCTTATCCTTTCCATAATCAATGTCACACTCGCGTCTCCTGTCGTAGTACGAGAACGACAAGTGCGCGTCCGTGTGGTAGACGTAGCAAAAGACGTGACGGCCGCATCTGAGAAGCGGTATAATTCGGACAACGAGGCGGATCCGGGCTTTGTGACGGCGCCATCGTCGCCGAGCGGGTCGACGCACAATCCGTCGTCGGAGTCAGGCGCGTCGACGCCGCTCTCGGAGTCAACGTCGTCAGGCGGGACGTCGCTGCCGTCATCACAAGTCTGGACGGAGGGGCAGCACATCTGGCCGGATTATCCGTGGCGAGCAATCCCGGTGGCTGGGACGTCGTCCACGATGTCGGGACCGCTCTCGTTTAATGGCCATCGGGACCATCGTCGCCGGCCGGGTCGCCACCGCATCCGCCATCGTCCCGCCGCGTCGGTTGGGTCATCGTCGTCAATGCCGTCGCTGGTCGACTCATCGGGATCGCTGACGTCGACGGGTCGTCGCACTATTCGACGGCGCCAGGGTCGGAGTCCGGTCGCACTATTCGACCCCGCCATCGTCAGAGCCCGGGTCGCCACAGCATCCGCCGTCGTCGGTTGGGTCATCGTCGTCAATGCCGTCGTGGTTGACTCGTCGGGACCGCTGTTGCCGGCCGGGTCGCCACCCATCCGCCATCGTCACCGCCGTCGTCGGTTGGGTCATCGTCGGGTATGCCGTCGTTGGTTGACTCGTCTGGACCGCTGTCGTCAACCGGGTCGTCGCACTATTCGACGGCGCCAGGGTCGGAGTCCGGGTCGCACTATTCGACTCCGCCATCGTCAGAGCCCGGGTCGCCACTGCATCCGCCGTCGTCGGTTGGGTCTTCGTCGGGAATGCCGTCGTTGTTGACTCGTCGGGACCGCTGTTGCCGGCCGGGTCGCCACCGCATTCGCCATCATCACCGCCGTCGTCGGTTGGGTCATCGTCGGAATGCCGTCGTCCGACTCGTCTGGACCGCCGTCGTCAACCGGGTCGTCGCACTCTTCGTCGGGGCCATCGTCGGAGCCCGAGTCGACGCACTCTTCGTCAGGCCATCGTCGGATCCGGTCGACGCACCTTCGTCGGCATCCGACCGGTCGACGCACATCGTCAGGCCCTCCCCCATCGACGCACCCTTTGATCCCGCCGTCCGGGGCACATCCTGCGTTGACGTCTGCAGAAGATAAGTTTTTCAACACGGAACTGAAAGACAAAATGAAGGACTATGCGGTCCTGGGTCTCGTTGCTGGCAGCTTCACCGGTCTTGCAAACGCGGCCCAGAAGGAGATCCTGGGTACGGTTTCTCCTGGAGCGTACGTTTCTTTATCTCTGTCGGCTTTTAATCAAGAGTGTTTTGTTTACACAAAACATTTCTGACTTTTGTGGTTCTTTCCTCAGTCAAACGATCGGTAGAGATCTTGGGAATGTTCTTACGACCCCCGCAAGACGTGGCGTCATCAGCCGTCATGCGGGCCTGCCCCTACACAGTCCTCCAGTCGACCTCCAAACCCGAGAACAACCGGCGTCGCGTGGTCTTGCTCATGTGAGGGACGAGGATCTCCGATTGCTGAGTGTTCTAACACGCAGGGCACTTGAGAGCCTCGATTAGGTGAGGGCCTCTGAGAGGAACGTGGAGCGTTGTCGGCCAAGTTGGTCTTCGTTACAGTACTTCTCTGGCAGATTTCGACCCTGTGATGCTGGAATCATCAACAGGGTGTAGAATAAACATCACATCGTGCCAGCAAGGCACCCCGGAAAAAGATGTTGACATCATATCCGGCAATAAGATACAGTCTAGCATGGATATAATGGACTAAGTCATGCTCGAGACCATCTATGCGTTGCCGCCCCGTGCAAAGAACGACTTCTGCTGCGCACATGTCGCATTCGAGCAGCCAGGGCAGCGCAGACCCATTTGCACGGACGTCGGAGGCCCACCGGCATCACTCTCCTTCAAATGCTGTGCTACGATGTCCGCGAGCGCACGGATAAACACCGGCGAGCCATTCAGCGATTCTGCGCGATGCACCTCCATGCCGAGCTATTCTCGCACAGCCTCCCATCAGCACTTGATGGAATGAAAATAAGAAGGGTGATGGACCGCACCTCACGCGCCTCCTTCCCGTATTCCAGATCGAGCTCGTACAGTGTTTCTATGTGATCGCTCGTGAATGCGATTGGTACAAGCACGGCACGCATCTTGCCGAGGCGTGCGAGACCCTTGAGGGCGTCCAGGGTCTGCGGTCCCATCCACGAGCTGGGCCCGACTTTAGATTGCCATACGAGGCGGTAGGGATTCGTGTGGCCCAGGCGATCCATCACTGCTGCAACAGTCGCGGAAACCTCGAGCACATACGGGTCGCCTCGGTTGACAACGGACATTGGGAGTGAATGGGCAGAGAAGAGGAGCACAACGTCACCACGCTTCTCTTCTGGGAATTTTTGGAGAGCCACTTCGATATTTTGGGAGACAGCCTAGTTGTGAAGACAGAAAAACATAAGTGGACACACAAGGAGGGAAGCGGCGGTGCTCACTTCAACGAATCCAGGATGAGTACCCCAACGATCAATGACGCTCCAATTGATACCAGAAAACAGCCCGGACTTGCTCTTTCTGTAAACGTCATTGAGACTGCTACCCGTCGTGCTACAGCTGTACTGAGGGTACTGCGTAAACGCTATCGCGCGTTTCACGCCATCCTCTTTCATACGCCTTGCGGTCTCGTCTGCCAGGGATGTGCATAGCGGAACGCGACGTAACTCTTGTGAGGTGCCGTCGCCGGGTGGAGCTCGTCCAGTAACGCCACCAAGCCTTCTCCCTGCGTTTCCGTCCAGCGTAGAATGGGAGACCCACCGCCAATGTCGGCGTACTGCTTCTCGATCTGAGGAGTCCGTCTTTTGGCAATCCACGGAGCCAAGATGGATTGAAAAGGGAGAGGAATGAGGTCCCCATCTGAAAATAGGTTCTTCAGGAACGCGTGGGTTTCGGGGACCTGCGCGATTGATGATTGATGACACAACTGCAATGAAGTAAAATCTTGATGCTGAGGGACATACCGTGGATGGACCGCCCATGTTGAGCATTACAATTGCTGAACGCACTAGCATGAGGAGACGGAAGCAAAGTTGGAAAACAAGGAAACGGACAGACCTGTTGGGCTGAGGGATGTGAGAAGCATAATCGCAAAGCGGAGACGCATACCTCTTTCCCGCGGACGAGTTGTGGAGGGTTGCATATGAACGAGCGACGGCACGCGCAACCCTGGAAGACATTATGGTTGTCGGGACTGAGTGACGCTTGGAGGAAGAGAAGAACGCATTACTATTCGCGTCGCGTCAGAATCAACTCGGACTTTTTGCTGTTTATAAGCCTACATTACGTATCTGGGCTGGGGAGGTCACGCCTTTAGTCACATGGTGGTCACGAATCTCACGAATCTTTGTTTGTTCACCTCGCAATAACGTTTGCCAGTGTCCAGATTGACTAGAACCCACTCCAGCGCCACCTACACCGCAAGTCGGAATAGACAGGCTCTTCCAGTCCCTCAGCCCACCCCCCAAATACTCCTATGGACCTTGCTTGTCCGATAAAGACTCCGCGGCGGCAGCAGCAATTTCCGCATTGTGTGCGTGAACCGCCCGACGCCGCATGAAGAGTTGGAATAAGACTAACGTACACCACGACACGAGTATCCACGCGACCTGCACCCCAAAATTGAGCCCCACTGCGTAGACGGACATAGTCCATGTCAGATTTTCGCCGAACGGCTACGTGTGTAGAAGAAAAGAAAGCGCACTCTGATTACGGGTGCCAAAAATGATGCTTCGAATAGTTTGTTGAACATTATAGAACGGCATGGCATAACCATAGCGATAGACCCCAGGAAGCAGCGTGGGTGGAAATACACACACAGAGACATTTGCTACGGTAATTTGATACGCATAAATCAGCAACATGGGTGACAACACGGAAAGACGACGTACCGATGATCCAAAGGAGGAGGAAAAAGGAGATGAAGCGCGGTGTCAATATCGTGATCATGGACTCAACCGCTCCACCGAGTGCACACATCGCCATCCACGACATCATCCAGTAAATCACGAAGCCAGCACTACCATAGCTAGAGAAACCGTAGTGAGTATTCACCCTACGTTGTAGATAGCCAATTGAGGGAGCATACAATCGATTGAAAGGTACTTGGAAGGCGAGGCTTAGCAGACTGTAGAAGCACTGTCCGTGGCGATTAACGGGGAGGAAGGTACGAGGACTAGGGCGAACACACAGAGACAAAAAAGTACATGATCACGGGGTTGATGATGCGGATTAGGATGAGCACTTGAATGTGAGCCGGTCTTCGAGGTGCGTGGCATTCACGCGTGCTGCATAATGTTCCATAGTCACAACGAACTGTGGCCTTGAGTACATTACAGTCTTTTACGCCAGTTGTAAGGGCGTACCGCAAGAATGAGTAGGTAGATGAGCGCGACAAAGTCGACTGCTGAAGCCACGGCAACATCGAACGGCCGTGTGTTGATAATTGTGTACGAAATGGGCTGTGAAACGAGCCTCGGCGCGTTGACAAAAAGAGCGTACGTTCGATGACCGCCCAGGAATTTCCGAAACGTATTGCGCATTAAAAGCTTCTGTGATGCCATCGAGCAGCGTGACAACCTATAGGAACATGTTACCTCAAGCATACAGTAATACAATCGTAAAGCAAAGCAAACAAGGCGCATACCATCGGATGGATGACAATGCGGCTAGGAGAACAAATATAAGTTTCCAAACTAGAAAAGCACAGACTCATACAACGTACTATGCGTTTTCGCTCCGAGCCTCAGCGACATACACACTAATGGCATCGTCAGCAATATAGCTGTCATTGACAGAGACAACAGCAGCGTTCAGCGTATTCGTCGCGTTTTTATTGACTAAAAGCGTCGCGTGAGCTCATGTACTGTAATCGACGCACCGATAACCTGCGACGCACTAGCAACGATAGTCCAAGCTTTCTCCTGTACGACCGCATCCTCGAGGTCCGACACGCCATTCGGAAATAGATCCGGAGACACACGTCCCATGAAAGCGCAGTTGGCGCCCCGCCACTCGCGACCACTGCGCTTGAGACGAACTGGCCCACCTCACCGCCATCAAAGTCCTAAAATGAAGCGTGAAATGGCACCAAAAATTATCGTCGCGTATCTAGGCGCATACAGGGGGACTCGGGACTTACAACAACCCAGTTGTTGAGATTATGAGTATGCGCCGGCGTTTGCCAGAGCGCCCCCCAGTATATGGACAGCACGGCGAGGAGGAAGATGATGATGAGGAGCCTCTCGAGGCGAGGATCAGGATGTATATCTTCCGAGCTGCGGCCGTCGCGGGCTCGGACGTAAAGTAGCTCTCGGTGAACCATGGCAAAGGCGGCTTATGGGCCGTGGGCCGCGGTCGCAAGGGGGATGAATCGGTGTTGCCCCCAGCTTGGTTGGGTGACTTGGATGGCGGCGGGGAATGCGAGCGAGAACGAGGGGACGAATTGTGGCTCATCTCCATGGAAAAGGTTACAGCTCGAGCCTTGGGATCGCAGGTGGATATAAAAAGGGACGAGAGCACACAACGAATAAGGGATCAGCGTAGAGTTTCAGGGAATTTCAGGCCTTTCAGGCCTCGCTTGGCTGCTCTGTGAAACGAAAGGAGAATCCCCACTGAGTGTATAGGAGATCATAGGGTAGTCTTAAAGAAGACCGCTTCCGTCCAACGCCCAACACGGAATACCGTTGCAGATCAATTCACCTTGGTTCCGAACTTCCCGCCGGGAAGACACACCGTATCAGTCATTACTGTGGCTGAGCACGAAGGGCCGAGATCTACTTTGGATTTCAACAAGGGGAACTCGGCCAGTCGTCATCATACGTCATCGCAGAATAAGCATTTTGATTTGTTTGATAAATTTGGTATCTCCGATTGATGCAGCCACGCTAAATTTGAAAAGTTGGAATTGAAGTTCGGAGGGGATTCACAAAGCATAAACCGTTGATTGGTAAGCACCTCAATTGGCGGCCGATCAGCGGGTCACAAAGGATAATTACTTCTCTGTCTGCCAACTCCAATGACACCTCGAGACGTCTTCGATGTCACTTCGTGATTTGGAATTTGGAACACGCATTGTCCCTTCTTCAGATAGCACCCCTCACCTGAACATTGTTCAGGCTTCAAGTACACAGTATCTGTAGAGTTTTCAAAACGCCCGTGACAAAGGTGCCGTCAGAAAGAGGTACTGTTCGCGAAAGAGGGGTGCAATAAGGAATGGTCCCAGACATCGATCCTGTCTAAGAGTTGGACGTTACCTTCGTTTGACAATAAAAGTATGGCGAAATGAGCTACTCGATAGCGATAAATATTTTATACTCCCTGAATTATACATTCATGAACGAATCAAACCTAGAAAAAGCACTCCAATTAGTCATACACCCTCATGAAGGTCTTCTCCGCCTGTTCTTCGGAACCACCGCCTGCGCTCCGGGCGAGCGTCCTGCCCTGTACCTGTCGCATCCGCCTGCTCACGGACAGGCCGCTGGCACACTGGACAGCGGCCCGATACATCAAGCAACCACGGGTCGACACATGTTTTCTTTAAAACAACAGTCGTTAGGGATCGTCAGCACGGTACAAGGAGAGGGGGGACTGACGTGAAAGACGTGACCACATTTCAGTAACCGTAACGGCTGCGCCCCCTCGCCGGCGTCTCGCAGCCGTAGGGCCATACCACTGCTCGGCGAGGTCGGCGAGGCCGGTGGGGCCGCTTGCTCAGTGATATCGCCCTCGCCCTCCTCCCGAGTTCCTGGCACATCTACCGCCTGGTTTCCGCCGTTTCTTTGTGACTTCCGATCCCAGGGGGCCCAAGCTCGCGCGTTTTGGTTCTTGAAAGTCGAGCAAGCAAATAGCGCACGACGCGCGGTGACTGTCGAGCTGTACAAATGGGAACTCGCTTTCTCCCAATTGTCTTCCCACGTGGGAAGACGATTTGAGCTCCCCTTCTCTTTCCCACGCCACCCTTTGCTGTGTCTTGGCGGATGCGCCCGTCGCCGAAACGGCAAGAAAAGGATGCGACGCGAGGCAGCGGACTTGGGTGGGTATGTGTGCAAGTCTGATGGAAGCGTGACCGGTTTTGATGGCTGATCGGGTGGCGGAGGGATGTAGATCACTAGTGGGAGTTTGTCGACGACAGTCCGCGGAACTTGTCCGATGTCGGGTGTGAAATGATGTGGGTTTTGTGATGGGTGGCGGCCGAGACAGAGCAGGAGGATGCTCCAGAATAGCTGCGTAGAGTCAGCCAAAGCCAAGAGAGAAAAGTCGGTAATCAGACGCACGAATAAGATCGGGCCGACAACAAAGACCAAGATCGCGACCAAGACGACTTCGAGAATCATGACATACATCACGCTGAGCACTCCGAACGTCAGCCACCAGAGATGTGGCGAAGATCGTCGGCACGTGTTTGCCGAGCTGTACAGGAGAATCTGGACAAGCACGAACCAAACGAGAGTGAAGGTAGAGCCCATGAGTGATAACCTCACGTCGGTAGTTATAAGTGTAAACATCAAGGAATTAGCAAACAGAACAGACCTGGCGTAAATCCTCGGGTACGGCGTTGCCCGGTGGGCGATTGCCCTTCGCCGTCGCCGTCGCCGTCGTATTCTTTGAGAGGAGGCTCCTGTGACCTTCCACCCGGGGAGCTGCACTGGGACGATTACGCGGTTGAGTTTCGGCGTCATTAGGCACGTGCCCATTGCTGTACAGCACGTGTGAGGAAACGTATTTGCGGACCAAAGTCAGACCGGATTTGCTCACCTTTCGTCCTGAAGCCGTTTGTGCGCTCACGGGACCAGCGCCAGAGACTGAGCCAAATATCGAGGGAAGACGGACGATCCAAAGGGCGTCCCAAGTGCCCAGTGGTTTCCCACACGCATTCCACTCGTTTCCGAAAGGATAGTTGGGCTCCGCCGGTGTGTCGAAATAGTCAAGAACGTGATGATCGCGATAATCTGTACAGTACGCCCGAGTCAATCGGGCATAAAAGCCAGATACCCAACTATATGCCGTACCTGGGCGGCGTCCACCACCAATGAAGTGATAAGCGATACGAGCTCTTTGCGCGCTCTATTGTTCCGACCGTATCCGAAGAAAATGAGTATGCGGCCTGCGATGGAAAGTGTTGTGGAGTGCCAGAGGGACTGGGTAAAACAGCAGCCCTCGGGGCATTCGGTGCTGCGATGACAGGATCAGGTGCGACTCCTCGGACTCGGATGGGGGTGTTGGCGGCTACTAGGCGACGCGTGGAGGGAGCTGTGGAGGGCCGTGTGTCATTGGAGGCTGTGTTCTCCGACATGTGTCGGTCCAGGTCATCGAGTATGGATTCCAAGGTCGCAGACCGTTGCAGCTCTCTCAGCAGGGCGGGGCCTGAGGGTGTTCCTAGTTGGGCTTGTTCTGGCGTCTCTACTGTCGTTACAATGCGTGGTCATGTGCTGTCTCGACACGCGGGACGATGATGATTGGGGGTAAGTATAGAGGGACTCGGCGGCATGGGGCAAGTCGACTAGCGTCTTATAACCTAGGAACTGGGTATGATGCGCCCAGTTGGTTGGTAAGATTCAAATACAGTACAGGTTTTCTAGAACTGTGACCATCAATCAGGGTAAGTGAAGGCGCGGCCACTGCCAAGGCCGCTGCTGGAAATGACAATAAACGGAATGGACTGAACCGGATAAGCAACTATCCAGGTAGGGGTGCGTCCGGTGTAGCGAGTCGAATCAGGGAAGTGTATCAGTTTCTCTTGTTGACTGCTGACAGCTGAGAACAGCTGTCAAAGTGCCGTATTGCAGGCCCACTGCGTGGCGCTTACTGTGGTGTCACGAGTGGGGCTGTGCTCAGCCTCGCGCAGCAGCAGATAAGCTTCAGGGCTGCAATAGAAACTAATATTACCACTACTGATACAGTACAGTATTCCCAATAAAACCAAGAACAAAGTCCTCACTGAGGCTATACTGAGACTGAGACACCAACGTCAGCGCTCTGCGCTGATATGGCACAAGTGCGATTACATAATCATACTCACGCTCTTTAACTCTAAACTCCCATCATGTCCTCCGCTGCGTATCAGGCCCTCCCTAGCGACGACTACGACGAGGAGCAGTCTCCAGTTCGTCATAGGCACATACGCGAGCACCGCCAACTCGCGCAGGATCCGCGCTTCAATCCGCCCACTCCCTCTTGGTGGAAGCGCGCCCTGGTCATCCTAGCTATCGTTGCTTGTTCTGGCTGTACTTCTCCCTTCGTGCATCGATGCAGCGGGGAGCAGAGGAAGAAATAATACATGCCCAGAGGTGTGTGCGCTGTGCTTTTGCTGCTTGTATTTCGGCGCTGACTGTTCTTACTTTAAAGATATTCAAAGCAACACAATACCGCCCCGCGGCGAGCCCTGTCATTACCGAGAAACTCAAGGGTGGTAAGACGCGCGTACGGGGGGCAGGACCTTCCTATCGATCTTTCTGAACTGTCTTAGACATTCGTTTTCGTGATCACGGACAACTCAACTGCCACGTTAACAACGTTGCATTGGACTGTACGGTACAGCCGTGCTTAGTTTTTCAGTAGTTACAGCCTTTTCCTCGTCAGAACATCACACTTGGGGTAGAAAGGTATAGATTAGCGGAGGGGAAGGCACATCGCACTTCTGGCCAGCTTTATTCATAGTTGACACTTTTGCACATGTTAACCTGTCAAATATGACCAACCCCAAACTACCTGCAATCATATAATAATGATGGCTGTCTTGGTGAAAGTTACCGAGAAAGGAGACTCGATAAGCTGGGACGTTTGCTTCCCGCTTCACGCTGGATGTACTCGACAAGCGATGCGATGACATTGCATCCTCTGTTTGATGTACTGCCTCCGCGTATCTGCAATAACGTTCGACATCAGCAAGAATAGTACATATATAATAGGTACACGTACAAAAGCTTGTAACGCACAAGCTCG
Source organism: Russula vinacea (assembly GCA_022376525.1). Taxonomy (NCBI): domain Eukaryota; kingdom Fungi; phylum Basidiomycota; class Agaricomycetes; order Russulales; family Russulaceae; genus Russula; species Russula vinacea. Next base: position 60,996 of record WTXL01000025.1, on the reverse strand, counting down.
CCTTCGAGCTCATCGTTTTGTAGTCGGGCTCGAACGAGTTCGTTCTATTAACGAACATCCCGAGACCTCTGAACACCGCCATCTAGAATCAATGAGGAACGTCACGCACTAGATATCGACATGCTCCTGGTTTAGCGACGCCAAACTGGCTTCCAACATATTACTGTATCGCAAGGACATGAGTTGTTGAAGCAGTCCAGGCTCTTGAAGGAGGCAATGAACTTACATCTGTGCCGACAACTGACGATTATGATTTCGCAGTGCATCCATCTCCGCTGCATGCATGTCCCGCACGCGTATCATTTCCTGGTACTCATGGCTATACGAGTCTAGCATGAATGGTGTAATCCGCAGTGACATTGCATCATTCACAAAATCGTCGACGCGATATGTAGGCTTCCCACCCTCTTCTACGAAATTCTGACCAGTCATCGTCAGACGGCGGATGACGGTCAGGCATCTTAGCTGACCTTGTACGTGTCTATGATACCAGTGTTGAGGAATGCAACAAGTTCATCGAACTTCAGTGATAGCAACTTTGCCTCGTTCTTCTGCAGGAGGGAAAGTCCAAACCCAAAATTGCCTCAATTCCACTTGCAAGACAGTTGTCGAATATTCGAAAGACGATGTCCAAGGGAAAACTATAACGCAAGTTAAAGCCGGGTTGTTTAGCAACGAGGCAGAACATACCGGTAAGAAAGAGTGTGAGAAACCACTGTGAACAGAACATGCTGACTTCACACCCTGTCGAAGAAAGTGGACATGCAGGACTGGAAGTATTCCTCCATTAGTCGGTCGAACTGGGTGCAAAGGTTCCATCAACGAGAAATTACTATAAGACCATTCTCACTTGAAACTTGATGCCATACCAAGCTCATGAGCATCCAGTGGCGCAGTAGACAAACTGACGACTCACAAGGCGCAATTGCAGCTTGGGCATTTCGGGTAGGAAATGGCCCGTAAGTCATACGTATACATAAGTCGGACGAGCAGGCAAAATGCTTCTTCATCAGGCATCTATAATGATTCAGCGGATTGACAAACGGACAAATCATCAATCAGGATCGATTCACGTACATTGAGCAACAAGATCGCAACTACAAATGGCAGGCCTTGGCAGTACCCCACCTGTGGATCATATCTTTCTAACCAGGTGAAGCAATTGAACATCGCTGTATGGAGCGACGCACATAGAATATGCCTTTAGGACGTTGAACAAGTTTTCCTGTCCTATACCCTGTCCGTCTGTGAGAATTCGTGTTGTGGGAAGGTCCTGGTTTGTTCAGCGCAAATTCAGCGCAGGGGTGGTCAACTGGCTCACCGGCCAAGATCACGTGTGATTGCCTTCTCATGGGGACTCGACTCCTTCAAAATTTCAAGTACGATGCCTCCATTTGTGGTCCTTCGATGCAGACCTGCTTGGGGATAAGAAGAGGGACAATAAATGCGGATATCAATCACATAAGTTGCCACACCATCCGCGAAGATTGCTCGGTATCCCTTTTTCGATTGCGCGGGCAAGCTTATCCGAGTTTCCGAAGCGAACCCTTGGTAATCTACTCGCTCGCTATTAGAATAAGGAAGCAACAGTACCTGAGGACACGCACCGGACACGACTGAGCCCCAAAACGCTATATATACGCGTCAGCGGGGCAGGATTTGCAGAAGAGCCCGGCGAACACGTACCCCAGTCGACACCGGCTTCGTCTTCTAAATCTCCGCTATTCCGTTGCGCACGTTCAAAGACTTCCTGCAGCTTCTGCTGCCCATCGAGACTCCTTCTTGGTCCGACGTGACGTCATTTCCGAGCCTCTGGAGCAAAAACGACGCGCGCATAGAGGAGGCACTAGGGACCTCCGACGGAGCAGGCGGAGGCTCATCCTCCGCCCACGGCTTTGACGATGCGCTCTCGTCGACGGGAGACTTGACCGCAACGGTGCTGTCGCGAGCCGCGGCGGCGTTGAGAGAGACGGTGGAGAAGCGCTCGTCGTCATTAAGGCGGACCTCCCCCAAGTCAGATTCTGCGACCGAGTCGCGCGGCAGGGACGGGGTATCGGGGAGCGATGAAGTTGTTGGTGAAAGAAGTGCATCGAGGGGAGAAGTGTGTTGGTCGTTAGAGCCACTTGTGGGGCTAGCAGCAGGGTGGTTAACGGGGGGATGAGGGGGCACTCAGGCTGCGAATGTCGTAATGTCTCCTCTGGTGGCATTGCCGCGCCACTTTTCGTGGTCCTCCAGTTGGAAGCCCGTCCGCTTGTTCAGAATCTTGTTCAGGGGACACCTCAGACTTGATTTTTAGGGTATCGAAAGAGCTCTGCGATTTAAGCGAAGCGCCTCGATTGTGCTCTGCTTCGAACTTTGCATCAATTGTGGTTGACGCCTTGGTGATCCGCGGAGAGGACGTGGTGAAGACATTGAAGAGGGTGTAGATGGGGGAGATTGCGACGCGGTTGCTTCTAGCTTTTTCAGAATTTCTCTAACCTGACTGGCTTTGGGTGGTTTTTGAGAACCATCGGTGACTTGGGCGATCATGGGAGAAAGGCAAGGGAAATGAGGTGGTTGCACACAATGTGGACGTGAAAGAGTTAACTCTATTACAACTTCTACTTCTATACTATCACCCTTACAACCAACCAACGTAACTGACGTTAATTAGCAACCTACATTAGCACTCCACTGAAAACCGTTCCATGGACCAAGCCAGCTAAAAGCAGTAGAACTCCTCACGTAAATACAGTAGAATTACCAATCCCTGAAGGGGCACCAACAACGTGCTAAGCTGCTCGAGACAGTGTTGGACAGTTGTCGACTGAATACCAAAGTCAGGTCACACACAACAGAAAAGTCGACGACTAGTCAGATGACTGTGAAATGACTGCGACCACGACTCTCGTCATCACGTGGTGGCTGCAGAGAAGTCCGTACCACGTGATCACGTTTATTGATGCCGAAGGTGCTGCCACGCTGGTCCGAAGCCATCAACGACGCGCTGGCATCAACAACAACGACGTGCTGGCATCAACAACAACGACGCGCTGGCATCAACAACGTGCATCAGTCTTGTATCAATATCAATCCACCACACAATGCCACCTAGACGACGCCCTCTTGTGTCTTTCCCCCACACTCCAGCACGAATGGCACGCCATGCCCCTCCAATTCATAATCGCTCATGGATCCGGGATCAGTTCGTCGACCACCCAAAATATGCAGAAAAGGCTGAAGAGGCTTATTCCGGAACTAAAAGCACTCGTGACAAGTGGCGCCTCTTTTGCAGATGCTGCTTAGAACATAATGTCAATACTATACGCGTTTCAGAGGAGACGGAGGTTAAAAATGGGACTCGTCAAGAGGCACGCACACGAGAAATGGTTGTGCTAGATTGTACGCCATTTTGATAATGTTTTTGTGATATGATCCATGACCAATTAATCATCTTTAGTGTTTTCTGTTCCTCAAGCCGAAAATGGGCGAAAGTGGACGCCAAGCAATATCGATACCATGCGCAATCATCTTCGGACCTGTATTCATGTCCCACCTGCAATTCGTGAAAAAGCAGATATGGAAAAGCAGTCGGGATCTCCGAGAAGGGCTGGATCGCGTTACAGCAGCAGTACCTCCAGGATGTCACCTTCGCCATATAGTCGACCCCCATCATTTCACGTTCAAACACCATCAGGATCTTTTCAGTCACCATATGCACTTGGTGTCCCTACGTCGTCATCTCAAATATCCGATAATAACCCTTATGACCAAGCGCAATCTCTTCTTTCATCATCAGGCTCTAGCCTCGCACCCTCTGATTCAGCCTCTGTATGCTTGAGTCAACCACGCAGGTCACGACGTGCTAAAAGCCATATGCCATCACACTTAATGCCAACACCCCTGAGTCCTGATACTTGGACTGATGCACGCCAACGTCGTTTTGAGGAAAGACTCGTGCGCCTCACGGCTTCAGCAGGACTGCCACTTTCATGGGTTGAAAACCAGAGTGGCTTGCCTTTTGCACGGAGTTTCTTCCACAAGCAAAATCGCCAAGTCGAAAGGTGCTCACCCGACGGCTGCTTCCTCAAACACTTAAAGAATTTCAGTCTCAGGCTAAGCGACGTGTCGCTGGCAAAAATGCAACAGCTTCATGTGACGGATGGACTGGCGAGAATTTTCATCATTACATCGCATTCATGGCCGTTGTTGGCAAAGAGGTACGATGCGCTCAAGTCTTTTATTGTTTGACACCCATTGACACAGCAATGTCATTGGCATGCGTAGGTACATACTGTCCGAGTACACGATGCATCAGCAGAACGTAAGACGGCAGATAACCTATTTCAACTCATGGTCGACGTTATTGAAGAACTTCGATCACAATGGGACGTCAATGTTGTTGCTTTTACCACCGACGCATCTGGAGAGTCAAGGAAAGCAAGGAAGATGTTACTTGCACGTTTTCCACACCTTGTATGTCCAGATTGTTATGCCCATCAGGTCAGTAATCTCCGGAATCCCTGCAAGATAGTACAGCCCATTGAAAAATCACGTTACAGATCAATCTCGTTGTCGGCGACTACTTTGCCACTAATGTGAACTACATCACATACAGTAAAGCCGCTTGCGAACTTATCACCTGGCTGCGAAGCAAGACATACATTCTTGCGCAGCTGAAAGAGGTCCAGGTACAAAGTGGCATCATGTCCGCGCTGTGATTCGTGCCGTCCTCACACGGTGGACTGCTCATTACCTTGCCTTCTCACGGCTGCTTGAGCTTCAACATCCACTTAAAGTCCTTGTTAGTCACGATGCGATGGCTGCACCTGACAAGAAGATTCTTGTTCCATCTGGCGGAAGTGCAGCAAACAACGCAAGGCACGTGAAATGATTGCCACCATCGAAGACCCGGTATTCTGGCATTCACTAGCTCGGTGCGAATTTATGTTGTTAAGTACCGCTTTCTGCTTCTAATTTATCCATGTTATAGAATTAAGACCCACCTGGAGCCCCTTGCAAGAGCTGCAAATCTAGCGCAGGCTGCATTTTGTCGGCTGGATCAAATTCTCCTCACTTTCGGTTCGCTCTGCATGTACTACGACAACCTCAGAACAAAAGATCCCGCTGATCGTATGGGATGCACTGCGATTATCGACAGCATCGAAAAGCGCTGGGCAAAGGCAGATCAGGAAGTCTTCATTGCCGCTGTTATCCTAAACCCATTCATCAAGATTTCACCATTCTCACGACAAACACGACTCCTGACACGGGCTGGCATTCTCCTGCTGTTGAAGCGTCTATATACACGCTTCTTCTCTTCCACAGAACAGGCCGACGAGCTGCAGGAAAATTTACGGCAGCTGTACTCAAATTTAGACAATTATTTCGAGAACAAGGGTATCTTCTCCGACCTTTCTGAGTATGCCATTGCGGTTGAAGACGAAGCAAAATCCGGAAACTGTTCCCCTGACCCAGTGGTAATTTACACGGGTTTAAGCATCCCCAATGAACCCCCACCTCCTCTCTTCAAACTTGCATTCCATATCCTGTCCATTTGTCCAAATTCGGCGTCATGCGAACGGTTGTTCAGCGTTTTTGGAAACACACTCACAAAACTCAGAAACCGTCTGGGAACTGATACCCTCACATCACTTGCAGAACTCAAAATGCATATTCGTGACGAGCATGTGCGCAGTAAAGAAACAAAGGAGCGCATGAAGCGCTTCTTTGGTGCCACCACTGCCACCACAACAAACGCTGCAAGTACATCTGCTCCTTCGCCTGTCGACCTACAACCCCCTGCAACCCTTGAACAGCCACTCGTATCTGCAACGGACAGCGAGATCATGGATCTTGATCTTGATCCCAGTCTTGATCCAGCCATTCTGCAAGCATCTGACGACACAAGAAACGACTTTGGTTGTGTTGTAGACTCCTTTGTAAGGCTGACCAAAGGAGACGAGGATAATGAGGATACACAGACATCTGAAATGACGATACAAATCTGCCAACTCTTCGATTTCGGAAGTAGTCACTGGGTCTCACAACATGAACGGAGCGCCTCACGCAGCCTGGACGAGGAACTGGAGCTTTATGAGCTTCTTGATATGGATGCTGCCGGAGAAGAAGATGTGAACTTGGAGATTGATCATACTTTAGACAGCGTGCTACATGTGTAAATTGGCAAATATCGTGCTTTTTGAGTTGGTATTTCACGCGCAATTCAGTAGTTTACATCAGCCGATCAGCAGTCCAGCGGGCGACTAGTCATGGTCAGACGTGGTCACAAATGCGACAGTCATCTGACTTTCGCGACTGTGCCGACTAGTCACCGACTGGCACAACACTGGCTCGAGAAGAGTGGTACAGCCCGCTTTATATCCTCGAATCCATGGTGAAAACCAGCGGTAAAAGGTCATAGCAACCAACAATCTTAACCGATGACAGCGAGCTCGCGCTTGGGATCCGGAGGCATTCCCCAGGCCTGGCATGGATACCAACCTCGAGCGATCATGACAGTTGGGCTCTTTTGACGGCTAATCCAGCTCCGCCTCGATGTCCGCGAGAGAAATGAGTGGCGCAGAGTTGTACTTGAAGAGATAACTGAATGATAACCAAGAATCCACTAGGGTCGAGGTGCTTCAAGTTGGCGATCGTGTTTTGACCTTCGGCCTCTGTTAGATAAGAGACAGAGTAACGCAGTCAAAAGGGTAACAAATCGTCGGGGCTGAAGCGCGCATCTGCGAGGAGTCAGGGTCCTGCTCCTGCTCCATTGGAATGGTCTTGAACCGTTCAAGTTGAGAGGTGAATATCGATGAATGCGTTGAAGTGGCGCATGGTGCATGAAAGACAGCCGAGAGTTTGGTTTGGGGGTCTTAGAAGCATGGCACCGCTCCTATGGTGCGTACGGCATTAGAACGTTACCAGGCTCGACATTGTACATGCTTGTGTGCACCCACTGATCATGTTGGGTATTGTGTATCCCATTTCACTTTGGTAGAAATGGATCGGGCGTACCAATACAATATTGTACAACAGATTCAGTTTGGTAAGGCCATGTTCTCATCTCTCGTCGACACCCCCATCACAGTTGGTGTTTTTTGACGTGTCACGGGTCTGTGCGCAAGCACCCCACAATGCATGATGCACCACCACCTTGTCCCTGGGGCTCTGTCTGAGACAGGCCTCCGTTACGGGGCTCCGCGCCCTTACTGTACACGTGGACTATTCTCTTTTTCTTTCCCCTCTTCCTGTACGACTGATTCTAGTGCGACTTACTTACTGCATGTGCCCCTGTTTTCTTTACTACAACAGCAAACGCGACTCTTATTGATATAATTCCATGGCATTATTATTACAAGTATGATACGTACAGTACAATACCTTGTAGTAGCTTAAATAGCGCGTTGTGCACTCAGCTGAATGTTATTCAGTCTGTCTTGCTCGTTATCCTCTCGCGTGCCTTAAAACTCTCACTATATCTTTCCGCTGATCGCATACTTTTATCATCTTATCACTATCTGCGCCCGCTAACAGTTCCCCACTCAGCATCGTTGTCAACTAGCCGCCCACAAATGGGATACCTGTTCCTGAAGTGCTCAGCCCAGCACCTCATGCTCTCGCTATTGAGAGGGAAACCGAACCACACGAGCGTCAGCATACGAGAGATGACAGAAAACAAGTACTAACATCTCTCGGGGAGTGAGATCCTCCAGGTTGTCAAGTGGTTGGTCTATTGACCTTGGCGTACCTATGGCCACAAGTCGAGCCAACGATTACTAACGACGCTCAGAGCGAGAGAAAGAGAGGCGTACCAGGATCAAATGACTGCTTGGCAACACTCCTCGACGCATCCCGCCCCGCAACTCGCCAGTACATCCCGTCTTGAAAAAACCATCAGTCATCAGTCAGTCACCTCGGCCCTTTCCTTCGTGCTGGGCTCACCTGGGCGGTGAAACCCCTTAGCACCAGTGACGTCAAACACGATCCCAGCAATGGCGAACAAAATTCTCCCACCGTCGTGCCCATCGAACTTTGCGAGGGTGCGCGGGGTGTACGTGGTGAAGAGCAGCGCGGGCGTGTGCGTGCGGGGCATCCACGAGTAGCCAGCATTGGACTCTGTGGGGGGCGTGCGCGGGACGGAGGTGGAGGGGAAGAAAATGCGTTGGGCGAGGTGGAGGACGTAGAGGAGCAGGGCGGTGTTGATTGGGTGCGCGAGCAAAGACGACATTTTGCGAATTGGTGGTGTAGGTAGGGATCGAAAGTTGTGAGCGACCAGTGCCCACAGCAACGAACGACGGCTCGTTCTATAAACGAAAAAAGAGAGTACGACGCTGACAATGGATCCAATTAGTCAGTGGGTGGTTTGCATAATGAGTTTCATGAATGACGCGATGTACATTACAGTATTACTATAACTATTCGGGGTGAGATTAGCCTGCCTCGTATGGTGGAAAGGTTGAGAGCATGAGACGATCGTTGCGAAACTGTACTTCTCATGTTTCTGGTCAAGTTATCCGTGATTGTAATAACGTCATGTACATGATACACCACCCTCCACGGACTCCACGGACTCCACCTCCACCTGAAACACGCAACCAAAAACGACCGCAGTGCAACGTGCTTCCAAGATATGTTGAACCTGGCACAATCACATTCAACGCAAGCGTCAACCTGCTGCAATGATGATTGTAGCGATGAGATAGGTGTGCCCACAGATCAAGCGGCGTGGCAGAGAGCGGTATCGCAGACGTGATCGATGTGCGCGATGTGCGCGACGTTGCGCTGCCATGTATGCTGGTCAATGCAGTGGTGGCCAGATCGGACTGCGTGTTCTACATAACATAGACTAGGGCTCAATATGCGCTCAATTTCCCTACTTCATGGGCGGGTGAGAGTAAAACCCACCGAGCGTTAGATAAGTTCTACATTGCCCATTGCGAGAAGCTGTTCGACCACGGCATATGGCGTAAGCACAATTTGGCCCTTCTGCATCTGCATAGTTGTCCCACTATGTGCAAAGATAAATAAGCTCATAACGTGTTGAGAATAACGTACTCTGGTAGTCGCACTGGTGGACATTCTTCCCGTGCATGCACAATGACCGCATGCGATTTGTCTGGCTCCGATACTGCACCCGATCACGAATCAGATACGATGCCAAGCGCCCAGCCACGGCATAACAACAAAGGATGCGAGGACGTGGGGAGACCTACTCATCGGCGGCGTGAACGGCGTATTATCATCCAGCCCTTGCTGATGGGGAGGTAAAGCCTGCAGGACTGACACCCGAAAGTGATTCTCTGTTAACTGAGAGAACCTAAATCATGAACCCCATCATACGTTAGCCACGACAGTACGGCGCGCGCGGGGAAAAATTGGAACGCGCACCGTTTCGCATGATCCAGTTCCGTCTGAGACAGCTTCTCCTGCACCTCAGGCGTAGCTACAACGTATCGTGCGAACTTCTCAATCTGCAGATCACCGTTATCAGCCCGACGGGACGGGACGTTCGAGATAAATCAGGGGGGGAAGATAGATACCTTGTACAACCGCGTACGGATATACGACCGCACGACAAACTTGACGCGCTCGACTTCAGTCTGTACGAGCATGATCCGCACGTGCTCCGCCTCGGACGAGTCGGGATCCCCACGCAGCGCCTGCACCGTATCCGTCTGCGAAGAAAACCCAACCAAGTTCAAATTTAGAAAGAAAAAAAAGACGTGAAAGTAAGGGAAAATTGGCGCAGCACCCACCTGTCTGCGGATGTGGTCGAGAAGGGCACCGAGCACCTCCGCCTGCACGGGGAGTATGTCGGGCGCGTGCCGCTCGTTGAGCCAGTGCCGCACGAGCTGCTGGAAGAGCGTCTCGGGCGGCGCGTCAAAGTCTAGCGCGATGGGGTCTGCGGCTTGGACTGCGGCCGCTGCCCTGGCGAGCGCGCCTGCGCCTGCGCCTGCCATGGGGAAATCTTCGTCATCGTCGAGGAGTGTGCGGCGCGGAGGCATCAGCGAAGCTGCGAAGGGTAAGGGACCCCTAGGTTAGGGTATGGCATGTCACGGCGTTAACACTGTATGCTTGGAGTCGCATGGAACTGAACAAGTACTGAAAGTACTGAATCTCGGTCCTGTGCACCACACTTGCGTCGATGAAGACGGACTGAATGGTTTATACTTGACCCTGGTCGGCTGTCTGTCGCTGTTGGACTGAGCAAGTAACGTGTCTGCCTCTGCCTTTGCTATCTCTAGTGACAGAGTCTAGTCGATCGTTATGCATTCCACTCTCCACTTTGTTCTCCTTCTGCACCCACAGTCTATTCCTTGGTTCAGGCTATGGCCCCAGCAATCTCCTCTCCGCAGGAGATCACTCGCGACCCTCAATCCTTACAGTCACACCTATCGTCGCCTCTTCTTCCCGTTACGAGGCACTCACACTGCACTACCTTCCGCCGCAACTCTCTCGCTCACAAGCGTCGTATCCGCCACCGCCAATTCTCAGACAACTCTACCGCCCTCGCAGTCGACGGCGGCACACCGCTGCCCTATTCACCCGCGGTCGATCAGCAGTACTCGTCCCTATTCCCGTCGGCTGACACGCCGGCGACCACCGCACTGTCCGACTCCACTCTGTCCGAGTCACAGCCCCAAGCGCGCAATCGCGCGACGGGCATCACCGCGGCGCTCATTGCCGTTTGTGTTCTCGTGGGCTTGGCAGCGTGTGCGGTGATGGGCCGCCTCGCGTACCGGAAACGCTCGTCGCTGCTCCGGCGCTTTCGACGACATCGCCAGGCGGAAGATAACTTGGGTTTTGTGTTCATCGAATATGATAACTCGGCCTGGGGACCACCGGCCAAGCACAGGAAGGACATGCCCTCGTTCGAGACTGGCGTGCAAAGCCCCGAAGGCGAAGCGCATGCAGAGCTCGTCACCCCTGGCCCATTGACACCAAGTTCCATACAAAACGTTCATCCGCTTACGGTTGAAGTTGTTCCCGTTACCAGCCGTCTCCAAACTCCTCTACCTCCCACCTGGGAGTTGGATGCTGTCGTTGTCTCTGATGGACGGGATCCCACTGAGGACTTCGATTCTTGCTTCAGGATCTGCCACAGCGCCACAAACAGTAGGACGGAGGTCTTGAATGCACTCGGTCTAGCCAACAATGTCAAACAACGTACGTTAACATCACCTCAGTTTGCGGCGGCGCCTGCATCGCACCCAAGCGAAGTGGATAGCGTGGTTGGAGACACGGAGTCTATACGCTCAGACTCGGCAACATGCAGACACTCCACTGAAAGCAGCGGCTCCGAGGAAGACAATGAACTTCAAAGTGTGGAGACTCACAGTATGAACTTCATCACCGTGTCGCTTGGGTCTTTGGCAGACGCAGATTGCGTCGAAGACAAGAAATTCCCTCTGGATATCTATGATCTTCCCCGCGTGGTGATCTCTTCGACCTCGTCAGTCGCTTCGGAAGACTCCTCGTCGCGCTCAAACCGTGCCTCGGGGGTGAGCGTAACGACAATAGACCTTGGTGAATTCCCGCGACCGCCGTTTATTACCGACAAACTGGACACCACGTCGACGTCTCTGATCTCCGAGATTGAAGGTTCGTTGGGACCAGTTATCAGTGGGGGTTTGGGAATGGCTGCAGAGCGCGGAGTGTCTTCCGCGCCGCAGCTCACGGTCTGAGGGTTTGAGGTTGCAGGCAACGTCTATCTCTCTGTAGATGCTGAACGTGTCAGCTCGGTCTTGTAATATGCGTCAGGAAGTATTGAGCAAACATCGTTGCTTTTGGAGCAGAATCAGTCTGAAATTCTTCGCTGATGCTTATGAGATGCAAGAAACTTGGGCATTGCTGCGCGTAGTGTGATCCAAGGTTTCAAACATGCATATCAAGGGCCGATAAATCAGCAACCGGTGAACCCACTTATGATATTGTTTTGATAAAACAAATGTAAAACTAGGGGCGTGTGACCTCCGTATGGCCGCAGACGATTTTCATTGTGCAAGCAGCATCAGCACCCCATTTCGTCCATGGCGCGTAGACATCTGTCGCTTGGTGGAGTGCTCAGGAGCCCAAATGGAAAGGATACAGTAGAGTCAGTAATAGACATGGTATTAGAGTACAATTGCAACCGGAGGTGGCCGAGCTGAGCCGAGCCCAGACCTCTTATTGTTTTGATTGTTTTGAGGGAACGATAAGAACCCGGGTCTCCAAGAAAATGCAGCGCCCTCTTTCACCAGCGGCGGAACACTCTTGCCAAAGGAAATGTCCTGGCACACGAGCTTTCATACTTCTGTCTTCTACTGGCTTCAATCTCACCCCATTGTGGCGACCTTTTGCGTTCTCATAATTCTACACAATGTTTACACCTGGCTTTTTCCCGATCCAATAATGAAGTTACCGGTGGCCCCAGGAGGGCTTCTCATTGGCGGCCATTCACTTTTAGTCGTCGAGTGAGTAGTACAGCTGTTTTCTCGAATGAATTGGTGTCTTCATCGGTGACTCCAGTGCTCGTTACTCCCCCACCCTTCACGAGCAATATGCACGGGATTTGGGCAGGAATATACGATTACGAGGGTTTCATCCGGTGCGTAGATATCCCCGTTCGTACGTCTTGGCAAGTAACATATCATTCTTCTTCAAGTGGGAAACCCGACTTCTCCCACTGGACCCGGTCACAATAGCTCACGTCTTGAAGAACCCGAACATATACGAGAAGCCCTACATATCTCGGAGGATCATCGAAGGGCTTATTGGGTGTGGTATGCTTGCAGCAGAGGGCCAAGTGCATAAACGCCAACGCCGCGTCGCGACCCCGGCCTTTTCGATTCAGAACATGCGCGCGCTCGTCCCCGTTGTTTTCAACAAAGGGGAGGAACTCAAAGACAGGTGGATGGGACTTATCCAAGAACATGCAATCAAAACTTCTCAGGATAGCCATAAGCCCGTTGGTTTACGTCTTGACGTCTGTCATTGGGTGAGCCGGGCGACATTCGATGTTATTGGACTGGCCGGTGCGACTCTGCATAACCCATCAGCCTACGGTCTCGCCTCATTTTGTCTTCAGGATTCGACTATCAGTTCAATGCCATCCAAAACGAAGACAACGAGCTATTTCATGCATATAAGGATATGTTTGAGATGGCGATTTCCCAGCCTGGGTCCATTAGAAAGGCCATCAATACATACTTCCCGACATTTGGGCAATTATTCGTAAGGTTCGATATTGGACCAGTCATGCGTTGCTGACCCTCCACCAGCCAGACAAGGGGACAATTGCCGTGCGTAAGGGTCGAAAGGTAATTAGTCGTGAAGCGACGCGACTCATCCAGGAGAAGAAGCAGAGGATTCAGGAGGGCGAACACAGCGGGAAAGCATATGACGGCCGGGACCTACTTTCACTCCTCCGTACGTTTTCCACCCTATCCATTGTCTCATCGTCTTCATATTCGTTTTGACTGCTCATAGTTAAATCTAATGCTGCAACCGATCTCCCGCCCGACCAGCAAATATCTGATGAGGACATCCTTCATAACATCAACACCTTCATGTTCGCCGGCTCCGATACAACCTCGTTGGCCGTCACGTGGACGCTACTCCTCTTGGCGAAACATCCTCCGATCCAAGACCGGCTGCGTGCGGAGCTGTGCGGCCTGCCTCGCCCGGATAACCTTGGTGACGAGGCAGTCTTGGAACACTATCAAGAACTTGCTGCGGCGCCGTTTCTCGACAAGGTCTGTCGCGAGTCGCTGCGCATCGTTCCCCCCGTGCATTCGTCGCTCCGTGTCGCGACGCAGGACGACGTCCTCCCAGAGTCGAAAGGCGGTGAGGGTGTCCACATCCGTAAGGGCACGATGGTGCACGTACCCGTTGAGGCAATGAACTTGGACCGCGAGATATGGGGGAAAGATGGATGGGCATTCGTGTAAGTCTATCTATTTATCCCTGAGGGAATGCTCCATGTTGACGACCCGCTGCTGCTCAGCCCAGATCGGTGGGACAACCTTCCAGAGGCGGTCAAATCTCTCCCAGGTCTCTACGCCAACACGCTGACATTCTCCGCTGGACCCCGCGTACGATTTTTTCTGCCTTTTCGCGCATATACTCTCTCTGACAAACGCGTTGCCTACTAGTCCTGCATTGGTCAGCGCTTCTCGCTGATTGAAATGAAGACGTTTCTTTATGTCCTGATCACGAACTTCGTGTTCGCGGAGACGGACGAGACGGTTGTCAAGTCGAATGTGTGCGTGGCTATTGGTCTTCTTTCCCCCGTTGTGGTACGCTGAAGACGCGTTGACAGGGTGCTCACAAGGCCTTTTGTAAAACACAAATTTAAGGAAGGGAGTCAGTGTCCGATGATAGTGACACCATATATCCCAGCCGAGTCGATGTAATGATTATATGTGACTGTCCTTCGCATTCCGTTGCACATTACTCCCCTTTTGTGTTTCGTCAATGCATACACGCGATGGGACCGCGTGCGCTGAACTCGACTGGATACTCTTCTCTATTCTGGTAGGGCACATCAACGTGAAACCCCTGTTGATACGAAGACTGGACTGGCGATACAATCATTGTCATTCACAAATGGTCGCGGAGGCAACCTTTCATTTGCAGTGCGTTCGGCGTAAGTGCCACAAGGAAAAGATACCTACGGGGTAAAGGAAATCATAACCCTGGTTTGGTTTCTCGATGAGGTCACGTCTATCCACTCAGAACCCGGATTATTGTTTTCCCCCTTGCGTGTCTACCTGGAAAAGCTGAAGTTAAATTACAGTATGTTGGTGTTGACCTCATGAGGCCCATGTACTCCGGCCGATTATACACGGCTCGCTTGAAGTTCAAAAATCGAACATTTGCGAAAATTCGACTACAGGCGCGTGACGTGCCCCATATGGGCACATGACCGGGACCTCGAGGAAGCTTGCGAGGAAGAAGTACGACTGCACGGGTTCAAAAAACACATCGTAACTAGACCGTTTAGTACGCGTGCCCTCAGCCTCCCGAGACTTAGCCGTGCTTTGCTTTGTACACACCTACATCACGTCACCTATATAAAAAAACACTTGACAACCGGAACACTGTAGACATCACGTTCATACTACAGTAGAAATTGTCATAACGCATAGCGTTCGTTCCGGCCCAAAACCCATGCATTATGAGATTTATGCGTTATAGTGGATATTTTCAGGGGACAATGCCATGTTTGGACAGTTTGGTTCCAAGAAAAACCCATGCAATATGAGATTTATGCATTATCATTCTATGCATTATGACAATTTCTACTGTACTGCACTAGCCTTGAGCGAATCAATGTACTGGATGCGATGGACATTGGAGTCGGTCTCTGAACTGCGTGCATAAGGGATCCACTTTGGTTCCTCCTAAACGAGTAGACAGGTTTAGGAGGATAACGAATAACAAGATTTTACAGACCTTGAAGAGACGCAGCGCCTTTACCTGATTCAATTCGTCAAGCGAAAAGCGGTGGTAGATGCCAGCCGGAATGACAATAAGATCACCCGGGAGGACATGAATACGGATCCACTTGTCTGAAGGATGCTCTGTGTATGCGTATTCGTTAATGCGTATTCGTTAAGGCTTGCGAGTGTGTGCCTTGAGGCGTTTCAACGCACCGCGTACATCAAAGAAGCACGAACCGGAGAAGATGTAACGGATCTCTTCGTCCTCGTGCATGTGCCTAAGCGTATCCATGGGGTCAGTCAAGCCAATATATGAGATCGTTCAACGGCGCCACACGAACTCCTGAAAAAATAACTTGATCTTTGATTCGTATTGGTCGCCTAGTCCCTCCTTCGTTACATCAATGGTGTCTCGGTTCTTATAATTTTGTTGCTCCGCAATCCTATCAATCTCAGATTCCCACCCTCCTGGACTATCCAGTGGGATGGCCCAGTGGAGGAGACCAAGCTTGCGAAGGTCGCCGAGGTCTACAGATGACCCCGAATCGTGTTGTAGACGCTGGTCTCCAGGGAGATTGTCGAAATAATAAGCACGCATGATGGGTCACCCCTGCAGTTTGCGACAGTGGCGTCGGTGCAGGTAAGTTGTGCAGACAGGATGGACGAGCTCCCCGGCCCGGCGCTAGGCTCTCCCCTCCCTTCCGCCGCACGACGACGCTACGACTTTCACCCTTTGAGACAGATTTTCACGGCACGGCGTTGTGACTGCGGGGGTAGATTTTACTCAGGTTTCACCCTGCTAAATGGACGTTTCTGCATTCTAGTGGCGGGTCTTCAGCGCTTCAGTCGCCGACGTGTACAATGGACGGTATGGTGACTACGGGGTCACTTAGCCATCGATAGAGCGACATTTGCCGCCGATTGCGCTTCTCATCCCCGTAGTCTTTTCATGAACCCCACGAGCCAACTCAGGGTCGTTCGCAAGGCACCACCTAAGTCTCTTACCTTAAATACCCTGCCGTGTGTCCCCAAGTATTCACTCACACCCACCTACTCTTGCAAATCTCATTGCGATGAACCCCCCACAAGAACGCGAGGTCCACTTTCCAGCTAATGCATCTGCAGCAGCAGCGCCTTGGAGCGCCACTGCCTCCTCAGCTCCCCAGCACCCGCTGTCAACACCTTCATCCTACCGTCGTCCGGTTCCCGCCCAGCCACCGCGTGGTCATGCCAGTGTAGTGCCAGATGCTGTGGTCAGTGTTTAGCTTCGTGACGTTCCCCCATTCACGAAGATGCTGTCTTTTAGTTCCCACCGGTAAATATTGTCGGTAATCATCGTTCAGATGAGGATTGGGAGTATATGCCCCCACCCGTCGAAAACACTGCTGCACAAGCTCAAGCACAAGACCTGCGACACGGCAACGTGGGCTATTACGTTGTGGTTGATGATCACCCCCCGTTTCACGAGTATGAGTATCACGGTCATGCTACCAACAACTTCGGTGTCCCCGCCCAGGCAGAGATTGCCCCACCCGCCCCCGTACGTACTGACTTCACTTTTCCGCATACAAATATCTAACCAGGCCATTCGCCGGAGCAGATTGACATATTCAACAACCCAGCTCTGCATGCTGCTGCTGGCCCTGCTCGAGCCTTTCTCGATGAAAGGCCTCAACAGGGCCCTGTCCCCGACGGGCTGGCCAACGAAGTACTTCGGCAGCTTGCGGTCCTCTACTTGCACGAGCCCAATTCACAAGTCGCCATGATTCGTATGGAACCTAGCCATGCCCATGGAGTCAGGGTAGTTATTACCCTCGAATTGGCTGACCTTTGAAGTTTCCATTTGTCAGGACGTGGGCTTCGCCGTCATGGTGTCACCAAATAACGTCCTGATGTATGTACCTATTTGACACTCTTACTCCATGCCTCCCTTGTTTTTGGACCTTTTCGTTTCGTTGTGTTATAGCTACGTTGTCATCCGTCCCCGAGCTTGCCCGTACTACTCTTGTTATCTCTAACAGTGTACTCCCTCGCTCATACATTTTTCATATATTCAAGTTTGCTAGCCCTTGGACACTAATTTATGGGACATTCAATATACGGATACTCACTACCCTCAGGCCTTCCTAAGATGACTGGGCCTTACTTTGTATACACCCCCTGTTGCATACGTCATCTACTATCTAAGTGTTGCTTCAACGAGTCCACGGAAGACGAAGAGGGTGGAGAGGGTGACCAAGAGGGAACCTTCGCGGGATTCGAATATTGAGCGTGCCCAGCTTCTGCATCGCTAGGTTTGGATAAGGTTTCTGCTGGGCAAAAAAGTGTACTTGATGTTGTGATGGCACAATAGGCTGCCCTTGTTCCATAGGGCGGTGATTTTGAAAATGGCCAGGAACGCCCGGGTTCAATAACACTCGTATGATGTACATCGGGTGGGTAGTGCTGAGGGGAGTATCGAAGACTCACGCGATATTCACGCTCGGCGATGATAATACACTCGACAACTAGAACACTGCAGAACATCATGCTCATACTACTGTAGTAGCCTCGAGTGAATTGATGTACTGGACGCGATACACATTGGACTCGGTCTCTGAACTGCGTGGGTAAGCGGTCCACTTTGGTTCCTCCTGGACAAGTAGAAAGCTTCAGGGGATAACGAACATAGCAGAACGATTTACGAACTTTGAAGAGACGCAGCGCCTTTATCTGATTCAATTCGTCAAGCGTGAAGCGGTGGTAGATGCCAGCTGGAACAACAAGAAGATCGCCCGGCAGGACATGAATACGGATCCACTTGTCTGAAGGATAATCTGTGTTACACGTATATCCGTCAGTGGCTGAGAGTTAATACTTTGAGCATTTCAACGCACGCACCGCGTACATCAAAGAAGCCGGAACCAGAGAGAAAGTAACGGATCTCTTCGTCTTCGTGCATGTGCCTAGTGCGTTGTCCACATGCTGTCAGCCAGTATTGAAGGTCATATAGCGCCACACGAACTCCTCAAAGAATGACTTGAGCCTCGATTCGTATTGGTCACCTAGTCCCTCCTTCGTCACATTGACGGTGTCGCGATTCTTATAGCCCTGTTGCTCCGCGATCCTATCGATCTCGGATTCCCACCCTCCCGGGCTATCGACTGGGATGGTCCAGTATAGGACACCGAGCCTGCGAAGGCCTGCGAGATCTACAGATGTTCCTGAATCGTGTTGAAGACGCTGGTCTCCAGGGAGATTGTCGAAATAATAAGCACGCATGGCAGGTGATGAGGCAAAGATAAGCCATCCGGCCCGGCGCAACGCTTTTTAGCTTGGCACTCCCAGGATATCAAACGAGGCCACGCGAAATTTACTTTCACCCTTCGGTAAGCGGGTGATATTCACTGTGCGGCAGCCGATCTTTAAAGAGGGTAGGTTTTACCCTCCTGAACTCACAAGTTGTCTTTGAATGGAGGTTTCTGCATTCTACTGGCTGATCATCAGTGCATCAGCCCGCGGCGTGTTCAACGGGCAATACGTATCGCTAATTGTATCACTTAACCACCGATGCGTAGACTCAGAAGTAGATTAACAGGTACGGCTTGAGCTAAGCGAAGCACGTGATCACATTAGGCTGCATTTACAGACTTTACATCGTTGAATCATAGCCAGTCCCGGAGATCGGAACACTGCGTGTCGCTACTGGGATATCGGAAGAACAGTGAGGCTAGATGCATGGTAAACTACCTGGATTGAAACAGTTTAGTGTATGCGATCCAGTACTAGAAGTGGAATGAGCCTCATCATTTCCACTCAAACACGTAGTATGCTGCGTACTGAACCGCGATGAGGTCCAGTTTGTGAATTATGTACTCTCTATTTGCTAGGGTCTCCTTCAAATCTATATATGGCTCCTCTTTATGATCCATTAGCCTTGTGCTATATATTGCGCAGTTGAGATCCCCACTGATTCCCCAGCCGAGCGAGCGCCTTTCAGTAAGGCAATGGCTAGTGCTACGTGGCACCCAAGTCCAAGCACATTGAGCCACTACATATTTACGCCTAGTCACACGCACAGACATCCGGTCAATGGTGGACATACAACCCCTAAAATGAGAATGGCAAGGTGTAAAAAACGATAAGTTTCTCCTTGGTCCGACGACGGAAGAGCAAGACTCACGATTGATTTATCGGGACAGTGTTCATTTGGCGAGGTATTCCTCAAGCTTAAGGCCTACTTTGAACCAGAGTCCCCTCTCTTCCATCAGCGCCTCTTGGAACGGAAAGGGTTTGACAAGCATGAGCCTGGTTGCGCGTTTACAGTAAGCGCCAAGCGGGCCACTGGCGGGCCGTGTTGAACCAACTTCAACACGTCTCGTGCCAAGGGTGTAATGTTCAACGTTGTACTTTCTCCTCATCTCTCTCTCTCTTCCCTCAAATATGAGAAAAGATCATCACCACTCAGAAAATGGGAAAGGGGTCGCGTTTGATTCACAAAATGAATACCCGTCGAGCACCACCAATTCGGCGTGTGGGACTACTACATCGAGCGCAACCCGAAACTATCGTATTTCCCAACATCCTGGAGAATTGAAGAGTATGCGAGGCTTTTAAACGACCTACCATATCTGTGGAGAACCATTTGGGATGTGGGTGTCGTGGCATGGCCGCTGCTATGCCTTTATGTGGCTATCGCGTTGATAAAGTCGTTGGTCCCGGCCTTAAGCTTATGGTACGTTGAGTGTATATGCCCGTTCCTTCTCTGAGACGTTGGACAACTGAAAGCTTTGTAGGTTATCAGGACAGCTCCTCAACATTGTGAGTACAGATTGAACAACACCGTCCGTAGACCTGGCGCTGGGACTCGGTCTTACTCCCTCGCAGGCTCAGGTTGCGGTTGATAAACGCGCTGTGGACACACGCCTCCTCACTAAAATAGCATGCGGACGCGTGTTTTGTGCCGCCGCTGAGCAGATTCTCGATGCCGCCTCGTGGAAGGTCGCGACAGCTCTCAACGGGCGTATCAGGCGGTTCTACTCGACACACATCTTCCATTCCGTCGCTCGCCTCGACGTCCCCACCTGGGACGACCCCGTTGTGTCTGCGCAGATAGAGGCCATCATACCGAAGGACTCGAATTCCATCGCATGGGGGCCATTACAAGTATTGTCCAGACTGGGTCAACTCTTGTCAACCTTTTCTCTCAGACTGCTGTCCTTGTGGCTGTTCTGCGGGAGCAGAGAGATGGCTCTTTGCTCTCCATGATTTCATTTGCTGGCGAGGCCATTATGTGCTTCAATTTGACTTTCGTAGGAGATGTCGACGGGGGTAAGAGACGTCTTCTAGCATCGTTGACTCATGCTTAGACTGCTCCCAGCTTGGGCTGCTACCACGCGCAATAACGATTACCTTAGGATGGAGGGACTTAAGCGTCTAGTTGGCACTACGAAACACCGAAAGGAACTCGTCGCAGGCGGGCTTGCAGCGTTCCTTACCGCCGGCGCGTCGAGCCCCTTTCTAGGCCAAAGCAGTGCTGACCTTTTTGTAGAATATAGCGATCTTGTTGATCGATTGGGGAATCACGCAACTGACTTCTGGTCTTCATATTTTAACCATACCGCCAACCGTCTCTTCCAACCCATGAACTTCGTTAGGATCTCGCTGATCGAATTACCGCAGGTGGGTCTATAACAACTCATCTTCGCTTACGCTCAGATCCCCAATTTCCCTAGATCGTCTTTACCCTTCGAGCAGTTCAACAGCCATCATCGATACCGGTCTCCCTGGCTTCTCTCCATCTTGTGCAACGAACATCAGGCTTGTTCATAGACAACGTCAGTGCGCTTCTCCGACAGACGGGGAGTATGTCCCATCGATTATTGGCATTGCGAAAGCTTTACGAGGCCGGGAACATTGTAAACCAAGTGGCAGACGGATCCGTTCCATTTCCAGAGAATGAGCAATCAATACGTGACGGAATATCACTAGAATTTAGGTACTTTGTATGTTGTTTGTTCTTTCCCGTGGTACTGATTCGGCATTTGTAGGGGCGTCTCGTTCCAATACCCTGGCAGCGAGGAATATGCATTACGCAACATTTCTTTCAGAGTAGAGCGTGGTCAGCTCTGCGTATGTTTGTGTTTAGGATATATTCCGGGACAAACCTGGTCTTATCTTCTTCCCAACAGGTCATCATTGGTTCAAACGGATCCGGAAAGAGCACAATCTTAAAGCTTGTAGCTCGTATATATGACCCAACTGAAGGAACTATTCTCATTGATGGACAAGACATCAAGACCTTGCGTTTAGTGGATCTTCGGCGTGCAATGACAATCTTGTTCCAGGATTATACCCATTTCCCGCTCTCCGTAAGTCCAACACCCTATCTTCCCCTTATTCTGACTCTCCAACACGTATGACTGCAGATTAGAGAAAACATTGCTCTCGGCGACCCCTCTCGCATGCACGATGACGCCGCGATCGAACGGGCGGCGCATTTGGGAGGTGCATCCGAACTTATTGCGCACCTCCCAGACGGCTACGACACCTATCTCGAGCGACCTGTGCCTGATTTCTTCTCAGGGCTCCCAGGTGGGACGATGGATGTGTTCGGTCACAAAGTTGTCCATGGACGCTTGCGGCGCTATGTGAATACCCCCACTGACCACGGCCTAAGTGGAGGACAAATGCAGAGGCTCGCCGTTGCAAGAACGTTCATGCGGTCTTCATCGACGGAGCAAGGTGTCGGATTGTTGCTGCTCGATGAGCCAAGCGCGTCGCTGGATCCCACTGCTGAACACGGTACGATATCCCTAGACGATGTTCGTCCGTTTCGTTGGCATTTGAGCTGCTTTCTACTAGATCTATTCTCACGACTTCGAGAGTTGCGAGGAAATAAGACGATGATATTTTCGACGCATAGGTTTGGAAATCTTACGCGGCATGCTGATATCATTTTGTATGTTTTATGTTTTAGTCTGTTCTCTTTTTGCGTGCGTCTCACCACTGGCGACAGATATATGCATGATTCGGTAATCATGGAGACGGGCACACACGAGGCTTTGTTGAAGAGCGAAGGCTCAGACTATGCTCGGCTCTGGCGTATGCAGGCGGAAGCGTTCTTATGATTTGACTGTGGAACATTGAGTAATCTTCTGGGCATTTATGACAATCTAGTATATTTGGATGTAGTTGCGGGCAATACTTGGGCCTTTGCTTGGCTACAATAGAAGGCTTTTTTTGCTGTCCATTCTGCGTGGGCCTCAGAACCATGATAAATGATGTCCTCTATATGACGTATTAGCACTATATCTCCGGTGCTGGAAGTACAGTAAGGTGACTTGGAAGTTGGAATTGGGCTTAGATTGTGCCCTCGCGCTGCGGGTGGAAGTTTGGAGATCACAGATTGGGACGTGTACTCACCAACCCTCCTTCCACCTTTCCCAGGCTGCCCTTCCTGATATGCCATGGGCCGCAAAATAAGGAATGATACTGAAAGTTGGAATTCGAGCCTCTTGGAGTCGTGCGAACATGGTGTCCACGTCATTTTGATAGAAGCGGTGCGTGGTCTTCTTTTTAATCTAACGGGATAGCGGCGTTGTCCTTTGCGAGTAGCCTGTGTGACCGTATCAGAGTCCAACACAGGGTCCAACTAATATACCCAGGACGGGTGCTGCGGATGGTCATATCGTCCAATTTGGTCGATCAGCCACAGCGTACGTGTACGTACGTTCCATTCCACTCAACGAACATGCCGGAATCACGTGGCATGTTTCGCGGAGACTCCGGATGGAATGGACGCCGTTCAAAAAGACATTCAGGTGGAGCAGCCGTGCCGCCATCTTCAACATTTCTCTACCACAAAAAAATGCTCTACCAAAATTAGCTATTGGGAAGATGACCCCGGGTCGCTCACTGGCGTTACATTTGGCAGTGCTTGATTAAACCACGAAGAACATGACCAGCGCTGGCGCGGCGTCCGAGTCCTCCGAGCGTGGGGTATCGCAAGGGGTATCGGACCTGCAGTGTCAAGTCGAATGTGTCATGGCAGCACGAAGAGCTTAACCCTTAGAGATGGCGCAGCCTCGTCGCCGTAGGTCTCTCAGGTTTGCAGGCCGACTCGGACGGAACGTGTCAGGACATGCAATTGCTAGCCTTGGGACCCACTCACTTTCCGTCCCCCACCCCTGTCCATCTAGCAATAGAATGCAATTCAAGAGTGGGACGAGAAGCCAGTTGGCCGTTTGATATCCTGATTGCGGCGGCAGAGGCAACATCCTGGAGTCGATTTGGCTAGACACCACAATTCCAGTTTAAACGTCAACGAGGCAAGTAGGTGACGACGGACAAGTGTACTCAGCAGGCCAAAAAGCACGGGTGCTAGCCCCCATGGCTCTTGGATATTGTCCGCCTGGCTACTCTGGAACCTGTCAGATAAACAATACAGCGGCGGACCTGGAATGTCATATTCCATTGCCTAGGCCTCCATTGCACCCGCCTTCCTTCCCTGCTGGGCGACAAGCTTCCAGGGCGAACATCTACTTCATGAAGGGGATTGACAGCCGTATTGGCCCACATGATCAAGTTACATGGGCCGGACGATTGGTGAGACCAGCCTAACGCCGCGGCGTAAACGCACGGCCTCACTCTTCTCTCCACACAGTAAGCTGGGATACTATGTGCGATAGCTGTGACACATACTCTGGTCCGAGGAGTGTTCAGGAAGGGTTAGATTCCGCCGCGAGGCGATTCAGGACAAATGCGTTCTAATTGCGAGGGTAATGGTCTATGCGGAGATTTTCCACCCCCTATCAATGGGCACAGGCGCCAGCCCTTGTTTTTCCGCATTATCGGCAGACGTGGGAACCGCCCTGAATCCTGGCGGAAACCTTTAAGCACAACGATGAGAGGCTTTGTTTATTCCTCTCCTATGCTCGAGGGCCGCTAGTCAACCCACGCAACGGCAGACGAAGTCGGCACCGCCGCCTTTCCTACCCTCAGTACTTCTCTGCTTGGATTCTGATGAGAATTGACCACCGTAGCACTGGTACGAGGATAGTATTGGCACCATTACTGATGCCATAGACTGATTTATTGGTTTCTGATAGGTCGGCTCTCCGCCGCCGCCTCTGCTCGTCGAATCTAATTTGTTATACAAGTACTATAGCTCTTTCACTGAGCACTTAAACCCCCCAGATCCCTAGACTGATCTGGTTTAGCCTCGATCTCTCTCGCGCCCCACATATATCCCTCCCCTCCCTCCGTTGGTTCAGGAAATTTCCCTGGGATGAAAATCGCCACCTCGAAGCATCAAAATGACATCTCGTTGGCAAGTCTCTATGGCTGCACTCAAACTTGCACGGCGAGTGAGAGCTCTGTTTGATATTGAGATTCGCAACTCTCATGTTCTTGTCGTTCTTTCTGTTACAGCCTTACCTGGGAATACCTGTGTTTGTGCCAAATAGGTGCCCATAGGTGCCCGTAACGCTGCTGTACTAGCAGGAAGCCTAATATGCTAGTACTGGGTGAGCTGGGTGTATACAAGTAGAGCACGTACACAGCTGTTGTCTCCTCACCTCAAATTCGCAACTTGGACTCGACTGCTGCTGTGCTCCAAAAAAATACCCCAAAAAAGCTCCTCTCCATGGACAACGACCAAGGCGAAGCTTCCCTGGTCGTACCCAAAACAACTTTGACCCCTTCTGGCCCACCGAGTTAGTTTTCCCCTTACCATAAGCCATCAGTACCATAGCTCACATTCTACAGGCCCGCACCTAGAGATGCTTGGAGGTAATCAATGGGAGAACAGACTCTCCACAGGCCAGCGCGAAGTCGAGGCTATGATGCCAATCAAATAATGCCACAGAAATTGTGGTGCAACAGCCCTTCATCCCCTTCCCACCCCGCATCTTACACAATTCCGCCAATGCCAACCAGTACATGCACTTTTACACGGGGCTCATCGGGGTGGGCGTACAATACTTCCGCGCCCCAGCTGCCCCACGGAAATCATCACACACCAGGTGGCCACCCCGCATACAACCTTTGGGGGACCCATAAACGGTAGTCTCCATGGACTCCCGCTCATTGTCAGGCAGGCGGCCCAAGAGTCACAGGTGGCCCATGATCTCCTTACAACCGCCAGCCCATCCTGCGACTGGATTCAACGACGCTGTGCCGATTCAGAAGAGACGCGTGCGCGGTTGGCGTTGCCCCGTCTTGAACTGCAAATCGTCGCCGGCCGTCCACAAGACCAAAGGCGACACTTGCTGACCCACTTTCCACGTTGGATCTGTTGTACGGTCCCCGACTGCTCTTGGAGGGTGATCGTTCAGTGCCTTTAAAAGTCATTGGGGCCGCGACCACCCGTCCAGTAGCCAGGTGCCGCATGAGGACCAATGCAAAATATACGACCCACAGAACTAGTAAAGGAAATTGTGAGGGAACCCTCTGCATTCGAGCGCACAAAAGTACACAATTTTTATGGTTCAAAAAAAGGCCTCAGAGCTGGGAAAGCCGGAGTTATGCGACAATCTCTGGGGTCGTAGACGGGAGAAGTTGAGGAAGGCGTATTGACTTGGGTAGCAATTCTCGTATTGAGGGTCGCGGGAAGTATACCTGAGCTTGTGCAGTGCATTGAATTTCGGACGCGAAATAGAACAGTGCATTGTGACGTATAGTAATAAAAGTATAAGATATTGAATATGGTTATATGCTGCCATCGGTACCCTTGTCCCCGCTTCTGGTCACATTGCCTCAACAAAGTATCATTAAAGATGTGTCCGAATGGACCTGCATTCCAAATTACGTGGGAGACCTTGTGGGAGACATGGTGGGAGAGCAAGTAGGAGGAGTCTCCGAGAGAGACAAGCGGGTATCGCGGCATCTATCTCCTTTAGGAGTCATAGCCATCACCTGGTCATCACCTGTGACCCCGAATTTCAATGCTCCTTGTACCATAATTTTGTTCAGCTTCTGTGCTCGATAATTGGGTTGGAATGCAGTTCGTTCCACGTAAACCGCGCCACCATGCTCATCGCTTCTACTGTATCACGTGATCGTTGAGCAAAATGTGAATGGCAAAACGGGACAATATCCCGGCCAGTCCCTTCCTCTCGGTTTTAACGACGCAGGGAAACCAGGCAAACTCTCAAAGAAAATGCACTGCATGGACCCCGCGTAACAGTAACTCACGAAGTTCAATGATTGTAGAGACCACTGCCGGTCAAGCCGCCAGCGGACAGCCACTGGCAGTGGGAAATGGACCCCACAACATAATATTTCTTTGATCCTCGCCATGCAACGGGAAACTCATGAAAAGCGAAACCCTCGAGAGCCTTCGCTAACTCTTTCCCGGTCTATTTGGAGGCAAAGTGCCGTTTGCTTATTATCCGAGCCAGCGCGTAGTACAGTAATACGTGGCTCTGTCAAGGAGAGCACAAGCGACACAAATCAGTCTCTCTCACTGCTAGACATGCCTTACATCCTAGCACGACGAGCATGACACCATTGACACGGCCTAGAGACCACAGTTATCCCTATTTTTTTTAAGGACTCAGTCACAAAGGGCCACTTGAAAATTTGGACGTGACAGGGAAGGGCGTAATATCGTTGCGTCACTAACACCAGAATGGAGAAGCTCTACCCGAGGATTAGGATGGGACCGAGCACATTTCTTGAAATTCTTCTCCGGCGGCTAAAGGTGCGTTGGTACCGAGTCACATTTCGCTGACGCTCAGTGTACCGCTGCACAGTACCAATCCTACCATGCACACTGCACCAAATTTCTGTGTGCCGATTACATGTGCATTCAGTTGTTCGGTATGGTGTACTCGTTCCAGGACCAGAAGACGACAAGAGTTGGTCGAGGGAAACTCGAGGCCAGCGTTGTCCTCTGAGAGCCAGTCAAAACGGAACTCCTCCGAACTCTAGGAAATTGATAGACTCACGCGCCTGATGCTTAAGTTTCAATCTTGACCTTATCAGTCATCAGGCCTAGGATCAACGGCAGCCGGGTAGCGACCCTGATACACTAAAAGGCCGGTGTGTACGAAGTTGCTGGTACAGGAGTACCGCTTCATAAAACCCCAGTCAAACTGCCCAGGGGCTGTTCTCAACAAAAGCTTTATGCGGGCGACAATGGGGTTCTGTGTAATCTTGTTGAATTATCTCAGCGAGCGCCTGCGGACGTGTTTTCAAAAAAAAAAACGTAACAGCGTGGGAGCTTTGAGTCGCAGCTAATGCAACCACCCTCATTGTCATCTAATAGAACACCATCACCCATTCTCTTCCTTCGGCCCTACCCTGGTATAGACGGGTGGGCCGGGGTGGCGTTAATTCCAACTCCATTCGTTGTATTGGCAGCCCTACGGCTGCACAATGCACAGTGATTTCTCACAGGACCGCCGCCAGGCTCGCATCGCTCCTCCAGATTCCTCAACTGCTGACAATTCACAAGGACAACTGCTCTTGTGTTGGTGCCCATGCGCAGCCCCTAGGACGAGAATCCCACATTCGGCCGGCGCCTCATCTGTACTTAACCCCGAAATTTTCTTTCAGATTCACACCTACCGATGTCCTCTTTATACCCCCTTATTGCCTCCCATTGGTACGACAAGTCATCGTAGCATGGCGAGTCGTACCGTACCGTGGGACGGTGAAAAATGATCACATTGAAACTCGTACACCACATTCTGAGCAATAAGGCCGTACAGATGCTGATAATCGGCACTTGCATTTATTCTTGTCGTTTCAATTTACTGTAACAGCCACAGACCGATCGGCAAGTATTCTCAACAGGTGCCCATAACCTTAATGTTTTGTGAAAGGAGGCTATGAGGATTATCTGTGCGTGGTCCGTGGTGGCTGCCACATATTCCGTATATATGTTGAAGGATACTTTGTCAGGCTCTCAACTCTCAAGCAATCCTCTCCGCCTTCGGTTGTGCTTCACGATCGCAGGATCGAAGGCGCTCCATGGACGGCGGCAGACATAACTACTGCCCGCATTGCCACTCTAATTCGTGCATCGTCAGTTCGGTTCACTTTTCGCACTGGCTATGCCGCTCACTGTTTACAGAACCCAATTTTTGGTTTGGGTGCAGAGTACGGTTCCGGTTTGTCGTCGATGCACTACTCCGACTTACCCGGAGGTCATGGCCAAGTTGTCAACTCGATAGGCCCACCACCAATTACGTATCCAGCGAAACTTCTCTCGAGCCCTCTCTGGGCACACCACTTCACATAAACAACTACATGGATGGATATTCATCTCATTCTCACCAGCAGGGCCCTGTTGCGATTCCCCCGCAGGAACTTTCTTGTGACGATGTCTCACAATCGTCTGCCATGGTTAGCGGCAACGTTCTTCGCGACCCGAGGGAAGATCAGGACGCGGGCACATATCCTCCATCCCCGGGACAATGGGATACTGAGGTGACGTTGCATTGAACATTCTACTTGACCAGAACTGTTCAAGGTTCTCCCTATTTATCATGCAGGCAGCCCTAGGACCGATGCTCAGCACTACAGGCTATGCGACCACAGTTAGTGGCTACGCTCTTCGCAACCCTTGGGAGAATCAGGATCCGGGCACGCATCCTCCACCCCCTGCACAACGGGATGTTCAGGTGACGTGGCGTTGTTCTACATTCTACCCTGACCAGAGCTGTTCATGGTTATTTATTATTCAGCCGGTCTTAGGACCGATGCTCGGCACCAGAGGCTATACCATGGATAGTGGCGACGCTCTTTGTAACCTTCGGGAGAATCAGGACACGGGCATGTGTCCTGCACCCCCTGCAAAACAGGATGCTCAGGTGATGTGACGTGTACATTCCACTTAACCAGATCTGTTCATGATTCTCCCTATTTATTATGCAGGCAGTCGTAGGACAGATGTTTGGCCCTACAGGCTCTATGCAACCGCCATGCGTCGTACCATCTCCCTTGGTCGATAAAGCCGCCAACAACGCTTTCAAAGCAAACGCGTCGAAGAAGCTTGCCAACGATACCGATGACTGTTGTCCTATCTGTTCTGCATTACCAGCCCGTCCGCAGGATAGAAAGCGGCACAAAGTTTCGCATCTGCCACATTGGCTCCAGTGTCCTAAGCCTGGCTGTTCGTGGAGAGGAGGCCGATGGGAGCACTTGAGGAAGCATCGCCTCAGGACGCATCGCCTCAGAGTCCACCCGTCCAACAGCCAGGCATCGGACAAACTCAAGTCAGTGATTTACGATCCATGGCCATTGGTAGAAGGGATCAGAGACAATATCACCCTTGACAATGCGGTAAAGAGGGCCCTTGCCCTTGTGGAGAAAAGGGCCAAAGAGGTCGGAAAATCAGAACTATGGGGAGATTTATGGGGTCGTAAAGGCGGGAAGGCTTAGAGAGTGTTGCTCATGCATCTTTGATTCGCGCTGACACTTCAGATAGAAATGCGTTTACGTATAACCCTCGACGACGCCGATGTGGTTAATCATCGAACCCTGCGGTAAGGCAAAGGCGAAGGGTGCAGACCCCAAAGTAAACATCCGGTGTCATTGTGACTGGTGTGTGGTCTCAAGTAATTGCAGTATATTGCGGTTACTGGATTGTATTAGCTACCAAACAAGCCTGCGCTGAATTGAAGACTTAAAATGGTCGAGTGGATGAAAAACAAGGAAGTAAGAAAGGAAAAGGATCCAGTCGGCGGCCTCTACTGTTTCAGTTCACGCACTTGTATCCGACTTGCACAGCCAAAGCCGGGCCCCTCCGTCTCTTTATTCGACCCTCATATTTGACGCGGTGCTGAGTTGCCTGTGATGTGGAACCCTACCAAATACTCGCCCTAATTCTAAGTGCGCTAGTCCATTTGCGTGACAAATCATCGGGAGCACTGATCTGTCCATGCTTGAACTCCTTCCAGCTCCTCCATTCCATTTATCTTGAATCTGGCCCGCTAATTCGCTTCTGTCCATCGGTCCTCCCGCGCTTCACCGCCCTCAGGCCCCCAAGTACTCGATCTCCCCCCCCACGCACTATTCTGCCTTCCATTTTCCACTTAGAAGGTCCCTCACCGGCCTCACCCCGTGCTTCAGTCAGCTGTCAGCCCTGCTAGTACCTCGGCGCGCCCCGTGTATGCGATAGAAGCCAGAAACCATTAAAGTGGATTACTGTAGCACTGCCAGCTACGCGCCGAAGATCGTGTGAAGAAGGCGCTTCCTAATTCCCAGATCAGTTTGTCTTTCCGGCGAATGCCAGCTTTCCCAACTACCCTCGTCTTTGTTTTTGCAACGAGCCCATATACAATATAGCTCTATTTTAGCTGCTTGTACCTCCGCCGCGAAAAAGTATCTCCGTGCACCTTGCTATGCACTTTGCGCAAGAAAGATCCTTCGATAGGAAAGGGAAAGAATTCGGTCGACAAACCTATAAATGGCGTACGTTGGCCTGGCCTTGGCAGTCCCCCCTAACCACCACGGGAGACTTGTCTCTATCTGTCTATCAGGCCCCTTCTCTAGAAGGGCCTCGAAGATAAAAAATAATCAGACACGGCGAGAAGCGGCGGCGGCGGCGGCGGCGGCTCGCTTAAGCAATCGAAAGATCAGAAGCTGTTACGAACAGGCACCGCCGTTCATCTGCTCTAGTGCTGTCTAGCCCTGCCCCCAAGGACAGTACGTGCAGTGACACTTGACACGCCCGTCGGATACAATGAGGCTTTTGGTCCGGTGGAGCATAATTCTGGCCTTCGGGAGCAAGTGAGCGCGAGGACTGCGCGAGGGCGTCCTAACTATTGGCCTAGTTTGTGCGTGTGAGAAAACCTAGATCGGCGATAGACCACATGACCAATCCGTTTTGAGAGAATGCACGTGATCTCGACGCGTCTTGTTTCCATTCCATCGCCGTGTCGACGACCACAAGATGTTGACATCTCGCCCAGCTCCTCTTACTGCGAGCCGGCCATTACACGCGAGAAACCCAGGTAAAGCTCTTCAGAAAGCCAGGGGAATACTCCAGGAAAATGCTTTGCATGTTCCCCACACCGTGAAGACAGTCAGAGTTCAGCCACAGACACCATTGAAGGGTGAATTTCCTATTACGAATAGTGTTTCCTTTCGAAGAGCTAATATCGAAATGCAGGGTCTTCAAGGAAAGTGCCCAAGGAAGTGCAGTCTTCGAAGGCCGTCGTTAATTCTGTTGTCCGTCCGCTGGGGGACAAGACACCCTTTGCCAATCGTCAGTGGCGCGTGGTGCAAGACCCGACCCCAGGTCCTGCAAAAGCAAAGCCACTCGTTCAGGGCGAAAGGATAGGGCGGTTGACACCTGGACATGCTTTGCTCCCAAGCTCGGTACGCAAGACAGTGCGTGGACGCCACAGCTCTGGCCCTCTGTTTGAGACGCCTGTCGCAACCGGCAACCATTGGGATGTGATAGAAGGGGATGTTATCGCACCGGTGGTTCCCGAGGGACAGGGTGAAGAAGCTCAAACTGAAGACTATGACGAGATTGAATATATGCCGCCTACTGCTATTGGTGCGAGTGCTACTTTTCACCCTGTCTCCCTGACTCACTCATACCCATACACCCATGTAGATCCACAATATACGCCGCACTTTGATGTTCCTGACTACAAGCTCGCGGGCATGCAGCTGTTTAATATGATGCATTTCTTCAAGAAAGACGACACAACAGATCGTTTCTATGCCACAGAGAAAGAAAACATCGACGACACGGGTTTGCTCGAGGCTAGCGGTTTCAGCACCTCACCGTCTCAATGGGACTTTTTTGAACTCCCAGAAGACGGCAAGTGAACATGTCTGAGTGTTTTCCCTTCCTAGCTTACCAGACTTTGACGTCCATAGATGATCTTAGCCCCTTTGCCAGGCTTCACGAGGCTTCGAAACCCAAAGTGCCAACTGTGCACGTGATGAAAGGCGCGCGGGCACGTGCCACAACCATCCCCAACCCCCGGAAGCAACCAGCAGTTCACCTTCCTTCGAAGCGCGAACAAGCGGTGCGGGTGGCACCAACCCGTATGGCTGGTCTGACTAAGAAGACGCGGCAGATAAATCCTCCAACACGTCCAGCCACGGCGACAGGGCGCATGGCTACCACGTTGCGTACTGCACCTGTTTCGATACCACGCATACATGCGCGCCCTGCCACTTCCGCGTCTTTGCGGCTACCGATCGCGGTGACAAGGACAGTGAAGCCCCCTACGAAGGTGCAGGTGGGCGCAACGCCATTGGTTGCAGATCCCGAGATTGTTCTCGGGTATGAGGGTGTGGAAATTGGGATTGACGATTTCATGTTTGACGTATGATTGGTCAGTGAATCTATACCATCTTAATGCTCAGGCGTATTCCTCGAAGAGGAAATTAGTGATGCCAGAGGCCGAGGATAGCGTTGCTGTCCACTGTTGGTCTTGTCGCGAACACGCGCGAAGGAGTCAAGCAAGGAAGGAAACTACGGAATCAACCACCTCTTCGCGTGCTTTAGAGATAATACGGGAGCGCCGTAGCAGTTTGTCAATTATTCGAACCTGAGAAACAAGCTTTACAATGAGCGCCATGGTTTCTGGGAAGCTCCAAACTCCTACATACCGACCGAGGCCACGGAGCGAATCAAGCGTCCGCCATGTGTTGGCACTGGCACTTTATATACATCAGAACGCCATCACGATTTCCCCCTGAGTTTCAGCCAAGCTTGGGTGAAATAATGCGACCTGGCACTACTTGTGAGTACCGGCACTCAAACACCTCACGGTGCCTGCCGCCTGCAGGCGGTCAGTTTCCTAGCAATCGCACGGGCAACCATCTTTGCCCACATGCGACAACCGAATCCATGTTAGATGGGCCTCCGCAGCGACCATGACGCTGGTGTACAGCAATTAGTAGAAGCGCTCTCACGAAACTGTTCCCACCCGTTATGCGGACCCCTGGGAGGACTTGTTTGTTAACTCGGTTCCAACCTTGGCACGTGACAAGTGTCGGACTGTCGGTACAGTGACAGGTCATGGTCTCTCTTTTACGACTTTTTTCCTGTGGACCTTGGCACCTTCCCAGAAGGGATATACTTCCCTTCAGTGTGGTACCCTAGTCCCTGATTGCCGAAGGTATCAGTGTTTCGAACAACTGGGCACGGGCACGGCCGCTCCTCTATTCTCTCAGCGATGCTCAGGCACTTTCATCATGGACCGTATTGTGATGACGCGACCAAATGGAGGGAAAGAAGCGATTATCTGCTTCGAAAGGATCGCCTTGCTGACACTGGTTTACAAGTACAACTATCCCTCGCCATCGCCTTTGCACAGGTTCGGGGGATGGATGCATATATTAGCGGGTCTGTTCCATGCCTGAGCTTTCGTTTTCTATCGAATCCCCTGCTGTACGACTGAAGACTCTTGTGCAGAATGAGTTGGACTTCTGCGCCTCCGGCGCTTAACGACAATCTTATCTCTTTCTGTCGACCTCGGATATGTGGCACGGATCTTGCACTCATTATCCGTTGAAACATTTGCTGGTCACCCGGCCAACATCTTATGAGACCTATAATTCCAAATCCCGTTGCCTCCTGTCAGTCACCAGGGCACAGTGCCGGAGAGCTGCTGCTCGGGGCTGCTCCGCTTGGCACAGGGCTAATGGCACTTTGCTTGGAATTCCCATGAAATTCTTATAAAAAGCACTCTAGCATGGCAGTTTTCTTCAGTTCCCCGGACCTTTACTTTAAATTCCCTGGCTCTAATCTCTATCCCTAGCTGCAACACTACCTCCACCGACGCCATTAACCTACCTCCGACTCTCTCTTATGTCTACGGAACAAAGTGCAATTCAAAATGCTGATGTGGCCTCCTCCGGAGAGGGCTCAAACCAGGTAATGTGGTTCTCACAAATGATGCACTTTGTACACACTGACGCGAACTCCCATACAAGCAACTCCCTAAGACTTGTGTCGCATGTAAATCGTCCTTTGACCGCAATCAAGAACTCGACAGACACATTCGTCATTTCACCTTCCGTATTGCATCTACTGCCCACACTCGCATTGCAACTGGAGGGGGCCTCGTATCGATGAATTACGGAGCACTATGCAAAGCACTTGGGTCAACACGAAGAATCCGCGGAGCTGGGGAGTATCTGATATACGATGTGGATGTGGTCTAGACTGGATCAAGAAGGAAAACGCGACGATTTCATCCGAACTGCTCAAAACTGGGCACTTGAATTCGTTCGCAGAAGGCCAACGACTAGGGAAGCATGAGTGGTTGGCGGACCTCGGGTGCTCTTTGGAGGAGCGAGAGCGACGTGCACAACATCCACGAAGTCGCCCCAAGTCCAGGAAGAAGAACGACGAGATCCCCTCTGCCGGCTATTAATGGATGGTGTGGCGGATTTTGCTCTACTGGAGGCTTGGCCGGAGGAGATCGCGGGCGCGGGTCGCCCGCGCGGCCACTCAAGCTCAAGACTCAGGGGGCGCCACTAACGCATCCAAATAGTTCATGGATTCCTATCGGTCAAAAGTATATCGCTCTACAGTATGTCTTTTGTTTTGTTTGTATTTGTATGCTACGTGTTATGATTTGTTAATTTGTTTTTCGCCTTATTTCTGCGCGCGCGAGCCCCTTGTGCATTACTTTGTTTTACTTGTCTAAAGGACGAGCATTTTACCATATTTCCTGATTCAAGCGCGGCGCCTTTTGAATATGTTTATAGCAAAAAGCCTGGCAAAAAGACGTAGTACATGCGTCACTCATGTTATTAGAATCTCTTGGATACAGGTTTTCGCTATGCTGCAGGTAGCATTCTGTACGGTATTTCTTACGATTACAAACAGCGGGACTGTTGTGAACCTTTTGGCGCTCATGTCACGTGCTGGCCCACCGTGAGAACCATCTCTAGTGACTCGGGCCGGGAAGAGCCGGGCTTTGACAAGTTGCCCCCTTCAAGGCAGCCAAAACCGCGGCTTGTGGGCCAAGCCCGGCGGGAAGCCTGGAACACCATTGCATCACAACTTAGAATCAGAATCGCCGCGGAAATGAGTTTGGCACAGTTGGCACTGGATTCTGGAACGAACAATGGAATGAAAGTTGACAGCGCTGACATGCGGCTTCTGGCAAGGCTTCTGGGTGTAACAGGCTACTAACAGCAGGCACTCAGCGCTCAGCGCTCAGCAGGCGCGCGCCTCATGCACACTGTCAGACAGAAGTCCTCCGAGAAAATCCGGACGGCCGAATGCGTCAAGGCCTCGGAGCACTAAGGTGAACCTGGTGAAGCCGGACAAGAAACCAACAAAATCTGTGCCGCAGACTGCGCGGTTTCGTTGTTTCCTCGCAGCGCATGCCACCATCACGGTAGATAACCCACGCGGAGCACGCTCCCTCTACATGTGAATACTGTATCAATCACATCGTGTTAGGTTAACTTAAAAATAAGCCGTACCGTACTCTCACATTTTAATTTCAATTACCAGACCGGTATTTGTGGGTGTCATGGAGTGCCAGCTGCTGACTAGCGCTGACCGTTGAACGTTGACCGCCGACCGTACCAACGCACTCATCCGCCTTTAGAAACCACTTCAGGCCACGCCATTTGAAGGAACCAGGATGATTTGTCCCCACTAT
Organism: Russula vinacea; assembly: GCA_022376525.1. Lineage (NCBI taxonomy): Eukaryota > Fungi > Basidiomycota > Agaricomycetes > Russulales > Russulaceae > Russula > Russula vinacea. The sequence continues at coordinate 25,007 of WTXL01000025.1, read as the reverse complement.
TTCTCCTCCCTTTCCGAGAATGAGTCGCTGGGAAGGCAGGTTGATATCACCCCAGTTCTCATTACAGTAACACCATCCTTTTCCCGTCCTTCACTCTGCGGCAGTTGTATTCTTGGTTGTATTTGACAATTTGACTCAGAATAAAGTGCCAAGACATGAGGTTGGCACAACGATGTGACCTTTGCCTAGTATTTGATCCACCAGTCGCATCGGGAACTGGCACTGACGAGGGCACTACGGGCACTGGCACTGGCACAAGAACCCGTCGCGGCGTTGCGATCGGCTCTTGGATCGGCTGTAAGGCGGCCACGTGAGCGAGGCGTCACTGCACCACGTGGAACCACCTGCGCGGACTCGTTCTTACACAGATTTCAAACATACTTCACAACATGATTTTCAACCTCGAATGCCAGTGGCCCGTTCCCATCAAGGCACGTTTTATGGCGTGGGTCATGCTTGAATGTAGTCTTTGGGCTTCCTCCAAGCTCTGCGGCATGTGAGTTCTTTTTAGGCGAGGTGAATTCTATTCTAATCATTTTCACATTGATACTAAAGCTAATATAGAATGCCTCGTGTCTTCGACCCGTCCTACCGAGTGCCAGTTATCCTTAACAGGTGCCTTTTGGGCACTGTATCCATTCTCCTGACCAACCAGAATTTGCGTCAATGCTTCGCCTGACCGCCTCACGTCTAGGTTATTCGCGAGTTGGTCATTTCTGGGACCATATAAGACTCCGTGGATCCTATGTGCTCGAGTATCGCATCGTTTCCTTCCGATGTCAGCTTTAAAGCCAGCTTTCCAACAAGTATGTTGAACGTATCCATTACTTTGTATATGCTAACATCTATGTAGATACCCTCATACCGACATGGGACGTCGGGTTACGCCCCTTCACCGCCTGCTGCGCCAGCGCAGTTCCAATATGAGGCCCCTCATTTTAACGTGTGCAATGACCACCCGCCATCTGCTAGCCAGCACGAAGTATGTGACATAGGTATCTATGCTTTGATCCATGCTGAGATTAACGTAGACTCCTGTGGAGCAACACGGAGTGCTGGCTTATGCCCCTTCACGATTCTCCATTCCAACGCAGTCTCTATACAAGTTTCTTCAACCTCATGCACTCACTAAGCACCCGTCATCTGGTGGCAGACGCAAAGTTCGTTACATATAGGTACATATCGCCTTTATCCATGCTAAGATCATTGTAGAGTCGCGTAAAACGACGCAGCAGCCCGAATCACTCCCCTTCATGGTTCTACATCCCAGCGGAATCTCTATATCAGTTTCTTCAGTCCTATGCGCTCACTGAGCACCGCCCATCCGGTAGCCTGCACGAAGTACGTTACATATAGGTGTCTTTCTTTGACCTATGCCAACATCGATGTAGACTTCTGCGGATCGACACTGCACGCCGGCTTTTGTCCCTCCACAGACTGCTAAGACTGCTCTGCCCGAGCGGCACCAACATCAGGACCACCGCATTAATGCGCTCGCTGGCCATCCGTCATTTAATGGCAGGCACGAAGTATGTTGCATATCAGCATTTATTCCTTTGATCTACGTTAACATCAACGTAGACTCCTACTTATCAACGTAGCATGCCAGTTTTTTCCGGTGTCCCATCACAGTCTACTACGCCAATGCAGTCCCAGTTTCAGAACCATCAACTCAATACACTCACTGAGCACCCGTCACGTGATAGCGGGAACGAAGTAGTACGTCAGAAACAGTTATCGATTGCTTTGATCTATGCCAACATCGACATAGACTCCCACAGAGGAACAAGATGATAACGAGGATTACGCCCTGTCACAATCTACCACGTCAATACCATGCCAAAAGTCGGACCAAATCAATGCTCAACTCAATGAGCCCCCGCCTCTATCCCACCAGAGTGCCCTAGTTGTGGAGAGCAACTTAGCGATGTACAAGATCAGGACCGAGACCACGAACCATACCCCCCGCATTCGATTTACATGTATTGTCCATCTGAGGGTTGTCCCTGGACGGGTCACCGTCCATGGGACTTCAAAATGACGTTAAAAAAAAAACGTCTCCGAGACGAATCAATCTCCTGGGAAAGAGAGAAATGAAATATATGACCCAGAGGAGTTTGTGGAGTCGATCGTCAATGGTACCCGACCTGATGAGGTGGCGCGGTCTGTATTGTTTAAGGTCCAAGAAAGGTTCATGGAGCTGGTCAGGTAGAGGTATGGTCAAATGTGTAGTAGGGCTGGGCCCTTGCATGACCATCTCTTCTTGACCAGCGGTTTGCCACGCTACGCCACGCCAGGGAATCGGTTTCGCTCACTAAATACCCTGATCTGTCATAGGAGAGCGCACATATTACTCATGTTGGAGAGCTGTACAACAGGGTATTCATTGATTTAGTGTCGGCGCAGCTTATTGTAAGATAATACAACTTTTGTTTTAGGGCTCGTTACTGCCGCTCCACTGGTTCTTAATGGTGGACAATAACTTGAAGTTTGGAAGGATACTGAACTTTATTCCTCGTCACTCTCGTGAATGATGAAGCTTCGTAAGTCTTTATGAGGGTGAATCCATGCAGTGTTTGGTTTGGTCTATCCGAGTCATCACAAGCTCTGTGTCGAGTACAGCGTACTATGAGATCCGCAGTCATATTCTTCTTGGGCTCTCCTCACATGCTTGGATCGAAGATGCACCACTAACAATTGTGCGCCCGCTGAATCTGTTCAATGCTTGTAAGCGTAGCAACACGTCCAGATGAAAGGGTTACAGAATAATACCACGCGTGCGTGGGATCTGATCGATTCATCGTTCATTACATTGCATTCCAGTCTCCTTCTCCCCGTAATGTGCTCTTCAAACAAGACCAAGCAGAATCTCCGATCGAGGTCTACTTCCATGGCCGATGGGACTCACAACAAGAAAATGGTCATGTTGACCCCAAAAGAGTCAAACCTAACTTCACGCCCATTTCGTCAACGGCATCTTTGAAAATATTCTTCTCGATCGTCGCATCGTGCATCTCGCACCAGGCTGCAGTGAACCAAGTTGGAAAAAAATAAGACCAGAAGTTTAGAACGAGCAAGAACAGCCTGAGGGAATGTAGGACAAGGCATGGCAGCCTGAGCCACCTGGGATCAAGGTAGTTGATCTTGCTGGTGCCCAGCGCGACCTCCTTATCTATAGCTTGAACGCCTTGATATTTTCCTCGAGCCTATCGACCGTCTCGACGGGCTTCTCCGCGGGCTTTTCGCGCTGAAGTATCGCCTTTCCCGTGCCGCGCGCCTCTCCGAGCTGCGCAAACTCATAAGCCGCGAGCGAAGCATGTCCTACCCTGGGTGGCCTTGCCTTCATCCGCGAGCTTCTCGTTCCCCTTTGCGGACACTTCTCGATCTCGCGCGCCTGCTCACTTCTTCGTATTCTTTACAGCATCCTCATCCAAGTCATGTGATTATAGTGGCTGGGCTTTTCCTGCAGGGTGCCATTCTCTGGCGCAATTGCTCTGGCGTTCTCTTATCTTACTCAGGCTGGCTCTGGAAGGTGATCGAGGCATTGCAGATACGGAAAACCTTTGCCCTGGGCCTTTATGTACGACTGAAATGCTTGTTCGGTTACCTATGTTGAGTAAAGCGAGAGACAGTATCAGTAATAGTGTCGAAAATGCCAAGACGGGCTAAAACTACAGTACCCACGTTCACGCGACCAAATAAGTTGTGCGAGTCATTTTTGTCGTGCTTGAGATCTTGATATTCTTGAACACTTTCTCTCCTACGGGGACCTTGTTGTAGTATGTGGTGGACTACATGGTCTTCTCAACGTTCAACGTTCAACCTTTCAAGATTCAGGCAGGCATCACTATCAAGCGCTTCAAGTGTCATTCAGAGGATCGAATCAGAAAATCTCAGGATCGGATTCACCCTCCAAGTCAAGATTGGTGGGTCTTTAATGTAAAAAAATCCAAAATACTCGAGCCTGAACACGTCGAGGCGGCGGGAAAAAATCCGGGTAATAAAGGAGGCAGACTCGGAGAATCGGCCGAGTTGGCCATGTGGCTCGTCTTGCGAAACAGGGCAGATTCATTGGGCGTTCAACGTTCAACGTTCAACGTTCGACGTTCAGCACGTTCAGCGCTCAACACCCCCCGGATCGAACCATTCCCACGAGGGTTACATGAGGAATTTCACGAGGCTGGCCAAGTTGAGCCAACGACTGTCTTTAGCCACAACCTCGTCTCTACATACTAGGGGTGCCACAGGCGTGGCGGGGTCCGACCGGCCGTTTGAACCGCCGTGTGTTCATTGAAAAGTGTGAGTGTGGACTGTCACGACTGTGGTAATGAGAGAAGGCAGTCAATTTTATTCAAGGACAGGACGGATACATACAAGTACATGAAGAACGCCATGGTTAGTATCGCGGGAAAGTCGGTAAGCGAACATGCGCATGTGATCAAAGAGGTGTCGTTTCGGCGGCGACACCGTTTCCGAAATCATGCAGAAATAGACAAACAGTTTCACGATGGGAGGACGGACGTTCAGTCAGAATGGGGCAGATACGCGGGTGGAGGAGGCGGGGGCGTGACGGGCGTGGAGCGTCAGGTGAGTGGAGGAGGATGAAGCTTCGATGAAGGGCTATTATCAGTTTGCTGTGCTCAGCACGGTCCGCGCACGATATCGAGCCTGACACTCTTGATGCTGCACGAGTTGTCTAACACGCCGTGCCTCAGCAACAGGCCCGACCACCTGTGCACCCGTGCGATGGTATCATTCGGAACATTGGGCTCGATTCAAGGGGGGCTCAGCGAACGATTCGGTTGAGAGGCGTTTCGTGACGTAAGATTTCCACACGGCCTCGTTACTTACGGCCTTCGGCCTCCGGTCGGAAATACAGTACTTACTCCCGGCATGTCTTATCTCGCATCTCCTACCTCCTCCCTTCGAATATCTGCCGAAAGAATCGGCCAAGGTGCAGACATGGCAATTCCCAACGGCAGAGGTGCACATCCTTCTCCTACTGTTATTATTGACTTGTAAGTGAACATGACCCACGAACAACAGCCGCTACTGCATCGATTCACCTCCTCGACAATGATTCACTTCTTAACGTCTTCTATCTCTATCGACCGGCCATCTTTGACGGAGACGAAGTTGATGGTGACCGTATCATGGGAGGGAGGGGATGGGGTCGCGAACGATGGTGGTTTAAACTTGCTCAAGTTTGCCAAAGATGGCGAAACGTCATTTTAGGTCGCCATCCTACCTGGATCTTTGCCTCGTCTGTACATATGACACTCCAGTTGCTGACATGCTGGCATATTCACCTCCCCTTCCTCTCATCATCGATTACCCAAGCATAGATAGGGACATCGCTGCAGAAGATGAAGAGGGATAATCCTTGCGCTGGAGCAGCGTGACCGCGTCCGCCGCATCCGCCTTGGGATGCCTGTTCCAAATATGGAGAAGCTCATTATGGCCATCGACGAGGAATATCCAGTGCTGGAATACCTGATTATGGCGCCTTCAATGGAGGACAAGAGTACGATCATGAAGCTTCCTGGAACATTCCAGCACCACATCTACGTCACATCCTACTGGGGGCTTCGCCCTTCAATACAATCCGATTACTCGCGACTGCCATGGGCATTGTCACACTCTGTCTTTACCTGAACCACCCATCCGCCTACTTCCAGCCAGGTACTCTGTACACATGGATTTCAGTCATGCCCCAGCTGGAGACGCTCTTGATCAACTTTTTATTTCCTGTCCCCAGCCGTAATGTGGAGAGGCAACTCATGCATACGTCACACGTTGTACTTCCTAACCTTCGCTGGTTTGAGTTCCAAGGTGTTAACGCTTACACGGAAGCGGTTGTCCGTCGGATCACCACACCCCGCCTCGAGAGGCTCGGCATTCGGTTCTTCAATCACCCACGTTTTCCGTTCCGTGTCTCCTGCAGTTTATGGACACTACAGAGAACCTCTGGTTCGACAGTGCCAAATTTGAATTTTCCGGGGAGCGAGTTCATGTTGGTTTCTATCCCCGCGAGGCCAAGACAGATGCCCTTTCCTTTTATGTCGATTCCTGGCACCTCGACTGGCAGGTGTCTTCCGTGGCCCAGATTTCAAATTCGCTTAGTCAAGTATTCTCCACGGTGGAGCACCTCCCCTTGAACACGCGTTGCATACTCGGTCATCTGAAGAGCACAATGAGGTCGACCGCACCGAATGGCGGAAACTTCTTAGGTCATTCAGCAACGTGAAGACCCTTCGCGTCGACGATGGGCTTGTCAGGAACTCTCCTGTAGCTTACGACTGGTCGATGGAGAGCTCCCTCTGGAGCTGTTACCCGAGCTGCAGGAGCTCACATATTCTAGGAGCGGCGATACGGTGATCCATTCATGTCATTCATTGATGCCGCAAGAACGCAGGCCGCCCCGTAATTGCAATATCGCGAAGAATGAAGGCATTTTCATGTCCATTGTTCTGTGTGGTCGATTATTCAAGCGCCTCGAGCATCTTAAGCGACACCTGCGCACGCATACCCTGGAGCACCCATTCCAGTGTCAAAACTGCCGCAAGCGTTTTCTCGCTCAGATAACCTTATTCGGCACGCGCGATTCATACGCGCTCAAGTGACACGGATGCATCGGCTTTCGATTCGGGTGATGAGTCAGACTGGACTACTTGGACTTGGTTGGTGACGACTGCGACTTTGCGGCCTACGCTTCTACTCGAATGGTTGAAGTCGATGTGCAGGAGATTCCGCAGGAGGGCCTTCTTCCCTCCGTGGCGACGGGTTTGCTCGGCGAGCTCTTCCCATCATCGATGCACAACGTCCAACTTGCGCAGCAAGGCACGCGAGAGCAGAGTGGTTATCACACCTTATTAGGCCCTGTACGGATGGGCGGACAACGCTGACAGACCACTTGCCAAAATTATCACCCGAGTCAGCTAGTAGACTGTGCCTGTCAATGGATCTTTGGCAGATTGTTCGGGAAGGAACTAGACACGTCTGCTATCCTGTCCTTTCAATTCTTTGTCATCGTCCTGTCTACTGTAAATTTTGCATTGCACTTGTTGCGCTATCAATACCTCCAATACACAATATACGAGACGCTCTCTGAGCTGCGTCCGTTGTCCTTGCATTGTTGCTCTCACCATTGAGTTACTTTGTTACTTTTCATCTTTCACTAGCAGTCACAGAGGCGTAGTAGCTCGATAGCGCTCAATGGTAAGGAGGAGAGATCGACATTGATGGCTCGATTTATAAATACGACGTCTGAGGGTACAGGGAAGGCGCTCCTTCCTCGACGTCGTAGCTGACGCTTCACACGATCAAAGAGCCTCGAGCCTCGGACTTCCGTGGATCAAACGTAGCCGCACCGGCACCGCCTCTCTAACCTATCTCCTTCTCGAGCATGCAACTCAACATTAGGTGGTTCTATTCAGTTCTTTGTGAGAGTAACTGTTACCAACGTGATTTCCTTCCTGACTTGAATCCACGCAGATGATTGGTTAAAGATAATTTCAAGCCAATTGCCTTCTCTCGTCGGAGTCGGGTCTCGCATCTGTGTGCTACAAGTCGACAATAAGAAAGAGAAAAACATCTTTCACCCAGGAAAATACCACCACCGGGTCCCACTTCGTCTGGCCGACTCTGTCTGATGAAGACTGGATGATAGAACTCGCAAGTCATCAGGAAGACCACACTTTCCTTTCTGGCTTTATAAAGCCGTTATAAGGTCAAAAAGACAAAAAGTTGAAAGTCGTTTAGACAGACCCAAATTCAATAAAGTTCGGCACAACAGCCCATCATAAGGCCAAATTAGGCCAAAACGTACAACTTTATGAACTTTCTAGAACTTCTACTTTACAAATATGTGCCGTAAAGCCAAAAAGGCATAAAGTTGTAAGGAAATTGTGATTTTGCTGATGAAGCAGTCGTGGAAACTTTGTCTTCTGCGATCGATCGTGTGTCAAGGTGCCGCGCTGGCTCAAGCTTTTCGGCGGGTGCTATTCATCAAAGAGATTGCGGTGCGTACTACCGTTGTCAGTTCAAGAGTCGGTCTTGACCGGTTGGCTCATTGCAGTACTAATGCATTAACCCCCGCTCTGTCGCATCCTTTTTCAGTAGGGGGGAAGTGCCTGTGTTTACACTCACAATCGCTTCCTGGCAGTTACTAAATGACATAAAGTTGGGAGGATTCTGTCTTTCGTTTTTGTCGTGTATGACACGTCGTCGGTCTTGTGACGATAGACTCGGAGTTACAACCACCGTGTCACGGTATTTTGGTTGACACATGCTACGTATGTCTTGAGGTCTGAGGGCTCTCCTGACACGTGTGCCTGCGGGATCAAAGATGCAATACTCGTGAATAAATCAAGTACGTGTTAGCGTAGCAAGTCAAACGAAAAGGGCTAGAAATTTCTAGAAATAAACACTGGCATGACCTGCTCCGAGTCGTAGAGCACCATGACCGATCCATCGTCCTTACACTCCATTCTAGACCCTTTGGCCCCTATGTGATCCTGTTATCCACTACAGACAGGCCAACTTTCTTCTTGCGACCATCAAGTGAGCAGGTCACATATTTTGCTTCCATCTCGTCTTTCTGTTTCTTCAGTTCCTTCTTCTCTGCAGAACTGAGAGCCCTTTTCTTGGCTTCTCTTCTTGAAGTACTCAACATGGGACGAAAATCACAGCGTTCGAACTCGAACTCTTTGATCATCGGTCACACTGGTATGTAAAGGGTAAGGACTAAGGAGCATTAATAGCAAAACAATACTGTGGGGTGCTTCTTGAGTACTTTTGCCAGTCGTCGAAAAAGTCTGTGGACGTCGCATCCTTCGCATAGTCCTCGCAAGCATCTCCCCATAGAACCCAACGACCTCTTCAGATTCCAGGGGGAGGTCGATGGGTTTGTCTGTGAATAGTATGTTGAGTGCCTAAACCCAAACGAGTGAATGAATCAGCTGACTGTTGTACTATCTTGATGTTACTGGGTAACGGCTGATATAGGGGAGGGAAAATAACGACATTGTGTTTGAGGGTCGTCCATTTCTGAGTAACGACATTCTGGTCTGGGCTTTCTTCCCACCTCTTGTAGGCGCCCTCCGTTTCTTCTTCCCCCTTTTGCTTGTCCATACCCTTCATCAGCAACTTCGCAAATTACTTGCCTACTTTGGTGCCTTTTCAGTGCCTTCAAGCTTGACATGAACGGAAAATGGCCAGAGCAGAGCACTTGCGAGCCAGAGTGCCCAGGGTTGCTGGCTTCCTGGGAGTGTGGGACAGGTGCAGACAGAGCCACAGTGGTGGTAGGTATTAGAGAGGTTCCCGCACGTGCTTACCGGCTGTTTCTGATCTTGTTCTGATTGTAAGGACATGTGCCGCCGGCCCGCCGTGAGTCCGGCCGTTCAAAACAAGTTGAGCTGGCTTTCGAGAACTTCGGAGTCAAAACAGGAGTAGTCAAAACGAGAGCTGAAACGGCCATAAAACACCCAAAACGTCTACTGTGATCTCCCCTAATCACAGGTAACTGCCCGATGAATGATGCATGAGCTATGTCCTCCTTGACAGGAGCGCTGGTTCACCATGCAAGTGCTGGGAGAGCGATTAGACAAGACATATAGGTGAGGATGAGAGTACTGTATAGTACTCTAACGGAACACATCAGTAAAACTCAAACTGTCTTAGATGGTCTTAGAGTTCTTGTCCAAGCTTGTCCAAGATGAATAAGACACTGTAAGAGCTGTAAGAGAAGCTCTTATCTAATGAGGCTCGTTTTCTTGCATAAGAACTGTAAGAGCACTTCAAGAGCCACAAGGAGGCCCTTGAAGCTACAAGGGAGCCCTTAGAGCCACAAGAAGACCCCTTATACAATGAGGCTCGCTTTCTTGCACAAGAACCTATAAGACTTGCTTCAAGAACACACACAAGGATTCAGGGAATTAAAGATCTTATTGAATGTTCTTGTTACACTACTACTAACACTAGTATCAGACACTGTATGCAGCACTACAACTACTAGCGTGTCCTTGAAGGACTCCAGTACGAGGCCTCCCAAGTCCCAAAGACCATACCATGCATCATTGTCCTGCCCATCCACTGCAAACCAGAGTCAGCGAACAGGTCACTCCACACATGCTCCGGACGGAATGGAAAAAAGACATTCAGAACGCTGATACGCTGACCCGCCGCTATACGCGTGGAAAGCGACACGATCAGAACCTAAGGGTCCGCGAGGCGATATCTCAACCGGTCCGCCGACGCCGCTGGCGCGCGCTCGCTATCGGACAAGGTTTCGGCCTAACAAGTCGACCGACGCTGAGCGCAACTGTTCGGAAGTTACCGCTCACGTCGCGCGCCGACTTGCTGAGTCGCTCACAAATGGTAGAGATGAGAGAGTAAGAGTGGGAGAGAGAGAGAAGAAGTGGGAACTCTGGGTAGCTAGATTGCTGGTGTCCTATCTACAACACTAGGTCTTTTATACCTCGCTCGCTGGTCTGTGCGACCGCGATACTAAGTCCTCTCGTCGCGCTGCTCGCACTCTGCGGTCCGCCGTCCCCGCTTGGGCGACCGGATTTGGTCGCGGCCCGCTTCTCGGCGCGCTCAGCTAGTCCGTGCGCCCGCTGCCTGTTCCTTGGTTGCGACATCGCTTCTTCTGTCACCTGCGCGCGCTGACATCGCCTAGTCGGGTTGGGAGGTGACGCGGCCGCGCTTTCCTACTCTGTAAAGATCCTTGTTCTTGTTTTGGGTCGCCCGAGCCGTCCGAGCGCTCTTAGTTTGGTTTAGGTTTAGTTGAGGGGTCGAGCCTCATCCGCTGTTCTCTGATTGGTCGCGCTCCGTTTGAACGCGCCCCTGCCCCTGTCCCTTGGAGGGAGACCTTCGGCCGACGTCGGGTTTCCGTCCGATTCTCGTAATCGCTGACTTCTCGCCCCGCGTGCCATCTGTCGGTCCGTCCTCTCCGTGGGCCGCTCGGGCCATCGCACCGCGCGCCGCTACGTCTCGCCTTGAACGATAGGGGAGCAAGTCCAGCGCTCTGGCTGCTGACTTCGGCAATCCCCCAGGAGTGAACCCAGCGCTCTGGCTGCTAGCCCCGATCTCCTGCTCGGTCTATCGTCGCGTCGGGCGTGTCGCCGGTCGCGCGGGCCGCTACTATGCGCGCTTTACCGCATGCTGCCGTGGCTGCGGCGCATCATCTCCTCCCTACTGAGCTCCTGACTGTCCCAGTCAGCCGGGGCCATCTTCCTGTCGAGCGAGCGTTCCTAACGGTCAACGGAGGGGAGGCCGCAGTTCGCACTCCCCTGTACGCGCGCCGCGGTCTGGGCCATCGTCGCTTGCCACAGTGACGTCACTTTCCTCGCTGCGTGGCGACAAGCGCTGCCTCGCGGTGGGAAGTGCCGTGGTTGGGTATATCGCTGCCTTGGTCGTTCTTCTTCTTCCCTTCTTCGCCTCTCTTTCTCATGTCGCAGTCTTCTCAGTCCGGTGCTCCTGTCGATCTCTCCGCACGGCTCCGCTATGTGACGGCTCGCCAGGCTCTTACGTCTCGCCTTGACTCCCTGTCGTCGGTCCAGGACGCTGTCGCTGCCCAGGAATGGGTTATGGATGCTGGGACGGCTGTGGTGCGCCCGGCTCTTCTTCTTTTCTTTTCGTCCGCCTGACCATTCTTAGAAACTCCTTCAGCGACCTCCGTTCGGGGAATATGCCAATCGCGACCCCGAGCTGCGTGCTTTCAGCGATACTGCGCACAAAGCGCTGATTCGGTTCGCAACTCGCGAATGGGCGGCCGAAGTGCCCTGGATGATGGGCGACGAGGTGATTCGCGATGCTATCGTGCGGTTGCCTGAGGGGGTGACCCTCGCAGAAGCGCATCCCGAAGCGTTCGGTTCGCAGGATCTGGCTCCGGCAGTCGAAGCGCCCCTTCCGGTTCAGTCAGTCCTCGTCACGCAGCCCGCTGTGTCCCCTTCCGCTCCTCTCGCGTCGACTCCGGCGCTTTCGTTGGACACTTCGTCCGGATTTCGCGGCCCTTCTCCTGTTCTTCTCCCACCTGCTCGCACTGCCTCGCGTTCTCCCGTCGTCGCCTCGCCTGCTCGGGCGACGTCCTCCCCGGTCGTTCCTCCTGTCGTTTCGCGTTCGCCCTCGACCGGCTCTGGAGCAGGCCCTGCGCCTCCCTCTACTCCGGGCTCTGCGTCTTCGCCTTCCGTCCCTCTGCCCTCTACTGGCAGCTCCCGCACTGTTCGTCCTCGCCGCGCTGTTCCCACCACTTCTGCGGCTTCTGATGCTCTTGCTGCTCCTGAGTCTGCCAAATTTGCGAGAGTAGGTTTCTTCTTTTCTTCTGCTGTTCGTTTCTTTGACGTCTATTTTCAGTGCGAGCGCTGCCGGCAGCAGAAGAAGAAGTGTAGCCTCGTTACAGGCGCCCCTGGCCCTTGTACCTTGTGCGCTAAAGCGGGCGCGGAGTGTGTTCCCGCCCGTACCGCCGCTGGTGCGTCCCTTTTTCGTCCTTGCTTTTTCTTTGTCTGACGTTTCCCTAGCCACGCGGGCCTCGTCGCCTCCTGCCGCGCGTTCGGCTCGTGGTCTCCGATCTTCGCGTTCGAAGCTGGCTTCATCCGTTCCTCGTCCCGCACGGTCGTCTCCTGAGGTGTCTTCTCCGCCGGCCCTATCCTTCGACAACTTCCTCTTAGGGATCCCTGCCGTGCCTGTGCACGGTTCCGCCGCTATCCCCGTAAGCGTCCTTCGTGACTGGCGCTCCGAGCTCGTCGCTGCGCAGGCGGACTACTTGCTCGCGAGTTCCGCGCTCACCGTGGCCTCCGCGACCAAGACTGTGGCGATGCTCAGGCCAAGGCGGCCGATGCTCAGGCCAAGGCGGCCAAGGCTAAGGCTGAGGCTGCTAAGGCCGATGTTCAGGTCGCTGGGGCTCGGCTCGACGAGGCTGACAAGCGTCAGAAGCTTGCTTGGACGCAGTATCTCGGGCTGGTAAGTGCCGTCTGTCTGGAGACTGCGGGTGAGCCGGGTGAGTCGGGTTCCGTCGCGCTGTCGCAATCTATGTCTGCGGGCAAGGGCAAGGGCAAGGCGCGCTCCACTCCGCACACTTCGGAAGGCGAGGATGAAATCGTTGATGAAGAGCTGGGCTTGGGCGACGGGGATGGCGATATCGTGATGCGGTAGTTTGTCGCGCGTCCGTATGCTTGTTATACATTTTGAAATACTAGCGGTTCCTTTCTTCTTGGCGCGTTTGTGGGAGGGCTGTTGGCGCGCGCGCGTGGCTCCGGGGGCCCTCCTCCCTACTGAAACATGAAGGCTGTCCTCAGCCACTTGGCACGTGGTCGCGGGGGGTTTGAGCGCTGAAGTCCGGGAAAGGTGGCTAGTAAGAATAAGTTGCGAGAGTCGGAAAAAATTGTCGCGAAAAAAAGGAAGATACTATGTGAGTAGGGTGTCGCGAATTAATGTTGAAGTATTGTAAGTCGGCGGCTTGCTGGTGTTCGCGCGCGGGTATGGAGTGTGAAGCAAAGATTGTGATTATGAAACTGTAGAGTCCGAAACTGTAGCGTAACACAGGTATCTGGGGAAAGGGGGATGAGGTCTGTTCTGTAGTAAAGGTCTGTCCGATGCCGCCGCTGCGGCTGCTGGTAAGTACTGGAAGGCGAAAGGTCAGGAACCATCAGGCCTCGCGGCCGTCTATGGATCCGGCGCTCCTGTATGCCAAAGGGCTGCAGTAGGCGACTTGGGCGCGCCGCTCAACCTCGCAAGCTAGGGGTTTTGGGCGCCACCCTCAGACTAGTGGAAGGCGACTGGAAGGGTTCTATCGCAACGCTGACGCGAGCTAAGACCGCTGTCCGAGATAGTCGCGTCCTTGTCATCACTGGGTGGCGCCCGCCGCCGCCTTCCGCCTGGTCACCGGAAGCGTGCGGGCGCGCTGTAAAGAAAAGATATACGGCGATCGAGTCGCGGGGGTGTCAAAGAGTACGCGGTCCGAGTCCGAGATAAAAGAAAAATGGGTATAGTACCAACTGTATGTGTCCATGGGATCTCCTCCCTACTGAGACTCTAAGTCTCCTCCTCGTCGTCGCTGTCGGTGTCGTCGTCTTCTGCTTGGTGTTCCGCTATGACCGCCGCTACTTCGGGGTCGTCGGGATCGGCTGCCGTGCTGTGCTCGAGCTCGCGCATGCGCTCCGTGCTGATGTCGATGAAGAGATCTAAGTCGGGTGCATTAATCTCGCGTCGCGCGAAGTAAGGGATTACTCGAAATGCTGCGACTGGCGCATGCAAGAGGGTGCCATCCAGGTCGCATAAGATGTACGCGCCGCCCATGTTTCGCGCTAAGATGATCATGGGCCCGAAGTACCTGGGGCGCATCTTGCGGTTGAGAGCCTTCTCGATCGCCGTGTTGCGCACGAGGACGAGGTCTCCGCGGCTAAAGTCGAAGTTTCGGATGGTTGCTGAGTGGTCCTGCTCGAAGCGGATTGCTGCGCGGTTGCGCGCCGCGTGTACGCGCTCCTTGAGTCTGGCGAGGTCTTCCTGTCGCTTCTGCAGCGCTATTGCTCGGCGCGCGATGAGGTCGGTCGTTGATAGGAGGGAATCTGGCGGCGGAAGAAGGTAGTTCGCCTCGATTATGTCAAAAGGAAGAAGGGGATGAGTCCCCGTCACTGCGAAATAGGGCGAACAGCCCATCCTGCGTCTGGGTGTGACGCGCTCCGACCAGAAGGCTGAGTATGCGACTTGCGACCACCTGCCCTGCTCGCCGTCGGCCGCCTTGAATAGCGCTTGTCGCACGTCGAAGTGCGACCGCTCGACGATGCCGTTGGCCCGAGAATTGTACCCGCTGATTCTGATATGCTTGATGTGGTACTTCTTCTCTATGTAGCCGAGCGCCGCGACGAAGGGCTTGCCATTGTCGGAGACGATCTCCACGAGCGCGCCCCACCTGCAGATGATGTCCTGGAAGATCCAGTCACCAAGCGCCTGCGCCGTCTCCTTGCGGAGCATGCGAAATTCTGGATAGTGAGTGAGTGAGCAGCGACCCTGTACGATGTAGGAGTAGCCGCCGGAGCGCGGAAGGTGCATGGTATCCATATACATCTTGGCGAAGAGGGGTGCTGGAGTGGCGACGACTGGAGGGATGGCGACTTGGCGGGTCTGGCGAGTCTGGCAAATATGACAAGTGCGAACAAACCAAGCGATGTCCTGGCCCATAAAGGGCCACCAGTAGCGTTCTGCTGCGAGCGCGTTAGTCGGATAGAAACCGCGGTGCCCAACATCGTTGTGCGCCGCTATCATCGCCGCGACTCGCTGGCCCTGGTTGAGTACCCGCTTGTGGGCGCCTTGCGCGTTGCGCTTCCAGAGGACATAGTCGTCGACAAAGAAACCTGAGGCGTATCGAATGATGAGAGCGTACTCATGGTCGGAAGTGTCGTCGGGGCGCTCGAAGGTGATGAGCCAGTCGTGTGCCGCCGCTAGTCGCTTGTCTGCTTGGATTGCCGCCTCAGAGCGCGGCACTTTGTAGTATTCGATGGGAGCGTCGGCGTCGGTGAGTGCTGAAGGTCGCGGAGTGGCTAGCTGAGAGGCGAGAGTGAATAGGAATGATGCCGACCGCGTCGCCGGCAGAGAGGGATTGATGAGGTGAGTAAAGCCATACAAGTTGTCGACCCAGTCGTCGAATTCTTCGGGGTCGTCTTCTTCTTCTAGCAAGTCGCCTGGCTGAGGGGGTCGCCTAGATAGACCGTCGGGGCCGTGCTGCTTGCCAGGAACGTGTCGGAGCTCAAAGTGGAAAGTTAGAATGGAGACTATCCAGCGGTTGATGCTGGCGGAAGGCGCTATATCTGGATTGTTCAGCATGCCGCGGATGTACCTGGCGTCTACTTCGACAATGAAATTGCGAACGCCGATGATGAAAATTTTGTAGGCGCGTAAAGTGCGGAAGAGCCCATAAAGCTCTAGCTTGGGCTGGGAGAAGCGTCGCTCCCTGTCGTTGAGAGGGATGGAGCCGAAGCGCGCAAAGTACCGCTTGCGCGGGTTGTCCTTGTCGGCTTGGCAGAGATAGAATCCGACTGCGAGAGGCGATGATGCGCTGACCCGCCGCTATACGCGTGGAAAGCGACACGATCAGAACCGAAGGGTCCGCGAGGCGATATCTCAACCGGTCCGCCGACGCCGCTGCGCGCGCGCTCGCTATCGGACAAGGTTTCGGCTTAACAAGATCGACCGACGCTGAGCACAACTGTTCGGAAGTTACCGCTCACGTCGCGCGCCGACTTGCTGAGTCGCCACAAATGGTAGAGATGAGAGGTAAGAGTGGGAGAGAGAGAGAGGAAGTGGGAACTCTGGGTAGCTAGATTGCTGCTGTCCTATCTACAACACTATGTCTTTTATACCTCGCTCGCTGGTCTGTGCGACAGCATACTAAGTCTCTCGTTGCGCTGCTCGCGCTCTGCGGTCCGCCGATCCCGCGCGAGCGACCGGATTTGGTCGCGGCCCGCTCCTCGGCGTGCTCACCTAGCGCGTGCGCCCGCTGCCTGCTCCCTGGTCGCGACATCGCTTCTCCTGTCAACTATGCGCGCTGACGTCGCCTAGTCGGGTTGGGAGGTGACGCGGCCGCACTTTTCCTTTGTGTAATACTCCTTGTTCTCGTTTTGTGTCGCCCGGCTGTCCGAGCGCCCCTAGTTGGATTTTGGGTTAGTTGAGGGGTTGATCTTCGTCCGCTGTTCCTGATTGGTCGCGCTCCGTTTGAACGCGCCCCTGTCCCTGTCCCTCGGAGGGAGACCTTCGGCCGACGTCGGGTTTCTGTCCGATTCTCGTGATCGCTGACTTCTCGCCCTCGCGTGCCATCTGTCGGTCCGTCCTCTCCGCGGGCCGCTCGGGCCATCGCACCGCGCGCCGCTACGTCTCGCCTTGAACGATAGGGGAGCAAGCCCAGCGCTCTGGCTGCTGACTTCGGCATTCCCCCAGGAGTGAGCCCAGCGCTCTGGCTGTTAACTCCGGTCTCCCGCTCGGTCTATCGTCGCTTCGGGCGTGTCGCCGGTCGCGCGGGCCGCTACTATGCGCGCTTTACCGCATACTGCCGTGGCTGCGGCACATCAGCGATGTGTCGACGGCGAGGATAACTGGAGAGTCGGAAGTGTAGTCGAGGGGCCGGAGCGCGGGGGAGGCGAGTAGCGCTTTCTTGAGGTCTTCCTGGGCCGCCCGCTGCTCCTCCCCGAAGTGGAATGGAACGCCTTTGCGCGTCAGGTGCACTAAGGGGTTAGCGCGCTTCGCAAAGTTGAGAATGAACATGCGGCACACGCCTATGGTGCCTAGGAACGCGCGGACTTCTGAAACGTCCTTGCAGGGGCCCCATTTGGTGATCTTGTCGACGTACTTGGGGTCGGGGAGCCGGCCTTGCGGAGTACAGCGGTGACCGACCGCTATGATCTCCTCGGCGCAAAGGACCGACTTGGGACCGCTGAAGGTGCCGCCGCAATACTTGACGCGCTGCACAACGCGATTGAGGCTTTGAAAGTGCTCCCACACGAAGCGACGGATTCCCGGATTCGCGGGGATGCGCTCTTCGGTTCCGTCGGCCAAGACGTAGCGCGTCTCAGGGCCGCGGATAGGGACGTCGTCGATATAAGGAACGGTGGTGTCGGGTATTTCTGGTTGGAGGATGTGAGTGACGTCGTCATGGAAGATAGGGACCGAATTGGTCCATCCCATCGGCAGCGTGACGAGTCGGAGCGCGCCGAAGGGAGACTGGAATGTAGTGAGATCGCGAGACGACTCGGCCAAGCCGCGCTCGTCGTAGCCGACATAGAGGTCGAGCATACCGCCGCAAGCGCGCCCGGCGAAGTGTTCGCCGATCTGATCTGTGAATGGGGTGACTCCGGCGTGTTTAATGGTGACGCGATTAAGTGGCTCAAGACTGTGGACGATACGAAGTGATTTTCCGTCCTTCTTGACGACGCAGAACCAGCGCGAACGGTAGGAAGAGTTGGAGGGCTCATAGACCCCTGCGTCGAGTTTGATCTTGATGAGGCGACATACCTCCTCATAGATGCCGGGTGGAATTGGGATGTTGCGCTCCGCCCAAGGTTTGTGCGGAATCGTCGGAATGTCGATGGGAGGGAAGAATCCTCCCTGAAGTGGCCGCGCTCTGGATCACACCAGGCGAAAGCGGCGTTCTGGATGCTCATGAAACTGTGCATGAGCGCGCGTTCGGCGGGAAGTAGGAAGTCACCTGGGTGCGCTTGGTCGATAACGCTCTTGCGCTCTTCCGTGTAGCGCCCCGTCGGCTGATAAGGTGGAGGGTGTGTTGGAAGCATTGGGATGTCTCTGAGGGGGTCGCCCTTGATGTTGCGCACGATGCGGAACCGACTCGGCAGTTCCGTCTCTACGGGGCGAACCTTGAGGGCGACCGGCTTGTACTTCTTGCCCGCGAAGATGGCGAGCGGCGTTCTGGCGTCTAGGATGGTATAGGCTGCGCACGCGGGCGCGGCTGAGCTGAGTGTCGGTCTAGTGGGTCAACGGGGTATCGGAATCAGAGGCGAAATACGGGCGAAGAGATAAAGAGTTCGAGTCGCAAAGGGAAAGTAGGCCGCCGCCAGGTCTGCGGGCTTGGTATCTTGAGGCAGCGGCGCGCAGGCTTCTATAGACAGATGTTGGGAGGTGGAGTCGTACTCCAGGCTAAGCGCGAGATCTCCTTGGCCGTCGGCCAACTCATCGAATCTCAAAAATCCGAGTTGTGGTCTTGCACTTGTGCGGGTTCCGCTCAGCGAAGCGGAACGTACCGCGCGGGATAGTCGGGACTGTCGCCTTTCGGCCGGTGTTGGGATCGAGTATGGTGATGGTTTGGTTCTCATCTGCGAAGTTCCTGACCACAGACTGGGTCAAGACGTCAAAGGGGCGCCCCAAGAGTATGTCATAGGCGGGGGCGCGCAGAACGTGGACCTGAAGATAGAGAGTGATGGTGCCGACGAGGAAGGGAACATTACGCGCCAGTCCGAGCGACTGGTCACTCCACTGTTCGCCGACACCATATGTAGGCGAATTGTCGGGTCATAGCATAAGGCGAGCGCCGTCGAGACTTGCTCCGACATGCGACGATTGGCATCCGGGTCGAGTATCGCTTCCACCCTCTCTTGCCCGTCGATTACGGGTAGGATGGCGCGCAGTGAGCTCGACTCCGTAGCGACGGTGATCTCAGACTCGTCGAGATCGGCACCGATCGCTTGCGCGCGGAGGTATGCCTCGTAGAAAGGGTCGGTGATGACCGTGGCGTCTGCTGGGGGAGCGCGTGCCGCCTCGGCGTTGGCGGCTGCTAGCTGCGCGACCCTGACGCTTCTTGGAGTCTTCTCAACCGGATTTTCGTCATCGCTGTCATCACCATCGACCTCTTCGATCATCGCCTGCACCAGAGGTTCTCTGGGCACGCGCCTCTTGACAGTCGCATCTGCAACCTGGGCGCGCACTTCGGGAGCCAGCGATATAGCTCCCTCTGTGTGACGGTGACCGGGGTGGCCATGGCGCGGTCGAAGACTGCCTGCGCTATCCGATGGTCATAGACCTTCGCGGATGCTCTGAATGCGGGCTCGTGTCTGTCTGTCGCTGGCTCTCGCGCCGCGTGTCGGACTGGACCTGGAACAGAGCCGTTAGTAGCATCAGGGGCGGCGGCGTACGGGTGTGTGGGTTCCAGAGATTTTCCTCGGTCTTGGTTCCGGTTTGCAGCGAAGGAGCCTTGATTGTCTTGCGGGGGCGCTTCATTCTGCCTCGCTTGTGGAGCCGCCTTACTGCTGGCACCACCGGCGTGCTCGCCCTGACCAGCGCGGCCGCGATTGCGCGGTGGCTGAGAGTCGATCACCACTTCGGGGCGGGGACGCGCCTGTCGGTTCAGAGCGTAGGCCGCCGCCGACACCACACCAGGCTCGTGGCCCACGTTCCGCGCCGGGTGGTTAGAGTATGACTGGTCAGCCAATGTCTCCGAAGGCGCTGTCGCTTTCGCCGTCACCTCAAAGAACATCTGCGCGGCTCCCATCTGGCCAGGGTTCTGGCGATGCCACTCATCGACGCGGTCGCGCAACCACGTCCCGGGGATGCCGCGCGGGACCTCCGCACCTGAGGGAAGAACAACCTTACCGCTCGCGCTGCTGCGCTTGCACTTGCCGGCCTTGGTGTATTCGACCACGACGTCGCAGTCCCTGATGAAGTGGTCAGTACTCCCGCAGAAGTTACAGGCACCTCTGCTTCCCGACCCGCCATTCACCCCCAGAGCGGCGGCTCCTGCGTTTCTAGGCCTCGCCCCCGCTTGCTGGTTGATGGCATCCTTGATCTGGTCGCCGATTTTGCTGCCGAAACTGGCCATCGCTGCTGCGATCATGGCCTCTATTTTTACCATCGAAGGGTCGCCTGAGCTAGTACTTGTAGTTGCGGCGACTGGTGGGTTCGGCGCTTGCGGCGGTGGTGGCGGCGGTACCTGTACCACGCCCATGGACGCGGATCCCATCAATACGTACCTGACCGCCTCATAGACCGCGTTAATCTCAAAGGGGTCGTCTGGGAGATGATCGATGAATTTTTGTTGAAGGCGCTGCCGTACGCGCGCTTCCAAACTGGGCTGAAGCCCGCGGAAGAATGACCTAGACTGTTCGTGAGTCGACAGGCGGTTCATACTTATCAAGTAGCGCGAGATTAGTAGGAATTGGCGATAGTATTCGCCGAGATCTGCGGTGGTTAGAATGCCGACGCGCGACGTGTGTCCGATCAGCAGGTCCAAGTCCTGGATGGACCAGGTCCGGTCGCTCGTCGCGCCCGGATACAACCTAAACACCTCTGTTTTGAACTCGTCGAAGGTCGCCGCTGGATCCAACCAGGCGGCGGTGGTCTTCCAGAGACTCTCAGTCCGGATTTTGAGGTACTTGACGGCGGCTTGCTTGCGCTCGTTCTCGTCGACTACCTGAAAGCGGTTTAGCAAGAACTGAAGATCGGCGAAGTACCTTGACAGCTCTTCGGGCTGTGTATCGTCAAAGAATGGGGCGGAGCGCTCTCCCCTGGCCGGCATGTCGGCCAAGCCCAAAGGCGGGTTAGCCTGAGCAGGCTGTTGCTGTTGCTGCTGCTGCTGTTGCTGTTGCGCTGGCGCTCCCTGTCCTTGCATCGGCACTTGCGGCGGTTGTTGATTTGCCATTGCTGTGTTGGTCGCCGGTTGTGCTGGCGCTTGATTTTGAGGTGGTGGAGGTGGTGGTGGTGCTGCCGGTGCGGTAGGAGCTGTGGTTGGCTGCTGAGGGGCTTGCGCTTGCGCTTGTGCTTGTGCTTGGGCCTGTTGCGCCCTGGCTTGCGATCGGGTTGTGACGCCGCGAGACGTTGTTGGCGCCGTGTCTAAGGTGATGAGGCGCTCTACCTCTTCGTCACTGCCAAGCTCGACCGCTGTAGAGCTCGGGCTGGTTGGCGGGTCGCTAAGGTCGCTGAGCTCGCTAGGAAGCGGACTCGGGGTTAGTTCGGCTAACGGAGTAAAGCTACCTGGAAGGCGGAAGTCTAAGGGATTATATCCCGCTGCCAGTAGTTCGTCGCTAAGTGTGCGCCGTGTTCGCGCGTTGCGCCAAGCGTTGCACACAATGTCTAAAGTTTAGAGAGACCGGATAACAAGATGAAATCTGACCTCCCCACGTTGGCCACCAAAATGATACGCTGACCCGCCGCTATACGCGTGGAAAGCGACACGATCAGAACCTAAGGGTCCGCGAGGCGATATCTCAACCGGTCCGCCGACGCCGCTGCGCGCGCGCTCACTATCGGACAAGGTTTCGGCCTAACAAGATCGACCGACGCTGAGCGCAACTGTTCGGAAGTTACCGCTCACGTCGCGCGCCGACTTGCTGAGTCGCACACAAATGGTAGAGATGAGAGAGTAAGAGTGGGAGAGAGAGAGAGGAAGTGGGAACTCTGGGTAGCTAGATTGCTGGTGTCCTATCTACAACACTAGGTCTTTTATACCTCGCTCGCTGGTCTGTGCGACCGCGATACTAAGTCCTCTCGTCGCGCTGCTCGCACTCTGCGGTCCGCCGTCCCCGCTTGGGCGACCGGATTTGGTCGCGGCCCGCTTCTCGGTGCGCTCAGCTAGTCCGTGCGCCCGCTGCCTGTTCCTTGGTTGCGACATCGCTTCTTCTGTCACCTGCGCGCGCTGACATCGCCTAGTCGGGTTGGGAGGTGACGCGGCCGCGCTTTTCCTACTCTGTAAAGATCCTTGTTCTTGTTTTGGGTCGCCCGAGCCGTCCGAGCGCTCTTAGTTTGGTTTAGGTTTAGTTGAGGGGTCGAGCCTCATCCGCTGTTCTCTGATTGGTCGCGCTCCGTTTGAACGCGCCCCTGCCCCTGTCCCTTGGAGGGAGACCTTCGGCCGACGTCGGGTTTCCGTCCGATTCTCGTAATCGCTGACTTCTCGCCCCGCGTGCCATCTGTCGGTCCGTCCTCTCCGTGGGCCGCTCGGGCCATCGCACCGCGCGCCGCTACATCTCGCCTTGAACGATAGGGGAGCAAGTCCAGCGCTCTGGCTGCTGACTTCGGCAATCCCCCAGGAGTGAACCCAGCGCTCTGGCTGCTAGCCCGATCTCCTGCTCGGTCTATCGTCGCGTCGGGCGTGTCGCCGGTCGCGCGGGCCGCTACTATGCGCGCTTTACCGCATGCTGCCGTGGCTGCGGCGCATCACCGTCGTTCTCAGGCCTGCCAGCCTGGGGACATCCACTAGAGGCAAGCATCGAACTACCAGCACTAGTAAGGGATATATGGGTGGAAAACTCTGGCGAGTGACGTCCAGTATCGTATATTTAAACAAAACTTGCATTGTCATTGCCTGCGAGGGTCGGACACTGATTCTAGGTAAGGAGTGGTTCGGCCCGGTAAGATTACGGAATCACCGCCTTCACCCGCGTGTAACTTACTGTACCCGCAATACGAACTGCTGTGCGAATTCTGCGAGGCCCAAAACTGTGCTTTAATTCTCTTCCATGACTTGAAGAAATATTCTATGCTTCCAGTTCTTCCGGGATGTATTTGACTCTAATGCGTGAGTTTCGAAGGTGCACTGGCAGTTGCGGGACCATGGGTGGGAAACAAATTCTGACGTGTCGGCGCTGTTTCATATCCCGGTCTTTTTATGTCCGGGTCTATCACACAAGTTGTTGACAGGCTGTGGCATTATGTAGCCCCGCATGATGTGCCTAGTCTAGCCCCACGTTGTTTCTCTTCATCTATGCACATATGGCTCACTACAGTATTTTTCGTGAAGAGCTTGCAATCGCTTATCCTACTTACGGTAATGCCTTATGGGAACCGGATCCAGGCGGGCAGTACAATGCCGTAGAAGTGGGCGACGTTGGTTTCATCCGCAGAGGCTATTTCCAGCGCCTGTTCAATGTTTTACATCCTAGAGATCATCCTACCCACCGAAACCCCTCTTTTGTTCCAGAAGATCATCAACAGCTGCAAACTGTCCCCGACCACATTGTCAAGAATGAAATCCGCACAGGAAGCAGACAAAATTCCCTTCATTTTAGCTCACAGTATGTTACCCTGGAGTCTCGTGGGCGTGGCACATCAGCCGCTGGGTAATCTGGTTTCATATCCTCCAAATTCCGCTCGCTTACGCTCAAATACCAAATACAGACCCGAAGACGATTCAGAGGTCACATTTTCATGTTATGGCAAACAAGGCGCTCTACTGTCACTTCCCGTTCCGGCCCAGGGCGAAGATACGGTTGCATTTGGCGATTTTGGCAAGTGGATGATCAAGCATATCGACTCCTGGTTTGCCTTCGCTCGGGGTCTCGGCCTGGGGATCAGTCGAATGGAGGACATCATATTGGTCACTGGTCGTCATCTCACGAAATCATGGGTCAACGTCGCGTTCACTCAGCGCCGCCGGGACTCAGGGGTGTCGTTTGATGTTCAGGTGTCAAGTCACGGCCGTGTTGCTCTCGAACAGCAATATGTGCATGGAGGGGATCTGAAGCTTGGCCCGACTGGTAGGGTATGGCGAGTACATTTGTCGGATTTGGACGTATTCTGAGACTTCTCGTGCACGACCTTGCACGTACTAGGATCTACCGGAAAATCAATGCATATTTATTCGAGGGTTCCGTGTCGTCCGCATCCTAGGGATGTGGCCAAGGCTTCGGGGACAGGCAGGACCTGCTCCGAATGCTGGCGATGATGAACCTGAACCTGATTTCGACACACAACTCGAACTCATAGGTGTCCCCACCGATAGCAACGTAAAGTACTCCTGAATATCCCTTCCCAACCTTTTTTAAAAAGTCGAAGTCTCAGGATCCCCTTCATGATCTGTTACAATATGTCGCTAAAGTGAGCGAATTCGTTGCAGTGTTGTGCACGTACATGATTCTAATTGAAGTCACGTAGCAAGCGCCCGACTGCGACATGGCTCTTGTTCACGATGACGACTTGGCATGTATCGACGGTGTTGTATGCTTACTTATCTATCGATTGCGTCACCGCCCTCACTCGTCGTGTAGTTTCTGAAAGCCATTCGGGGCAATAAACTAATCGAAGTCCTTCCGGAATCCGCGCCAACGATTCAACACTTTCACTCTGGTAAGTTTCTGACTGTATCATCGTTACATGGGGTTTTTGTATTGAGAGCATCCACACAAAGACCTGTTGCCTGGAAGCAAGAGCGGGACGGGAGCCGATGTAGCAGTCGCCAAAGTAGCGACGCTATCTAGGCATTCATTCGAGACACCTCGTACTGTTTCGGCCTTGAACCCCATCCTAATACCTGAAGGTGCGGGTGCCACGAATAGATCTGCTCCCATTACAAGCTTGCCGGCAATAACGTCCATCTCAACCTCGAGCAGACAAGACAGGATTGCGTATGAAGCTGAGCAGAAAAGAATAGAGACTCTGATCGACTTGCTGCAAGAGGAGTTAGTACGTCATGTTTCGTGTCTATCCCTGCTGACCGCCGTCGTTCTGAACAATGTCTAGGATACTGTCAAATCGAATGTGGCCATCCAACGAGACTCAGATAAAACCAAAAGGGAATCCTT
>WTXL01000249.1:0-29136 GCA_022376525.1 Russula vinacea | reverse complement strand
CGCCAGCGGTGCCAGTCATGTCGCCCAATGGTCATGCTCCGCTCCAGCAACGAGCAGTTCCTCCTTTGTTATGACAGTAAGAATGGGCTCAGATGCCCCTCCCTCGACCCGTACGCTCACCGCTTTTTTTCAGAATTCGGGTTGTATGTGGATAGGAGTGGCAACCCCGATACCACAAAGGACACGGTCGAATGGGAGGGCACCGCGGAGCACGTCGCGTGGCACCCGCCCTACGTGTTCATCTTCCATTTGCGCTTCATCGAAGTACGACATGTTGAGACCGGGCGACTGTGCCAGATTATTCGTGGTCAAGACCTACGATGCACCTGGGATGGATGCGGACTATTGGTTCCACTACCCAGCCTGAGCTTGGCATAGTTGGAGCATGGGGGAAGCTCCTGTGCAGAGGACTCCCGTGTGGGGTGTTATGCACTGACGACTTGTCGCAGGGGCCTACTAGTCCATCTGATACTGCGGGTACTGTGGTACAGCGTGTCTTTGAGCTCGTACGACGGTCTTCCACTGCCCCGCCGAAGAGCTTTCGCTACCAACCCAACAGTGATCATCTTTGCACGTCTCGATTCCGCCGCGACTCGATTCACAGACATTGTGCCCCAGACGGAACCCTGTTCTATCATATCAAGAGCAATCTTCTTTTTCGGTCGTCCACATTTAAGCCCTTCAGGCAAAGGGCAGCGATCCTCCCCCCCGCCCCCTTCCTCTTCTTTTTCCTCACTCACGGCCATCCCACAACTTATCGAAAGCGTCTTGAATCATGCGATTCCGATACTCATCCGAGACACGTCCGCTATTGTTTGAACGTTAGTGTTGGCTGTTCTTCGGACAGGTTTTCACCAACTCTTCAGCTTTCTGCTGTTGGTTACACTATGTGTCGACTGTCCCATACTCTATTACTCTCGGTCTTGACCATCTCGCGCTGCAATTCTTCACCCTTCATAGACTGCTCAATATTTCTTTTGACTCGATTTATAAAGGACTCTGTATCGACCTGTTGTATCTGTAAATGTAAAAATACTCCAGCGTTGTTTGAGCAGAGGAAGTGGAAATGATGATCGACCTCTGCTATAATTCGAAGTCGAGACACTCGCGCTTGAACCGATTCTGCAACTTGTTCTTTACTTTATACGTCTTGAGCGCCGCCAAGGTCTTTTGAGCACCGTCGGATAGGCTTTAATTAGTCGGAACTCTTGTCCGGAAATCGGCAAGTCATCCCCTGCTCGAGACCAAAACGGCGTCACGAACCTTGGAGGTCTCTTCTGCGGCACAAACTGCGGGCTCGTTGAGCGGGGGAGATCGCATAATGGGAGTTTGAGTGAGGGTGTTCTAAGGGGTTGGTGCGATGTCTGAGGCCTGAGGGATGATTAATCGATGGTTGATGTGGACTGTGGACGATGCAGTACTACTTGTATGAGAATGAGCAGAACAAGAGCAGAAAGAGGAACGGACTGACATCCGAGTTCCGGTCCATTCATTGGCAGTTCGCGCATGGAAGAGACGAGCACTGAGCGCTGAGCAGCCATTCCAAGGAGTTGAAATCTTGAGAGGCCGCGGGTGTGTTATTCGGTTCAGGGAAGTCTGCGGTGGCGGGGTCGGGGGAGTGCGGACGGCGCGCACAGGCTGCGTCACTTGTACTTGTATGTGGAAATCGAGAAAGTCTGGGTTGTTGGATGATTGGCGTTGAGGACGGGTCGGTCGGTCATTTCGGAGCCTGAGCTCGGAGAACCCTGCCGCAGTTGATTGACCAAGGTGGTGTGTGAGCTGTGAGTCTTTTTCAAAGGTCAGTCGGTGGTAGATACCAAGTTGCTTCCGAAGTGAATACGATCATGCCACTTGCCAGGGCAATCTCTCCAGCGGACACTATTAACTATTCCTTACCGAGGAAGCTCGATAGTCGAAACGTCTCCGTCGCAATAACAGGAGGGTTCCACCCATCTCCAGGTGTACTGCACATATCAAACACGTAAGGGATTGCCGTATCACAAGCACGAGCAAAAGGCATGGACCATTGACGACGATAATGACGGGGTCAACGTCGTGAGGGTCGAGAACGCGTCGTAGAGCGCTGCACGGCCACGTGCTTAGGGCCGTGGGATCGTTCGCAACGTGTCTGATTTTCTTCACTGCCCCCAACGCCGAATATTACGCTGAATTCCCGTCGGAAAATCATCCGCTGCATTGACCAACTCACAAAATCCCAAATAATCCTGCTCCGAAGCGTGCCCGACGCCCGTCATCGAGCGCCCCACCATCCCCCTGCATGAGCTGTATCGTCTCCGCCCCCCGTCATTTCCTTCACGCCCCAGGTCATTGACCAGACTCCCGTTCAGAAGGCTCGTTGACGTCAAAAACTCATCCACGTCGTTGGGCCAACGACGTGGACATCGGTTGGTTGATTCTTGCCAGTCCGGGACTGGCAAGAATCAACCAACCGATGTCGACGTAAGTTTCTTTTAATTGTACAACATCCCGCAACGACTATTGTTGACTCGATGTGATGTGGGCCAGGTGGTGTCAATCGACATGCTCCCCGATGATGTCCTGCTGGAAATCTTTGATTTTTTTGCGGAAGAATTTGTTTTTACAAAAGAAAAGATAGAGTGGTGGCAGATACTGGTGCACGTGTGTCGGCGTTGGTGAAGCGTTGTTTTCGTATCACCACGTCGCCTCCATCTGCGACTCTTTTGTTCCGACAAAACGCCAGCAAGGGACATGCTGGATCTCTGACCACCCTTGCCTCTTTAGATTCAGTGCTACGAAATAGAAGAACGCGCGCGCTGCTGTACCGTACTCGAGCGCATCGATCGTGTGTGTGACATCTACTTCATATACCTCGAAAGGTTGGATTGGGGAAAACTTTCCCCAGCGATGTAGGTGCCATTCCCGGGGCTAACAGAACTGCGGCTCTTGTGGATTGGCGAAACGGTGTCTGTCCTTCCCGATTCGTTTTTGGGTGGATCTGCACCACGTCTGGTGGTTGGATGGCATTTCGTTTCCGGGTTTACCGAAACTACTTTTGTCTGTAACTCACCTCCACACTCTTCATCTTGGCAACGTTCCACATTCGGGGTACTTTTCACCCGAGGCAATAGTCACCGCCCTCTCCACATTGACCCGCCTCGAAAGACTTTGGGCTTCTTTTCGAATCCCCTCAATCTCGACCTGACCCAGCACAACATCCGCCTCCCCCGACATGCTCTGTCCTCCCCAATCTCGCAACTTTTCGGTTCAAAGGGGACAGCGAATTCGTGGAGGTCGTCATGGCCCACATCGATGCTCCTCAACTCGAATGCTTGGAGACAACTGAAGAACCTCTACCTATCCGAGGAGATTGCGCGACGTATCGTGCCTGCCCTTCAAGAGCTCGTTGGGGACAGAGCGACGGAAGTGTTGCCCGCCCTACATTTTCTTGGAGGAGGGCCAGCGATCGGGACCTGTCCAGGAGGGCATTCAACAGGTCGTTACCGTGCGACAGGCCACCAATCACCCTATAGCAGTTTCTTACCAACCGAAGCTCGAGTTCTATAATCCGTTTGCCCGTTCTTATGATCCCACTATCGCCACGGACATCTTAGCTCAGTGATTGTTCTCTTTGCCGAACCACTGCCTCACTTTCGACGCTTCTTCCTTATCCCGTTCTGCCCTCTCAATGCGTCCTTCCGCCGCCCTCCCCATGGGCCGACACCCGACTTTACCGCTCGCCACCATCTCCCTCTCCTTTCCCCCTCTCAATGGTGAGGACTACCCGGCCACAGAAACTATTCCAGAAATCACCCTTGAAGACCGCCAAGCACAAAGATGCTGTCAGCATCGGAATGCCCTTGTCATCTGCATAGACGCCGACGCACGACTTCCTAGAAAGAAAACGCTCCGTCGGGAACGCCATGCGCAAGTTCGCGCTTGTCTCACTGCGCTGCCGTGCTATCCCACCCCTCCAGAACCCCGCTTTCGTACGGATCGCGACAGGCAGCGCCACTTCCATGCACAGAATCTGCCCTGGCCTCACGCACAACCTGTGATCGACAAGGACGACGTTCTCGCTGCTGCGCCTCCGTACTTACCCTTGCGCCAGCAAGATGTCATCCACGCCTTCCTTGATCATGTTCGCAACATCGGCGACGACATGCACAAATGTACGCCATGTTTGGAGCGCTATCACAGTATGACACTTCATGACACGCTCTGCGCCAGGTGCCACAATGAGGTGCGTTCGCCCTTCTCACTTGTTCATGCTCTCACTGACATTCACATGGCAGACGGCGAACATCGCCAAAACTCCGCAAACCACGCCTGACCCTGGCGAGACCAGCCAGAACTCCACCTCAAGGTCTCCGCACTCCCCGGCCTCTCGCAGGAATAGGTCTGGACCAATTTGCACGTGGTCCTCAACCTCTGTGGCCATCCAGAAACCGTCACCTCGGAGATCTTCTGCCGGTTCATTGAGCACATTGGCTTGTTCTTGGGCGTCGCCTTTGTGCTGCCCGAGGTACGGCCGACGCTGTCTCGTGATCTTCTTTCTTGTGGGAACGGCATTCCCGGGCCCACTGGCCTGGCTTGCCACAATAGTGGCATTTGCCCTTGCGCCGCCGTTTCTTCGCCCCTTCGGACCCAGAGGCTGCGAGGGCTCCGTCTGCCCCGTTTTTCTTCACCTCCCCTCGATTTTGGCCTCGCGCCCGGCGGGTTTTCAGCCGCTCAGCCTCTTCGTAAATGTGGTCGATGAGGGTGTTTGTATCGATGGCAGAGTCGGGCATTGCAGCTGACAGGAGCTGCGATGCGAAGTTCTTGAGCTCAGGCTCCTCCTTGATGCCACGCAGGACGGTGCGTAGGAAGTCCTTGTTAGTTATCTGGACTCCGGCTGCAGCTAATTCCTCGCGTTTGCAGCGCACGCTTGAGAGGAATGCCTGGACGTCGCCCCCCTTCGGACAGCGCATTCGGAGAAAGCTTGCTCAAGACGGTTCTGCGCGCACGTGCTCTTAGTCGCGTACTCGTCGTCGACGCGGCTCCAGTGCACTTGCGCCGTCTGGTATTGGCTCAGGCGCAAAACGGTCATGTCGGGGAGACATTGGGAGAGCAAGTAACAAGCGATAGATCCTCGTGCTCCCAGCGCTCCAAGGCTTCTATCTCGGCCTCGCGGGCTCGCTAGGGTCTTAAAGTTGGGGCGTAGCATGGTGCCGTCGAAATATCCCCAACGGCGCGTGGCCTGCATGGTTTGGCAGAAGCGCATGGAGAAGGCGGTCCAGTTGGTGCCATCAGGTTCAAGGCGGGGAATATTCGCAAGGAGTCGCTCAATGGAGGTGACAGAGAGAGAGTCGGTGGACATGGTGGCCGGGGGCTGTACAGGGTAAGGTAAAGTGTGCGCGGGACCGCCGGGACGTCAGACGGAGTGCCACTGGCAGTGCTCAATGTATCTGTGCGCGTATGCACGATAGCTGGGGGAATACAACACAAAGGTACGGTATTTAGACTAGACTAAAATGAGGGAACAAAGGAATACCGACGCGTGCAGGACACGTGCGTGCTGTGTTGGAGTAGCGGCCACAGCATGCGTGCACCAACAAACTACCATACTATATCGTAGCTAGGGGTCCGAATAATGGGCAAACCAGAGGCTCCGGGATTACTAGGTCGTCAGACTCGTCACGATGAAATTGATGAATACCAGCGATACACCGTAGTACGAGTTTGGGTTCGGGTATGAGAAGTGGTTGTCAGTGATTGCGAGTCCAACCTAGAATATCCCTCCGCCCGATGGGCTGCATTGGTGAGGTTGTCAAAAAGTATGTGGAAGACCTTGAGATTCACGAATATCATCACGACGGACAGGACTTGTCCGAATTCCCATGCATCGTCGACGCCAGGCCCAATGTACGTCCCATCTGGCAGGACTCGGATGTGTGCCGCGTTTCGCGCCACCTGGGACTACGGTTCAGTAAAGAGTGAGCAGGTATGGTAGATACCGTCACTCACCGTAAGCTCCAGCATGATTGTGGCGTATATCGTGTAACTGCGAGTGATTCGTAAGTGCTCGACGCTCGTTAAGAGAGAAAGCGGTGCAACCCACAGGAGACGTGAGGTGTCCAGGTGAAAGTACCAATTATCCACTGTGTGTTGCCGTGCGTCTCGTGTCTCAGTCGTTCTCACCCAGTGCGCATTCGAATCCACCTCTTGTGCCCGCTCCTCTACTCCACGTTTCACCTCGCGCTTGATGAAGAAATATATTGCCACTGATCCAGACAAATTCACGAGTATCTGTGCGCTGAGAATAACGAAGAAGGCAATCCATAGAAGGCGCAGCCAGGGTGCGGTAGCCCTCACGGTGAAAAACAAAATTACATATTTGATTCGGTCGTTGCGTTCAGGCTGAGATCCGAAGTCTTTTACGTTGACCCACAGGTATGACCCCCATGCGATGAATGAGACGATCAAGACAAACTGTAGCAAAACGGCCATAGCGATGCGGCTCCCCGTCAAGTGATAACTACCTGCAGACGTCGGGAGGGGATGATGAGCGCGATACGAAGGAACAGGAGTTTGCTGAGCACTTGCCTATGGGTGAGATCCGGAGTCCCAAAGTGTAAAGTATATGTAGGATAAAGAGAGCATGAAAGAGGGGTAATTGATGCTGAGCAGTCTGGACGATAGTTGTCAGGAGGCCAATGCTCGAAGCGCCCGCGGTTATGTTTAAAGTGTTTAACAGCCTCTCGGTGATCGGTGTTCGGGGGATAATCGCGAGAAGGAACATCGTAAAGTGATAACTGATACGTACGATACGTGTCTAGGGAAATAGAGGTGCGTGTGTCAAATCGACACTAAAGTAACATGCCTCGTCGCCGAGCCACTCCCGCCTCTTCCACTCCCTCACTGATGGCACCCACAATCCACAATCAGACGATCCCTTCGCCACTCAAGACTCAACTCACCCTCCTCAGACGCCAGTGGAAATGGGCTGTTTCAGCCAATTCTTCTACACCTTTGCTACTCTCTTTGCCATGCCAGACGTTTCTCTTTCCGTACACCACCTTTTTCCTTCTCTTCCAAATCGCGTCCCCTCCCGCGACTTGGCCCTCCCCGGCCGCGTCATATCTGTCCTTCAACACATGCTAGCCCTTCTCTAAGATATCGAGGACGATTTGACGCGCTCTACTTCCATCGTGATTCATCGTGCAATGCATCGCTTACTCGTTACGGCTACGCAGGATCGAAAACTTTCGTGCGTCTTGTACATTCTTACGCATGTTGTACCCCCTAAAATTTTCCGCGACCTCTCAGGCTGGACATCTGGCAGACAGCCTTGCGAAAGCAGTACGGGGAGCGTAATCCTGATCTAAACCCAATAGGTCCAGAACCCATCGTTCAGCTCCCCACCCCGGCTCCAGAGTCGCCCGCTGGTCCTGACGACGAAGAGCCCAAGGCAGAGTCTGTGTCCTCTCCAGGTCCCTCTTCGGGTCCTCTCCTACTGCTGAGACAGACGATCACGATCTCAAGCACGGTCACTCGATGCATTCTTCCACTGAACCGGAGCTCGACGAGATGAAACTGGGGTCGATGAGCGTCGAAGCGGCTACCCTTATCGAAGCCGAGGAGGAGAGCAAAGACTGGCTCACGCTCCCGATGCTCACGAAACTCGACTCGTTACATCTGTTGACAGAGTGGCAGTTCCGTAATGTGAACCGGCTATGGACAGTCATGAAGGATGACGACGAGACAGCTCAGTGGGCACGTACACTTCCACTTTAGTCATCTCCTCTGCTTATCGAATCTCGTATGATAGCGGATTGAACCAGTTGGCTATGATTCGAAGGCCAACGCGTATTGGCTCATTGGTTGTATGTTCCAATTGGCGCGCGGTTGTGTCTTCGCTCTTCGTTAATCCTTTATTGTTAGCCGACCGCCTCTGGATCCGGCGTGACATCCCTAAACCTCCACGCAACCGAAAGCGCAAGCGCGCATCGGCCAAGTACAAGTCTAAACGTCCCATTGTTTTCTCCGATGATGAGTCGGATATGCCACCGGTCCCGAAGAAGCGCAAGGCTGTGACCACAGGAATGTACGAAATGTGGTATGTAGAAGTGTTTGCTATGCTTCGCACTGTGCCGACTTGTTCTAGTTCAAACTCGCGTATTCGCAACACTGTGGTCTATGGCGGTGCACCCGAGGGACCACAGATTCGCGATCTCCAGCGCGGTGTTGAGGTTATGATTGCCACGCCGGGTCGCCTCTTCGACATGTTGGAATCCCAAAAGACGAACCTTCGCCGGGTCACCTACCTCAGACCGTATGCTCGACATGGGTTTCGAACCCCAGATCCGTAAAACCATCGGCCAGATTCGGCCCGATCGTCAAACGCTCATGTTTTCCGCGACTTGACCAAAGGACGTGCAACGCCTTGCCACTGTATGCCCTCTCCAATTGTTTTTTTGTTGGCCAATCTGACATGTCCCTTTAAGGATTTTTGAAGGACCTTATTCAAGTCAATATTGGTTCAATGGAGCTCACAGCAAACCATAACATCACCCAGATCTTTAAAGTCTGCAGCGACTTTGAGGCGACTTTGAGAAACGCGCCAAGTTGATCAAACACCTTGATGTCATCAGCGCTCAGAATGCTAAGGTTCTCATCTTTGTCGGCACTAAGCGAGTCGCCAGACGATATTACGAAATACCTTCGTCAAGATGGCTAGCCAGCACTTGCCATTCACAGTGACAAGGAACAGTAAGTCCTTTACGTCGTAAGGTTTTTATTATTGTCTCACAATGATCCCAGACGCGAACGTGACTGGGCCTGCCATTCTCCGATTCTTATCGCAACAGACGTTGCGTCTCGTGGTCTTGGTATGTGTTTCATGACTGTCGCAAGTGCTTCGACGTTACGTCGAGACACAATAGGTAACAAACAATTGGCAAGTGATCTAGCGTGGCTGCTGTGCCACTTTGTTGTGCTCGTTCCCTGGTATGATGATAGGGTCCGCTGACACCGCACGATACGCCTGTGGTGGCACGGGTCTACCCGTGTGTCCCCTTGACACAATTCATCTGCCAGGTTCCTGGGTGCATCCTCAGTACATGACAGGCCGAGGAAGCTTTCGCGCGTCGACAAGTGAGGGGTTCAGTTCTTGCCTAGGTGCCCGTAATCCCGCTGGACTCATTAGTAGGCGTCCTAGTCACCGACCATCGATTCCGGGCTCCATTTGTTGGTGCTATAGCGATTGTGGACTAAAGCGGCTGATTTTGAACGTTGTTCTGCCTCTCCACCGACTCGATGAATGCGTATACAAGACTCTTGCCTGTCTGTAGCATGGATGCGTTGTAGCGCGGCCCTTAGCCCGTTGCACGTACCCTTGGACATAGAACCTTTGTTGTTTGTCTGTCATATAGCACCACTATGTCACAATATGTCATGCATGATGTACCACCATGAATATCACAATACAAGCTTTAATACTGTGTAGTACATACTATCCACTGGCATATGAGATACACAAGCATTATTGCAAGGCCACTTCTAGTAAATGTGTTGATCAAGAAATCTCAACAACTGGGCAGCACAATGATTAGATTAGAAATGTGGAAACTTGTATAATTCTCACATCGGTTGGCCTCTTCAGCTTGAGCATACCTCTAAACATGATGTGGCTGCAGAGGATAAAGGGTGGTTAATACAGATGGAGGTAGTCAGCTTAACAAAAACATACTTTGAGAGATAGAAAATGCCAATAATAAATAAACTTAAGCATGAACACCTGGAATGCTATGGATTACATACCCACTGAAACAGGTTGGAATGAATATATCAAAAGCAATGTGTACACAATTGAAAAGTCTACATACTTTCTAAAGGCAAACAATGCAACAGGATGATTAGACAACTTGAAGAGGTCTGTACTTAAGCAACAACTTCACTTACAGACTGGAGGAGCACAAAGACAATGGGATGGGATGATTAGGTAAGAGGTCTGCACTCAAGCAACAACTTCACATACTTGCTGGAGGAGCACAAAGACAATGGGATGGATGATTAGACAAGAGGTCTGTACTCAAGCAACAACTCCACATACAAACTGGAGGAGCACAAAGACAATGGGATGGGATGATTAGACAAGAGGTCTGCACTCAAGCAACAAGTTCACGTACAGACTGGAGGAGCACAAAGACAATGGGATGGGATGATTAGACAAGAAGTCTGCACTCAAGCAACAAGTTCACGTACAAACTGGAGGAGCACAAAGACAATTGGATGTGATGATTAGACAAAAGGTCTGCACTCAAGCAACAACTTCACATACAAACTGGAGGAGCACAAAGACAATGGGATGGGATGATTAGACAAGAGGTCTGCACTCAAGCAACAAGTTCACATACTTGCTGTAGGAGCACAAAGACAATGGGATGGGGTGATTAGACAAGAGGTCTGCACTCAAGCAACAAGTTCACGTACATACTGGAGGAGCACAAAGACAATGGAATGGGATGATTAGACAAGAGGTCTGCACTCAAGCAACAACTTCACATACAAACTGGAGGAGCACAAAGAATGATTAGACAAGAGGTCTGCACTCAAGCAACAACTTTACATACAGACTGGAGGAGCACAAAGACAATGGGATGGGATGATTAGACAAGAGGTCTGCACTCAAGCAACAACTTCACATACAAACTGAAGGAGCACAAAGGATGATTAGACAAGAGGTCTGCACTCAAGCAACAAGTTCACGTACTTCCTGGAGGAGCACAAAGACAATTGGATGGAATGATTAGACAAGAGGTCTGCACTCAAGCAACAAGTTCACATACAAACTGGAGTAGCACAAAGAATGATTAGACAAGAGGTCTGCACTCAAGCAACAAGTTCACATACTTGCTGGAGGAGCACAAAGACAATGGGATGGGATGATTAGATGAGATCTGTGCCCAAGTGACAAGTTCACATACTGCCTACAAAGATCATTGGATGATTATAAAACTGGTCTGTGTTGAAAGCATTCATATTTACATACTTGTTTAACAAGAACTAAATGAAGATTCCGGAAGACTGCAATATTTCTTCCCTATGAGGAGGTTGTGACTCTTCAATGACCCTTTCTGCACTACCAAACTGTTTCTCGCATTTGCGACTGGAATTAGTGATGTCAAAGGATGCAAACCCGAACAACAAATATGCACACCACTTCAGCCACGCTTCATCTGGCATAACACCAATCTGTGTTTCATAGCAATGTGGGCATACATTCCTCTGACGCCGAGCATACTTTTCATCGTCCAGAGCTACCTTCTTCACGATCATACTCATAACGAGCACTGTCCCCTTCTTGACAACTGAACCCCAATTATTAGATTGAACTGGCGACCTGCCATCCTCTGTTGCAATCCTGTAGTCGTGGCGCTCGACATGGCCTTCACCGCATTTCCCCTTGAAGTATGTCATTAGCGTCTCATGGAGTCTCTGTCTTTCCGCGTCAGCATAGTATGAGAAGACTTTGAGACAAAAGACGCACGTCCTGCGAGAAGCAACCCTCCCACAAGAGCGGAATTTTCTCCCCGAATGGATTGATCAGCGTTACTAAGTTTCCATCACCATACCCAACGGATCGGGGCAGTCGCTTCTGTAGGGCCAGGACTTCGTTCACTGACGCTGAAATCTCCCTTGTCTCGGCCCCATTATAACCAGCTACGATACTGAGATTGCAAAGGCAATCAGTATGACAGACCAAGATGTAGAGGTGACTTACATTGCCAGGCTCATCAAAAATATATTAATATTCTGTTTATGCTGCGATAGTTTCTCCCTGAAACGCGCGACATCATCAGCCTTGAGGAGGCCCCAGCCTATCTTACGCCAGGAGGCGGCACCCTTTCTTTCTCCGCCTAGAGCCTTCTGATATGACTTGATGTTGTCGAGGAACGCGTTCAGCAAGGCGAGACAAGTGGTTGTTTCGTTCGCAATAGTTTGAGTGAGATGTCCACCCGGGGGAGTCTGAACCATGGCGCAGTCGACCATTATCAAGGCGCGTTCAAAAGAACGCAGCTCCTCGATCAAACATTGATACTCGTATGATGACCCCGTGCTGTCGCTGAGAGCCTTGTAGATTGAGCGAGCAGTCCTGACGGCAGTAGCGATGTCGCCGAATGAGGGTGGAACCATTGCAAGTGAGATGGGGGAACGCGCACACAGAGGATTGTATGATAGACGCTGAATTCCGCGGAATGCACGAGGTATAACCATATGCGGGAGCACATTGCACCGCAACTGCCAACTGCCTCTTACTTCAAACTCCGCACATTCCTCGTGTCAAGTCAACTCCCGCCGCTATAGTAGCACCACGCCTGTGACCCACCAGTGCACGCAAATGCTGGCGACAAGAATTCCACTCTGCCCATTTCTCATCTCCTGTCTCTCTTTCTGCATATCTCCATCCCATCTGTTGCGGACTTGTCAGCGTTCGGTTCCATTAACGCCTCGTGTCATATACTTACCATTCACTGTTTTCCGTTGCACTCGTCTTTTCTCGGCGTCATTGTGATATGGTCTCCTTTCAAGTTATCTGATTTCGAGTGAAGGCGATGTAGCCATAGATTTCTAATTAGGTGATTTTGTTCGTGTACCTATGGCATTCTCAAACATGACGAGGTCTGTAGTTCACTTTACGGTGGACACCCTTGCATGCTAGCGATCAAAGCACGCCTTTGTCGCCGTCTTTAAACTCGAGCTAGGGCCAATTGTTTCTTCAACAACACACAAGCTCTAGTACAGCTTTCAAGGAGACCCCACAAAATACATTACTGGAAGACTCGGATGGGCCGTATTGCCTTCCTCAGAGTTCCTCCACCTTTCCGCTACCTAATCAGTAGCGTTCACATTAGGACGAGAGTTTTCCCAGCTTTTTTTATAAGCTTCTTGGCGGGTTATGGAAGTTTTTGTACGTGAAGTCTGAGCTCTGTCATAATCCGTGCACGCATGCGATCTTTACTGTAATGATCATCGATCATTGATCATCACTGGAGAGAAAGTACAGGATATCCATCGTCATACTAACAGGCCTTTACCTCATTTTTGCGCATACCCTGGCACGGAACTGAGGTGTTCGAACTCATGAAAACGAACGACTCGGACTCAAGTACCGTAGGCTAAAATAAAGTTGCCGCCGGCGTGAAGCTAGGTAAACACGTCTTCAAATTCAAGTTGATGTAAGACCATGGTGCCCAGGGACATGTACTGTATATGCCCAAAGTACGGCGAAGGCACATATCGGAAGGGGTGCAGATGAGGGGGTCTTCGACAGCGACCGTGGAGGTAATAAGTACGACAGTCGCCCAAGATCACTGCTGGGCAACTGAACAGCGGGGATAGTATTCGTCCTTCTGAGCCTTCTTTAGCTCCGTGATTTGGTTAATCTCATCTGAGTCCCTCCCGCCGCCACTCCAAGTCCAAGCGTCACAGAAGCAATCCTCCAGACTTATTTCGTGGATACGGAGAGGCACGGAGGGGTTTCATAGCGGTAGTTTTCCGAGGCGGGATAAGGGGCAGCGTTTGTCGGACATAGTGACGTTTCGAGATGTCGTCGTTGACACTGCGACATATCTCGCGCAGGCCCTTCTGAGGGCAACGCGGACGCTCACCTTGACCGTGCGAAGTTGTGTTGTGCATTCATCGTCAACCAAAATGCCATCTCCACTACCAGTGCGCTTACTATCCAGTGATGTTCCACGACCAATATACTGCTTCACAATGTCGGCCTTGAGATAGGGTGTGTTGCTAAGGTCGCGGTGCCTAGCCGTGATCGCAGTTATAGGGGCTGGTAAGGAAGGTAGAAGAGAAGCCTGACAGGATGGATGGTAAGAAGTGGGATACAGTGACTGAGGCAGTGAGGCCTGGTGCCGAGTAGGGAATAAAGTCATGAGAAGTCGGCACAACAGGCACACGGTGTGCCCACCCAAACGTAGGGAAAACATGCAGAATAACGAGCACAAAGTCACACGGGAATTCAGTCGCCTCAGCCGCAGAGACATACAGTACACTGGAGGGCTTGTCTGCCAGCGCAGAGAGCCCTTCCGGATCGTGTACTCCGGCGCTAACACACAATACTCTCACTTTCGGACTTCGCCAAAAAGCAAAATGGAGGTGGTGAAGGAAACACTGAACGTTGCAGGTCTGCTCACGAACGTGTACGCGCATCGCGATCTGCATACTAAACTCTCCTCGGAACCC
Source organism: Russula vinacea (assembly GCA_022376525.1). Taxonomy (NCBI): domain Eukaryota; kingdom Fungi; phylum Basidiomycota; class Agaricomycetes; order Russulales; family Russulaceae; genus Russula; species Russula vinacea. The sequence continues at coordinate 14,916 of WTXL01000249.1, read as the reverse complement.
ATCGTCGTGCTGTTCTTCCCTTGGTTCTTCCTGCACGGCAGGGGATCATCCGCCGAAGCCGTCGACCCCACTCCGCGCGCAGCCTTTGCGTGGGTCGCCGAGAAGCAAGCTTCTTCAAAGCAGAATCCCCGGGACTTCATAGTGGTTACGTTTGTACGTTGGTTTGGTTTCTCATGCTTGCTGTCCGAGACGGATCTCAGGCTGATTCTTGGGTATCGACGATGGCTGTCTGGTTAACTTCCGGACTGGCAGGACCAGCGGAACCATGGCAGGAGAACGGTGGATGGACGCGGGAACTTGGGATGGAGCTCTAAGGCGGAAGAGCACAATGAGAGCCATGCGCAAGTATCGGGTCTGACTGAGAGCGAACCATCCGTTTTCCGATAGCCGAGTTGTTCGCTGACTTGATCCCCCTCCTTCTCACCGCGCACAGCGTCGACATGTACGGCATGCTAGGAGAGGAACTTCTGCCTTTTCTCTGAGCCGTACAAAGCACACTGACATTTTTTTTCTTATGGCTAGTGGGCCGTGAAGGACCTTTCCTTCCTCGTGGACGTCCTCCCAGCGTACATATTCCCGAACGACGAGCGCACCATCGGCGAGTGGGTCCTGGCGGGCTTCAGCCTCGGCGGACACGCAGCGTGGCTCGGGCTCCGACACGGTACGCACACGCCACCATCTCCTGCAAACCTCCCTCCCTCGGAGCCCTCATCCAACCTCTCACGCTCGCTCACTCTCTAATCAGATCCGAGGATCCGTATCAGCATTCCGATATGCGGTTGCCCCGACTACCTCGCGCTGATGGAGCAGCGCGCAGAACCCCTCGGCGTCCCCCGCGCCCCGCCGTATCTCGATCGAAGATGAGGCGTGCCTGTCCGTGGGCGAGGTCGCAATGGTGGGTGGGCCAATTTAAAGTGGAAAGAGGTTCTTTGAACCGTCCAAAGAGGTGAGCGGGGGGATGGCGGCAGGACGCGTCACGTGCCGCACTCTCCGTGCGAGTCGCACAAAGACTTCACCTTATTTTACTGTAATTGGGCGGATTCGGGCCTTTGAGACAGGAACACTAATATATAAAGACAGCTACCATTCCATAATTTGAAAAGAATGTCGTCCCATTTCAATGGAGGCAACAGAGACAAAGTCGGTGGACATGGTGGCCTGTGGCTGTACTACTACACTGTACAGGGTCAGGTAAACTCGCGGGATGTCAGACGGGCAGTGCTCGGTGTATCTGCGCGCGCACTATAGTTGGGGGAATCCAACACAAAAGGTACAGTATTTATGTGTCGTAGTTGACTAGACTAAAATGAGGGAATAAAGGAATACGGACGTGTGCAAGACGCCGCTACTAGTAGGCCTGGTACTCTTTAGCATGCGTGCACCAACAACTACCGTACTGTATAGTAGCTAAGGCAGAGGGTTTCAAATAATGGGGAAACCAGAAACTTCGGGATTACTGGGTGGCGTCAGACTCGTCACGGTGAGTACCAGCGGTACACCGTAGTACTAGTTCGGGTTCGGGTATAATAAGTGGTTGTCTGTGGCGGCAATTCCAACCTAGAATATCCCTCCCCCTGATGGGCTGCATTGACGAGGCTGTCAAAAAGGCAGTGGATGACCTCCTTGAGATTCACGAATATCATCACGACGGACAGGACTTGTCCGAATTCCCATGCATCGTCAACTTGCACGACGCCAGGCCCAATGTTCGTCCCATCTGGTAGGATGTGTGCCGTGTTTCGCGCCACCTGGACTACGATTCAGTAAAGAGTGAGCAGGTATGGTAGAAACCGTCACTCACCGTACGCTCCAGCATGTACGTGGCGTATATCGTGTAACTGCAGTGATTCGTGAGTGCTCGACGCTCGTTAAGAGAGAAGAGCGGTGCAACTCACAAGAGACGTGAGGTGTCTAGGTGAAAATACGAACTATTCGTTGCGTATCGCCGCCGCGTCTCGGTCGTTTTCACCCAGCCCTCATTCGGATCCATCCTTTCTTCCCAATTTTCTTCACGTTTCTTCTCGCGTTTCTCGAAATGGAGAAATACCGCCGTTCCTGCAATCAGACTTGCGAGTCCCTGTGTGCCGTAAATAGCAAAGAAGGCAATCCACAGGCGGCGCAGCCAGGGCGCGGTAGCCCTCACGGTGAAAAACAATATTGCATATTTGATTCGGTCGTTGCATTCAGGCTGAGATCCAAAGTCTTTTACGTTGACCCACACGTATAATCCCCATGCGATGAATAAGAAGATCAAGAGGTACTGTAGCAAAACGGCCACAACGATGCGGCTCCCCGTCAAATGATAACTACCTGCAGACGTCGGGAGGGGGTGATGAGCGGGACACGAAGGAACAGGAGATTGCTGAGCACTTGCCCATGGGTGAGATCCGGACTCCAAGGGAGTAAAGTATATGTAGGATAAAGAGAGCATGGAAGAGGGACAATTGATGCTGAGCAGTCTGGACGATAGCTGTCAGGAGGAGGCCAACGCTCGAAGCACCCGCGGTTATGTTTAACGTGTTTAACAGCCTCTCGGTGATCGGTGTTCGGGGGATAATCGCGAGAAGGAACATCGTGAAGTGGTAATTGATACGTATCTAGGGAATAGAGGTGTCGTTTCAATTGGTGCGACCGATGCAGTGACAACTTGAACAGATACACACCCCCTTCCCTAGAACATCGGTGTTGGCGCTGACGGTTTGGCAAACGGGAGTCGTCATCTTGTAGCAACGGGGACCAGCGAGGAAAAAGGCGATGAGATGGGTCAGGGTATCTGACTCCAATATATATATTTCAGTGGACGCATCGTTACATGGCGCCAAGAATGCCCAAGATGTTCTGGAAATAAACTAGGGCGGCCATTTGTTACTGTAAATGGGCGTATAGTTACGCCAATACAGCACTGCCTGGCCGTGCTCCATATGGCAAAGTTGTGAGTACGTCCACAGTCGGGCTAAGCGTTGGATATGAAGCGCTTGCTCCAGGCACACTTCTAATTTCTTCGTGTGAATCGTGTCCAGCGGCGGCCGCACAAGGTCAGGTTGACTATAAAGTCTACATCTCCGTCCTTCTCCTTCTCCAGAGTTTGGGGCTCCATTTGGAATGTTCACATATCGGAAAAGAGGATTGAGATGTGGCAAAACGGCTGGACTTGAGTGAGGTGCAGAGTCTGCAGACGAGGCGAAAGGCGCGGACCGCGCGGTTGGTGTCGAAGACTTGGAGTGGTGAAAGGAAAGCCATCCTGAGAAGGTAAAAAAACCGAAGGGGGATTGTTTTGGCACATTCAAGTGAAAGTCATGTCTAAATAGGACTTCGGTGGAAATGCGAAAACCAGCGGCAATCAGTGGCATCCCGTCTGTCGAATCAATCTGGATGTGGCGCCTATACCAACATTTTTTCACTTGAACGAGTGATGTGCTAATCTTAGTAGGCACCGATATTCAGACTTATCAACATCTTTTGGGAGTTTGGTGTTTTGTGCCGAAGCGAGGCACGAGAACTGCGTCTTTGAGTGAGCAGAGAGGTCGGCACGTGACGCATCCGTGATTTGTCGGATTTCGGGTGGTTCAAAGAACCCCCTTCTGTTTCAATTCGCCCACCATCCACGCCCAGGATTCAGATTCCAGATCGATGATGAGACTCGCAGGCCCGACAACCGCCAACTCACTTCAGGGTGCCCACCCACCCATCGTCTTTGGGAAGGAAAACTGAGATGTGACATAGATTGAGTATGATATCTATTAACGCTGCCCATAAGCTGGGATCCTGCGAGATGAACTGTACACGGTATAGCCTGAAGTGTATCGTTCATGGGAATGGCCAGTTAATGTTAACCCGAGTCGAAAGCCTGAACCTGAAGAAGTGGCTGGAAATGGCTGCAAGCCCTGCACCTGATGGGCCATATCTATTCCACCGCGATGGGTAGTGTACGTGTCAGTGGAAAAGCCTGTATAGTGTAATAGGGCACTATGGGATGGAGCAGATAATTGAATGGGTGGAATGAGAGCAAAAGTAGTGGCTGGCTGAGGCTGTGGCCGCAGGCCCACCGCCCGATGGGCTACTTCCTCTGTTTGCGCTTGACGCTCACGGGCGGGCTCGCCCCAGAGGTAGTGGAGGACCTCTTTGACGTTTACAATTATCATCACGACGGCTAGCACTTGTCCAAATGTCCATGAATCATCAACCTGGACAACGCCAGGCCCAGTGTTCGTCCCATTTGGCAAGATGTGTGCCGTGTTTTGCGCAATCTTGACCATGGTTCAATGCGAGTAGATATGATAAATACTGTCGCTCACCGTAAGCTCCAGCATGACCGTGGCGTATATCGCGGAACTAAGCAGTGATTCGTGAGTGACCTATAAGAGATAAAGGCGGTACAACACACAAGATGCGGCGGGTGTCCAGGCGAAGGTACCAATGATTCTCTACTACATATGGCTGTGTCTGTGGTGTCGTCCTCTGCACAGTCGAATTCGACCCTCCTGCACGCCTTTGTTTCTTCAGGCGTTTCAAGATAAAGATTATTGTCGCCGTCATTCCAAACAACATTACGGCTACCAATGCACAGGGAATAGCGAAGATGGCAATCCATACATGGCGTAGCCAGTTCGCGGTAGCCCTCACGGTGCAAAATAATACCACATACTTGATTTGGTCGTTGCATTCAGGCTGAGATCCGAAGTCTTTTACGTTGACCCACAGGTATAATCCCCATGTGATGAGCGAGATGAGCGAGACCAAGCGTACCAAAAGGGCCATGACGGCGCGGCTCGTCGTCCACTGATATCTACCTGCATGTGACGGGAGGGGATGAGCGCAATACGATGATAATTCCGAGCATTTACCCTTGGGTGAAACCCCAGTTCCGAGGAAGAAAAGTATATGTATGATAAAGATAGCATGAAAGAGGGACAACTGATGCTGAACCGTTTGGATGATAGCTGTCAGGAGGAGGCCAAAGCCCGAAGTGTTTGCAGTTATGTATAATGAGGATAACAGTTCCTCAGTCTCGGGTGTTTGGGGGACAATCGCGAGAAGGAACATCGTATAGTAGAAATTGATCCGTATCTAGGGAAGAGAAGTGTCATTTCAATTGGTGGGTTTGATGCGTCGAGGACAGATACGCACCCCTATCCCGAGAACATCACTGTTAGCGCTGACAGTTTGGCATAGTACGGGAGTCGACATCCTGCAACCACTGGGGCAGCGAGGGAAAGGATGATGCAAGGGGTGATGTGATGGGTCAGGATACCGTGTTTGTCTTCCGTATATAAACTCTACCGTGACGATAGGATGTATCGTTATTGCCAATACAGCATCGCCTGGCTGTGCCTCACAACGCAGAGTTCTTGAGTGCCTCCGTCCGAGTCGTCGGGTTGTGCACACAGGGACTCGCTCCGAGCACACATTTAATTTCTTCGTGTCCAGTCACCAGTGGCCGAACGAGGTCAGGTCGACCATGAAGTCACATTCCCGTGATCCTGCATCTCCGGGACTTCATGGGATTGCCGACATATTGGAAAAGAGGAGTGAAAAGTGAAAAAAAAGGCTGATTTTGAGCAACGTGCATATGATGCGCGAGTGGCGCAGGAAGGTGGTGTTTGGAAGGTGTGAGAGGGACGGCTTCCCGCCCATGTAGTAAATAAATGGAAGGGTGGATCATGTTGTCGCATTGACGGAATGCGTCGAAATAGAATTGGAGACATGGAAACCAGTGTCATCCTCGGTGCCCTAGGATCAATCCTGATATTAGTGGCGCTAGGAAGTCGCTAGGACCGGGCCTTAATAAGGCCTAATAGGCCTCGATAATGGCGCCTAACCAACCCTTTCTCGCGACTTGAACGACTGCTGCACTGAGGTTCTTTTGTTGACTTGTACAACTACCAAGATGAATACAGCGCTAATGCCTTTAATTGGACGATTACTGGGACTATTCTGCTGATGACTCTGGTACTGTAGTCCTTCCGGGTATTTCAAAAATGCGTATAATAGTAAGTTGGCATGTCGACGAAACGAATGTAAGGCTGAGTTCCCTTTGGAGGCTGGAGCTGGAGGTTGCGGCTCCTGAGGGAGTGTTCCATCTTGCGGCACCGCGTCGGTGACATGGCGCTTGCGATGCTGATACTTCTGGCCTGGGTGTGTAGTGTATAGCATTGAGAATCGAAAGCGTTTTGGTGCGTTTCTAGAGACGAACAGTGCTATCTGGTCTCCGACCCTTGCCTGGGGTTTGTTTTGCAACTCCGCAACCAGGACACGTGATAGTATTTTGGCAGACGGTGAAAACTTTCTCTTGATGTTGTGTGGATTCTCAAACTGACTGACAGTAACTCCCATTATATTGATGATTGTATTGGCACGTTGACGGAATGCGTCAAAGCATCGAAATAGAATTGGGTGGACATGGAATGATGGAAAACCCTTGACCAGCGGCATCATGTGATAGTAACATTGACTTGAACATTGACGAAGTGTTGGCGACGAAACGAACTTGGAAACGGATGTAAAGTCGGCCAAGTACCCCTTCGTCGAGCTTGTGGAGAAAGCAGTTGCGGCTCCTGCAGAGTGAGCGTTTCCACCTTGCGGCAGGAACATAGTGCTTCAAGTTGCTCTGCTCACTGGCATTCTCTTGAGTGTGTGTCATAATACTAGCATTTAGCAATTCGGGAATCGGGAGGTGCATTTGTGTTGATGTGTTTTATAGACTCGGACGGGTAGGTCTCATAATCTGTAGGGTGAGCAGTACTCGTACACAGTCTTTGGGAAGGAAAGACCGAGATGTGACGTAGGTAGAGTATAGTATTTACTAACGCCCTCCATAAACTAGGCTAGTGCGATGTGAATTGTACGTGGTATAGCCTGAAGTGTATCGGGTAGAGGAACGGCCAGTTAATGATAATCCGAGTCGAATGCCTGAAGCGCCCCCCATAGAACTTGATGTAGTGCCTGGAAGTGGCTGCAAGCCCTGCGCCAGAGGGACCATATCCATTCCACCGCGATGTGTAGTGAAATTATCAGTGGAATAGCCCGTATAGTGTCGGGTATGGGGTAAGGTAGATAATTGAACGGGTGGAACGGGGGCAGAAATAGTGGGTGGCGGTGGCTGCGAGCCCCCCGCCTGATGGGATATTTCCTCTGTTTCCTCTGCTTGCGCTTGACGCTCACGGGGGCCGCCAAAGACGTAGTGGAGGACCTCTTTGAAATTTACAAATATCATCACGACCGCTAGGACTTGTCCGAATCCCCATGAATCATCAACTCGGACGACGCCAGGCCCAGTGTTCGTCCCATTCGGCAGGATGTGTGCCGTGTTCGCGCAATCTTGACCACGGTTCAATAAAGGGTGAGCAGATATGATAAATACTGTCGCCCACCGTAAGCTCCAGCATGACTGTGGAGTATATCGCGGAACTGAGCAGTGATCCGTGAGTGACCGCTAGGAGATAAAGGCGGTGCAACGCACATGATGCCAGGGGTGTCCAGGCGAAAGTACCAATAATTCCCTACAGACTGTCGTATCTCAGTCGGTCGCCCAATCGAATTCGACTCTGGGGCGCCGCCTTCTGCCCGCTTTTCTTTCTTCACGCGTTTCAAGATAAAGAGAATCGCCGCCGTCATTCCAAACAAGGCCATGACTGCTAAGACACAGGGAATAACGAGGATGGCAATCCATAGACGGCGTAACCAGTTCGCGGTGGCCCTCACAGTGAAAAAAAGTACCACATATTTGATTTGGTGGTTGCACTCAGGCTGAGACCCAAAGTGTTTTACGTTTACCCACAGGTAGAACCCCCATGTGATGAGCGAGATGAACGAGAGTAACTGCACAAAAAGGCCAATAGCGGCGCGGCTCGTCGTCCACTGATATCTACCTGCATGTGTCAGGAGGGGATGAGCGCAATACGAACGGACATGATAACGCTGAGCACTTACCCTTGGGCGAAACCCCAGTTCCGAGGAAGAAAAGTATGTGTAGGATAAAGAGAGCATGGAAAAGGGACAACTGATGCTGGGCAGTCTGGATGATAGCCGTCAGGAGGAGGCCGAAGCCCGAAGTTCCGGCAGTTATGTATAACGAGGTTAACAGTTCCACAGTCTCAGGTGTTTGGGGGACAATCGCGAGAAGGAACATGGTATAGTAGAAATTGATCCGTATCTAGGTATGAGACGTGTCGTTTCAACTGGTGGGACTTTGATGCAATGACGACAAATACGCACCCCTATCCCGAGAACATCACTGTTAGCGCTGACAGTCTGGCATACAGAAGTCGACATCTTGCAAGCACTGGGGCGGCCAGCGAGGGAAAGGGTGGTGTGATGGGTCAGGGAAATGAATCTGTCTTCCGTATATAAGCTCTAGCGGGACTGTAGATGCATCGTTATAGCCAATACAGCGCCCGGCTGTGCCTCACAACGCAAAGTTGTGGGGTGCCTCCGCCGTCACGGTCGGGCTGTGCACACAGGGACTCGCTCCAAGCACACATTTAATTCCTTCGTGTCCAGTCACCAGTGGCCGTACGAGGTCAGGTCAACCATAAAGTTCACATTCCCGTGATCCTGCATCTCCGGGAGTTCATGGGATTGCCGACATATTGGAAAAAGAGGAGTGAGAAGTGGGAAAAGGTTGGATTTGAGCAAGGCGCACATGATGCGCGAGTGGCGCGGGAATGTGGCGTTGGAAGGTGTGCCTACCCATGTTGGTGCGTTGACGGAATGCGTCGAAATAAAATTGGATGGACAAGGAAACCAGTGGCATCCTGGGCGCCCTAGGATCAGTCTTGATAGTAGTGGCGCAAGGACTCAGATCTGAGGTCTGAGGGAGCGTTCCCATCTTGCGGCGCCACAGCGGTGACATAGCGCGTGCGGTGCTCCTTCTTTGGGCCCGGATGTGTGGCGTTTAGCGTTGAGAATTGTAACCATTTTGGTGTGTTTTTAGAGACGGACAGTGCTATCAGGTCTATTGTAGCAAAGAAGGATCAGTTTGTTTAGAAGGCCTCCCGATATTGCTTCCGATCTCCTGTTTCGCCGATTTGCAACCAGGACACATGAGAGTATTTTGGCGACGAAATGGATGTAAGACCAGTTAGAGTGTAACGTTCAGCGATTTGGGAAGTGTAATTTGATATGTACGGGCAGGTCTCATAATCTGTAGGGAGCACCGAACGCGTACTCCGTCTTTGGGAAGAAAAGATTGAGATGTGATGTAAACGGAGTATCAGTTTTATGAACGATAAACTAGGCTGGTGCGAACTGAAGAGTAATCAGCAACGCCTGTATGGTATTGAGTCTGGGATAGGCCAGATATTTGAATGGGCGCGAAAGTATTGGCTGGCAGTAGCCGCGAGCGCGACACAGAAGGTCCCACTGGCTGATAAGCTATTTCCTCTGTACGCTCACGGGGGCCGCCAAAGAGGTGGTGGAGGACCTCTTTGAAATTTACAAATATCATCACAACCGCTAGGACTTGTCCGAATCCCCATGAATCATCAACTTGGACGACGCCAGGCCCAGTGTTCGTCCCATTCTGCAGGATGTGTGCCGTGTTTCGCGCAATCTTGACCACGGTTCAATAAAGGGTGAACAGATATGATAAATACTGTCGCTCACCGTTAGCTCCAGCATAACCGTGGCGTATATCGCGGAACTAAGAAGTGATTCATGAGTGACCTATAAGAGATAAAGGCGGTGCAACGCACAAGATGCGGGGGGTGTCCAGGCGAAAGTACCAATGGTGCCATACAGACGAGTGTAACCGTACATATGAGTGTAACCGTGGCGCCTCAGTCGATGTTGCCCTGCGCGCAGTCGAATTCCACACTTCTGCCAGATCCCGCCTTTCTTTCTTCGCGCGTTTCAAGATAAAGAGAGTCATCGCCGTCACTACAAGCAAAACCACGACTGCCAAGACACAGGGAATGGCGAAGATGGCAATCCATACACGGCGTAGCCAGTTCGCGGTGGCCCTCACGGTGAAAAAAAATACCACATATTTGATTTGGTCGTTGCATTCAGGTTGAGACCCGAAGTGTTTTACGTCGGCCCATAAGTAGAATCCCCATGTGATGAGCGAGATGAACGAGAGTAACTGTAATAAAAAACCAATGGCGGCGCGGCTCGTCGTCCAGTGATATCTACCTGCAAGTGCGGGGAGGGGAGATGAGCACAATACGAAGGGACATGATAATGCTGAGCACTTACCCATGGGTAAAACCCCGGTTCCGAGGAAGAAAAGTATGTGTAGGATAAAGATTGCATGGAAGAGGGACAACTGATGCTGAGCCGTTTGGATGATAGCTGTCAGGAGGAGGCCAAAGCCCGAAGTTCCGGCAGTTATGTATAACGAGGTTAACAGTTCCTCGGTCTCGGGTGTTTGGGGGACAATCGCGAGAAGGAACATGGTATAGTAGAAATTGATCCGTATCTACAGTAGAGATCAGAGGTGTCATTTCAATTGGCGCAACTTTGATGCATCGACGACAGATACGCACCCCCCTCCCGAGAACATCACTGTTGGCACTGACGGTTTGGCATACGGGAGTCGACATCCTGCGAGTACTGGAACAAACGAGATACAGCCTGAGGATCTGCCTTCCATATATAAACTTCAGCTGGTTTACTGTATCGTTACTCGTTAGCGCCAATATACCATCGCCTGGCTGTGCCTCACAACGCGAAGCTGTGACTGCCTTCGCCGTCGGGCTGTGTATGCGAGCTAGCACTCGCTCCAAGTACACTTTTGATTTATTCGCCGTGTCCACAGCCCGTACGAGGACAGGTGACTATAAAGTCTATGTCACCATGCCAGTGGTCGTCCTTCTCCGGGGCGTCATGGGAAATGCGGCGACTCCGAATGCCGACATATTGGAAAAGAGGAGTGAGACGGGATTCAGTAAAAGGTTGGAATGAAATCAGGCGTATATGATGCGCGAGGGACGCGGGAAGGTGGCGTTGGGATCCATGCGGTACAGTGGTAGAGGAGCTATAAACGGAAAGGTTGACTGTATTGGCGCATTCAAGTTGACGGAATGTGTCGAAATATAATTGGATGGACATAGAAACCAGTGGCATCCCGGGCGACCTAGGATCAGTCTTGATAGTGGCGCTAGGAAGAAGTCGCTAGGATCGGACCTCAATAAGTGGTGGGCGGTGCCTAACGGCCCCAACCAATTGAACCCTTCCTCCATGCCTTCCTCGCGAATCGCGACTCGAACGACCTGCTGCGCTGAGGTTTTCTTGTACGATTACTCCACTAAGGTCTTGGGCAATCACTGGGTCTCACCACAGTAGCAGATATTTCCTCTGCTTCTGCTGATGACAAAGACTCAGATGCAGGCATTCAAACATTACGTACTATTTTGGCATGTAGACGAAACGAATGTAAGGCTGAATGCCCCTTGGAGCTTGTGAAGTTGTGAAGCTGTGCATCGGTGACAGTGCCTGCGGTGCTCATTCTTTGTGTGCGTTACGTTTAGCGTTGGGAAGTGTAGCCGTTTTGATGTGTTTTTAGGGCGGGCAATCTCCGCCGGGGCAAGCCTCACAATCGCTCAGTCTTTTGGGAAGGAAAGTCAGAGGGGTGACATAACATAGGTGGTGTAAAATGCTTATAAACGCGATAACGAAACTACAGTATGAAGTGCCATTTGTCTACAATTGACAGCAGCAAAGTGAACAAGTAAAATCGTTGTTTCGGGTAACGGCTCGGGAAGATGAGAAAAAGTGTCCGCCATCACGGGTTGAACCACCATTGGTTCGGATAGTGGTTTGGGCAGACGTGGCAAAGGGTGGAATGCTCACGGAAGTGACCTGGTCCGCCTGGAATGAGGCCTGGAATGGCCGCGATCCCAACATGGAAGGTATCTCCGCCTGTCCCTCCTCCTGACGGGATGTTTCCTCTGTTTGTGCTTGAAGCCTGAGTCTACGACGGGCGAAGTAGCCAAAAAGAAAGTGGAGGATCTCGTTGACATTCACGAATATCATCACGACCGAGAGCACTTGTCCGAATGCCCATGTATTGTCAACTTGGACGACGCCGGACGCAACGTTCGTCCCATTCTGAAAATGTGCCGCGTTTCGTGACACCTGGACCACAGTTGAGTGAAGAGGGAGTGGATATGATAGATACGGTCACTCACATTAAGCTCCAGCATGACCGTAGCGTATATCGCCGAACTGAGTGGTGATTTGTGAGTGCTCGTTAATAGAGAAAAGCGGCGCGACTCACAATACCGAAAAGAGGAGAGGGAAGGACCGTGACATGTGAAAGTACCATGGTTTCTTTGACTGCTCCGTCTCCCCTTGTGGGGGTGTCTCCGACATCTCGGTCGGTGTCCTCTTGCCTGACATCGGTTCCATCTCTACTGCTTCCTCCACGTCATTCCTGACAAAGAGCTTCACCGCTTGTGTTCCAAACCAAACCATGAGTCCCGCTGCGCTGAGAGCGAGGGCTGAGATCCATAGTTTGCGCAGCCAGGGCGCTGTAGCCCTCGCGGTGACAAAAAAGATAACATATTTGATTTGATCGTTGCATTCAGGTTGAGACCCGTAGTCCTTCACGTTGACCCACAGGTACAACGACCATGCGGCGAATGTGACGACCGAGACGTACTGTATCAAGACGCCCAGGACGATGCGGCTTTTTGTCCAGCGATATTTACCTGCAGACGTCAGGGGAATGGGGGAATCAGCACGATACGAAGGGATAGGAGAATGCTGAGCACTGACCCATGGGTGAAGCCCCGATTCCGAGGAAGAACAGGATATGTAGGATAAAGAGGGCATGGAAGAGGGACAACCGGTGCTTAGCAGTCTGGATGATAGCTGTCAGGAGGAGGGCAAAGCCCGAAGTGCCTGCGGTTGTGTATAACGTGTTTAGCAGTTCCTCGGTGCTCGGTCTTTGGGGGATGACCGCGAGAAGCAGTATCGTATAGTAGAAATTGATCCGTATCTAGGGAAGAGAGGGGTCGTTTCAAATGATGGGACTTAACACAGTGACGACAGATACGCACGCCTATCCCGAGAACATCAGTGTTGGCGCTGACTGTTTGGCATACGGGAGTTGACATCTTGCAGGTACTGTACTGGGGCCAGCGAGGAAAAGGGCGATGTTAGATCAGATACCCTATATAATAAATAAATACATCGTTAGCGCCAATGTCTTCCATGTGGTATATAAACTACTGTACTGTTTTCAAATAGATGCTTCGTTAGCGCCACTACGACACCCCCTGGCATTGCTTGTAGCAACGGATTTCGTGATCAACCAACCATGTCACTCACAGCATACGGTTATGGGTGCCTCCGCCGTCGGGCTGTGTATGCGGGCACTCGCTCCCAGGGCACCCTTTTCTACATCTCTGTGGTCCTCCTTCTCCGGGGCTTCATGGGACATGCCAACAACATATTGGAATGGAAGAGCCAGACGTGGCAAAAGGCTGCACTTAGAGTGAGCGCAGGTGGGAGGCGAGAGGCGCGGGAAGGTAAGGGTTTGGGCGGTGTGAAAAGAAAGCATCCGGAGATGGTAAATAACCAAAGGTGGATTTCTAGTGGACTGCTTTGGCTCATTCAAGTCGACGGGATAAGTCTAATTATAACTTTGGCGTAAATGCAGAAACCAGTGCCGACCAGTGCCAATTTGTTGGATCGTCCGATACTCGTGTCTAGGAACAGTCTTATTAGTGGCACTAGGAACCTGAACCGCCTCGATTCGATACTGTAGTGGTGCCATAAAGGCCCTCGAACCGACCCTTTTCACGACTTGAAGCTCGAACGACTGCTGCGCTGAGGTCTTGTGCGATTACTGGGTGTCACTAGCAGACGACTGTTCTGCTTATTGCGACACTGGTAGTCAACTTCCAGGCAACGGGATTCAAACTTACAGTACGTCGGTTGCAGCAAACCGTGAGTAAAAGGTGACCAGTGTCACCACTCTTCAATCTGACTTCGGGGACATAATCTTTAAACTGGACGGGTACAAAGCCAAAATTCGAAAAGAATGTGAAACGGACGTCTCGGAGGAAAGCTGCAGAGTCCCACCAACTTCTGTCTGTTTGTTCACTTTGCGGGATGAATCGAGCGGCAGAGACCGAACGGACTTCGAATTCTGAACAGATGCTGATTTCTCTTTGATTTCTTCGTATGATCGTTGGACGCACAGCAGGTGACCTGACATTTCAGAACTTGATTTAGTATTTAAATCGTGCACCAAAGTATCTGCACTGCGAGGTGCAGTATCAAGTCCAGCCGAGACCATTTTTTCTCTGAACTTGAAAATACTGCACAATGCACACGGACACAAGGCAAAACGTCGGATCTTCCCCTTTTCCTGTGAGATCCTTCAAGTATTACTCTCTGGTATATCTTAGAAAAGAAGGATTGGCTCACAAGGTCCTCCGATCTCTTTAAAGGAAGCCATGTTTTGCAACTCCCCAGCAGTTTGCAACCAGGACACGTGAAAACGTATGTCGACTCGCGGTGCTCATCTTTGGGTGCGTAACGTTTAGCGATTTGGGGGATGTATCATCCAGTCGGTCTCAGTATCGCCGGAGAGCACGTGTGTCAGCGCGCGTTTCTTCCTACTAATCGAGATGCGGGTGCAATGATCGGCGCCTGCCAGTGCAATTAAGCCGCAAGGTAAGCCGCCTCTCTTGTAATAAATGAAAAATGCATGATGTCTCCTGACACAGGCAGTCTCATACAGTAATCTGAAGCACCCACAGAACGCGCACTCAGTCACTGGCAGGAAACTAGGTCGGGTATGATGATTATAAACGCGAAAATGAAGTACTGTAGGTTAGTTCCATACGTCTCCACCAGAGATTCTAGTAGTAGTATAGGTTCGGCCCCAGGTTCGGGAATACGATATACCGCCGGTGCAGCGCGCACGGCAGTCGTTGACCGTTGCCGCAATTCCAACTCGCACCA
>WTXL01000248.1:0-29272 GCA_022376525.1 Russula vinacea | reverse complement strand
GAAGCGTGGTGGTCGTTCTATCCCGAGGTGTCACGGACGCCTTCCCGTTATACTATGCATCACTTGGGGGATTCTACGACCTGGCAGAACACCTCGTTGGCAAACATCCGGAGCACATCAATGCAAGGGTGGTCGGATGGGGAGTCCATTGGTTGCTGCATTGCGCGGGAAACATTTCGAGGTCGGAGATCTACTGCATCGGAATGGTGCAGACGTCGATGTTCGCGACAGTAATGAAGACACGCCACTGTGTGAAGCATGCCGAGCTGGAATTCCGGACATCGTGCATTGGCTGCTCAATCATGGTGCGGATGTGAATGCCCCAGGCTGTCGGGGTTGGCCTCCACTTATTATTGCGGCCTACTGTGGACCTCTCAAAGTTGCTCGGATGCTACTTGAGCACAATGCCGATATCCACATCCGGAATGAGTCTGGACAGACTCCGTTGCACGTGGCAGCACGTTCAGAATTCCTTCATGATCAGTTCGATGTTATGCAGGTACTGTTGGACCATGGTGCGATTATAGATGCCGAGGACGACCAGGGTAGGACCGCATTCCAACTAGCATCGAAGAAGGATACGACGACGTCGCGACATGGTTGAAGGAGCATGGTGCTACGCGGTGAATGTAGCATCTGGACGGGTATTTCATAGGTATCTATTCGTTGACGTTGTACGGGGCAGAGGATAGGTACCGTACCGTACTAGTTACTGTTAGTGATACCAGTACTTTGAGAATATGTACAAAGTGATGGACTCGCACGTGAGGCAACCTCAGGCTAAAGCACTCAGTGGTGGGGGCGGCTATCGATTACAGTCAGTCAGTGATAAGATCAGACCATACAGGACGTGAAATGGCTGTATTGCAGACGAGCAGACTGTAAAGGCGTCTGCACCAGGCACTTTCGAATCGTCAAAGCTACCATTATTACAATACTAAAAAGACATAAGATATTCCTCACCAGACCTCACCCGCCTCACCCTCCTCAGACCAGATGACGCACTACACAACTGATCCGCCACATCCTCCAACAACGCCCTGATCTCCTTCCGCACTTTCAGCTTTCCGTCTTCCGCCAGCTTGCCCTTCAACCTCTCCCCCACCTGCAAAACGCTCAGCAGCGCGACCGGCTCATCTTCATAGAAAGGCGACAACCACATCAAGAATGCCAACGTTGCCGTCAGTCGGTGCACTAAGTGAAGCCATGTCAGCATCATCATCTCTAGGTCCATCCATGATCGAGATCACAGACGTCGGCAAGCACAAGGAAACTTATATATCACCCGCATCCTCGCTCTCTTCCTCGCCAGCGAGAGCCTCCGCAACGGCACTCACACAACAAAAGATCAGCCCACGACTCCACGAGGGAAAGCTTGGTTCAGAAGGAGGTATATACACTTCCGGCGCATTTACACCCTTCAGTTCGAAAATCTGCGCGCGAGCAAGCAAACACTCCCCATAAGCCACATAGAGACGACAGTAGAGCCCACATACGCACCTTCTTCCCATCCAAGAAAAAGCCAAAAGTCAGTGTCGCTACTCACGCGTACTCACGTGCGACTTTCAAAACCCATCCCGTCACCTGATCGACCTCAAAACGCGACCTGCTGGCCCTTCGCCTTTCCTTGTCCCTTCGACCGCGCGAGCTCCTCAAATACCGGCTCAATCATCCTGCACTGCGGGCATGTCCCGGACGTGAAGGTAGCGACGACGGCGCTGCGTTGGCACATGGGAGCCCAGCAGGCTGCGGAACGATGCCAGGTTCGTCGAGGCGTGGATCGTGGCCGTTGCCGAGTGCGTTTGCGGCGCTCGTCGAGGGCATGCTGTAGCCTGAGTCGGGCGCTTGGCCTGTAGCGCGATTGGAGATGGCTTGTAGGAGGGAGGAGGGAGAGCCAGACCTCACGACCACGAGACTGGGCACCAAAACACCCAGGGTCATCAGCGTTCGGCGTTCACCGCGTCTTGGCCTGACCTGAAAAGCTTGGCTTTTTGTTTTATGTTGCTTGCCGACGTCATCTTTCTCCCTGCTAGTCTCGAAGAAATGCCCTCTGAACGACATCGCCTCGCCTCCCTCGCGACTTCCCTGCCGTCTGGCATGTTTTTCTCTGACAACTCGACGCAGATCCCTGAGAGTCAGCCTTTGTTCAGCAGAATCAGCACCTTCGCGTTTTACAAATGGGACCTGTTACGCCGGATGAACATCATTGAAGGAATCAGAAGGTTGCCATCGCTTGTCCAGCTCCTATGGTACAGTATCTGCAACCGTTCCCTTTCTGGTCTCAACTATTGCTGTCCCGGCGTTCTCAGTTCTCAGTTCCCGCTTCTGGGACCTTGTCGTGATGGTTGTCTTTTGTGCATCTTGTTTGATGCGAACAATGTTGCAAATCACTTCATTTTTGATAATCAGATGTGGTATATGCGATAGGCGATTTCGCTGTAGGGTTTCTGTGGAATGTCTACTCACGCCAATTTGGAGGCGCCGCCTTTACGGCGATGGTCGCCGGTGTAGTATTTCTAGTTCCGACTGAGGTCAGGGCAACTCATTCTACTAGCTGTGGTGCAGTCTGGGCTTTCCAAGCTGGAGGAGTCTCTGCGTCTGGACTCCGGCAGCGGTATTGATATTGGCGGTACCATAATTATCGCTGCCATTTGTATAACTGTGGGATTGTTTATGGCCAGGCGCTCGTATATGTTCGGGCACGACATAACGCGGTGATCTTTTCATTCTGATCCTAATCCTGGTCTATCTCAGTATCTCCGCTCTTGGAACTCACATCATGTTGTGATGTCGTCCCGTGCTGTATCTGTTTCTTACGTGACGAATCATTTGTTGTTGATACTGGTGTAATGTCTGTCAACACATGAATAACGCGCTGAAGTAGCCTTGGTCTGGTGATATAATTGAATCGCTACATTCGGACTGTCATCGGCGTTTGTGGGGAGGAGACATGAACATCAAAGCTATTAAATTATATTAAAGCTTAAACGTGAAAGGATCAACCAAAAGGGCAGCCGAATGCCCACGCCCGCCCAACTCGATATGGATTTCTCCAAGTGGGTCCATAAAGCCAAGTAGACGGACACGGATGGGACCGGGAGTGGACTGGGTCGCACTTGTTGTTCATCCTCGTAAACTGAGTGATCTGGGTGTCAAGGAAGGTCAACTTGAGGGTCCCAAACGTGACACGACGCCCCGGATCGTCCAGGTAAGGAGATAGAGCCTTATGCACATGCGTCGACTTCCGCCAAGCCTCGACCGAGCGAGTGGCCGATCGACGTTTGAGGGAGTCACGAAATACAGCGTTTTTAATGGATCCGAAGGTTGAAAAATGCTCGGTCATCACTCCTTTGATCTCTCGGTCCAGTCGTTTTTTTTGCGCTCGATTGCAAAACCCGAGTGGACCTGGACCGCTCTCGGGACATCAGGGGTCGGAAGTCGACTAGCGAACCGTTGCCAGACATCCAGACATAAAGAGGTCGTCAAGCCCGAAGCAGACTCACCCGTGTTCGTTGTCATGGCGAGGGAGAGGTTCGAGAGCTGGCACAGACGTTCGATTCGAGGGGGACGTTTTACTGTACCTGCGCGTTGGTGTCGAGGGTGGGAACATGGTATCGGTATCAAGGGTGTGAAATGGGTATCGAGGGCGTGCGTGTGAGCGTGAGAGTTGAGGCAACGTTGAGGCCTTGAGGGCAAAAGAAGACACGCATATGCGCCACGAGAGTGGTGTCGAAGC
The DNA here is from genome assembly GCA_022376525.1 of Russula vinacea. Lineage (NCBI taxonomy): Eukaryota > Fungi > Basidiomycota > Agaricomycetes > Russulales > Russulaceae > Russula > Russula vinacea. The sequence goes on along the minus strand of WTXL01000248.1, from coordinate 25,536 downwards.
CAGAAGCCGTCAGCAAAAGTAAAACAGTTGCAGTGGGGATTTACATACCTGATGGTTAATGGGCATGCTGCGCAGGCGTGGGCATGGACGAAGGGTAAAGCAGGGGTACGAGAGTGACAAGGCATCGGCGAGTAAGTCCCCTCCCACTCACCTTTGAGGCGAGCGCGAGAAAACCCTCCGGCTCACGTTACTGTAAGGGAGGGGTGGCGACTTGGTGTGAGAGGCTGAGAGAGCGAGCAAGGGAGAGTGGCAACAGGGGACTAGCCAACTAGCGTTAACGTGCCCCTGCGCTGCGCAAGCTGTCAGCGTTGTCAGTAGGCGCGTCGTTCCGCGTTCCGTTCCATACAGTATCGGTCGCCAGGGTCGCCATCAGTCGATAGCCTCTCGCCCTTTCAGATCTCAACGCTGGCCATGCCTCAGACTCGCCCCAATGCTTGCTCCCTCTTCCAACGTTCACTCGGTCTTCAATGCCGCCTTGGACCCATATGAGAAGAAGACAAAATCAAGCTTTTCACTTTCACACACACATCCCCTTTCCGCCTAATTACAGTCCTGGGACTCGCCCTAGCTGACTAGCGCTCCCCCTGCCCATGGGTCTAAGCTGTCAGCGCTTTCAGCAGGCACGCGGCGTCCCATTCAATATTAATTGCCATCAGTCGGACAAAACACAAGACCAAATGTTCCCTCTCTTCACCTTCTCTCGCCCCTCAACACCAGCCATGCCTCAGACTCACCCCAATGTTTCCTCCTTCTCCAACTTTCAATCGGTCTTCAATGCCGCTTTGGACGCGTATCAGAAGAAGACAAAAACCAAGCTTCTCACACATCCCCTTTTCACCCAGTTACAGTCCTGCGACTCGCCCACCGCCATTTTATCTGTTCTGGAAGGCCTCATCCAGCAATTTGATCGCCGTCGCAGGAGCGATGAGAGGTTAAAAAATTGGCTGAACCCAACAATCAATGTTCTCTACGCATTCTCGTCTATTATCGGCCAAGGAGCTGGCCTTGTCAGTCTTTTAATTGAATACCTTCATAGAATCTGATCCGATTGTGATTGTCAGGTATTCCCACCGCCAACCATGATCTTTTCTGGTATCGGCGTGCTTCTTTTGGTGAGCATCATCCTCGACCTCTGCGTGTGGGCGCTGTGGGCTATAATGACACCGGCATTTTATTAGGCAGCCAAAGATCTTGATGCGAGCCAAGATGTGCTTATTGACATCTTCGTGCGCATCGAGGGATTCTTCATGCGTCTTGAGTCATATACGGAAGTGCGACCAACTGGGGTGATGACTTACGTGATTGTGAAGATCATGACAGAGGTGCTTTCTATTCTCGCGATCGCTACAAAGGAATCAAACAAGGTCGATCAGTGAGTCGATCGACATCCATAAATCGCTCTTCGCTTACCTTTTCAGAAACATTCTTCAAGAATCTTTTCGGCAAGAAGGATATTGAGGATGCGCTGAAGAAGCTGGATGCACTCACAATGGAAGAGGCTCGGATGGCGATCGCGGAAACGTTGAAGGTCGTTAACAGGGTCGACATCAAAGTTGACAAGGTAGACGAGAAACTGGCAAGGTGGACGTGACAGTCATCACAGTGGAAAACAAAGTTGACAACGTAGACAACAAAGTCGACAACGTAGATCACAAAATCGACAAGGTGGACGACAAAGTTGACAAGGTGGATGACACAGTCGGCAGAATGGACGACACAATCAGCAGGGTGGATGATAAAGTAACCGTGCTCTTTGACGGTGAGCAAAATCGCTTTCTCTGATTATCTACGCTTTCCTGAACATGCATGTTACAGCAAACGAGCGAGAGAATTGCAAAACTGGCTCTCTCCTCCTGATCCCTCGACAAATCATAATATCGCACGCAAGGCCCACCACAAGGGAACAACGTCCTGGTTCTTCCAAGGTAGTATCTTCAAACAGTGGATGTCGTCTCCTCTCTTATGGGTGCATGGCAAACGTACGTCCGTTTTCCTCTCTGCTGCTCCACACAGTCTCCGCACACCCGACTGACTCCCATCTTTGTAGCGGGCTCGGGTAAAAGCGTCTTATGGTTTGTTATTTCTACCATCGTTGCCTTCATCCGCTCAGAATATCGCACAGCTCTGGGGTAATTGAAGACATCAAGACCCAACACGAAGCCGGATCGGCAATCATGGCTTATTTTTATTGCGACTTCCGCAATGAAAATAAGCACAACTGCCGTGGCCTCGTCCTCTCTATCATCTCTCAGCTATGCGCTCAGTCCGATCTTTGTTGCGAAACACTTTCTCGCGTTTACTTGGAACACAACAATGGCATACAAAAACCCAGTGACGAAAGTTTGACAAAATGCCTGATGGAGATGGTCTCGCTGCCGTTTAAAGGCCCCATTTACCTCATCGTGGATGCACTTGACGAGTGTCCCAACAACTCCGGCTTGCCAACCCCAAGAGAAGAGGTCCTCGATCTTATCGACAATCTTGTTCGCTTGCGCCTCTCAAACCTACACATTTGTGTCACAAGTCGACCCGAGATCGACATACAATTTGCTCTCGAGCCTTTGACGACTCTCCGCGTGTCCCTTCATAACCAAAGTGGACAAAAGGAAGACATCGTGAATTATGTCAGCTCCGTTGTTCATTCGGACAAGAAGATGCGGAGATGGCGCGAGGAGGACAGGAACCTCGTCATTGAGACACTCTCCGAGAGAGCGGATGGGATGTATGGCATCTTCCTCCATGCATCGACAAGGTCTCATGTTTATGTTTTCACAGGTTCCGGTGGGTGTACTGCCAGCTGGAAGCGCTGCGGCACTGTCTTCCGCCAAGTGTTGGGAGTCTTCTCGAAGAATTGCCCGAAACGCTGGACGAGACGTACGAGCGGGTATTACGGGAGATCAATAAGGCAAATCGAGAGTATGCCCGTCGTCTCCTGCAATGTCTCACCGTCGCGCTTCGGCCTTTGCGCGTCGAAGAACTCGCAGAGGTCCTCGCAATCGACTTTAATGCACCATCCCACGGAGGAATTCCACAGTTGAACACAAATTGGCGGTGGGCGGATCAGCACCAGGCCGTTCTGTCGACGTGCTCCAGTCTTATTGCTATCGTCGACGATGGGGATTCTAGAGTGGTGCAATTTTCGCACTTTTCGGTTAAGGAGTACCTCACCTCAGATCGACTGGCCCTTTCAAGCGGGGATGTCTCTCGGTATCACACCGTTCTCGAGCCCGCACATACAATCCTTGCGCAGGCCTGCCTCGGCGTTCTTCTCCGTTTGGACGATCGCGTTAACGAGGATAATGCCGATGACATTCCTCTTGTCAAGTACGCTGCCCAATACTGGTTCGATCATGCACAGTTCGAGAAGGTGGCTTCGCGGATACAAGATGCGATGGAATACTTCTTTGATGCGGACAAACCACATTGGGCGGCTTGGTGCCGGGTGCAAATGGTGGACAAATTGTGGTTGGATTTCGGACCCGATGGGTCACAGGACGGCTTCCCGTTATACTACGCGTCACTTGGGGATTCTATGCCCTGGCAGAACTCCTCATCGGCAAGCACCCGGGGCATATAAACGCAAGGAGTGGTCGGATGGTGGTTCCATTGCTGGCCGCATTGAGCGGGAAACATTTCAATGTCGCAGAGCTACTGCATCGGAATGGTGCGGACGTCAATGTTCGCGACCGTTATGAAGACACGCCAGTATGTGAAGCGAGCTGGGCTGGATTTTCGGACATCGTGCGATGGCTGCTCAATCACGGGGCGGATGCAAATGCCCACGGTTCTCACAGCCGACCTCCACTTATTCTTGCGGCCGACTTCGGACACCTCAAAATAGTTCGGATGCTACTCGAGCACAATGCCGATGTCCACATCCGGAATCATGATGGAAGGACTTCGATGCACGCTGCAACATGTCCGGATTTCCATCGTGATCAGGTCGATATTATGCAGGTACTGTTGGAGCATGGTGCGATTGTAGATGCCGAGGACAACTTGGGTAGGACCCCATTGCAAGTAGCGTTGGAGAAGAAACGTGACGACATTGTGACATGGTTGAAGGAGCATGGTGCTACACGGTGAAATGGAGCATTCAGAAGGGTACTTCACAGGTATCTATTCGTTGATGGCAGAGGATAGGTACTGTACCGTGGTAGTTACAGTATTTTGAGAATATGTACAACATGATGGAATCTGACACGCGTGAGACAACATAAAGCACTTATCGCAGGTTGGCGTGGTGGTTATCGACCACGGTCATCGACAAGAGATCAGATGACACGGGATGTGACTGGGCTGAGAGGAGCAGGGTGTAAAGGCGTCTGCGCCATGCATTTTGGAATCGGTCACAAGAACATCTTCCTTTTCTCGATTTCGATAACGTGGTTGAACTAAATGCCGTAGCCTTGAACGTCTCCACCAATGTTCTCCTATCTCAACTGCGCCAAAAATGTCACGAGATCCATGAAGAATTGGTACTTCAATTGGATGGCGAAAGGAGCCCTTTCATGAAGTCCATGAAGTCGTCAGCCGACACCCATCTGGTGCTGGATGACGCTGCCTACGCAGCGTCGCATGTTCTCACAAGGAGAAGGGGCTGCAACGAGTTCCCCACGCCGCCCACGATCGACGCAATTGGTTTGAATGGTTTTGCCAAATGGTGCCCCAGATCCAACCGACTCGGTTCAATCCATAAGTTCATACTAGGTGGCATCGGCTAGAAGGGGTTCTGACTCGCCAAGGGTAACGAATTTCTCCTGTCCTGCAGTCGTCGCCTGCAGGGTCACATACTGTATGGCGTTCAATCTGCGTGAAAACTATGTCGCCAGCTGTTCCGTCTGCATCAAACTTTAGAGCGGAGCGAACAGAGAGGCAAGCCAGAGAACCAGACAGGCCTGACCGATCATCGACCATCGAGCATCCTTGAGAAGCACAGCTTCCCCTTGAGGGCCTTCACGAAGCCCATAAAGCCCAGTCTCGTCTTGTCGTCCATGGCGTCCCAACGTGAGCCGAACCTACTCGGGTACTAGGAAGTAAGCTGCTCGTTAGTAAAGGGGTAACCGAAGTGGACATACAGCTGACGACCGACGGTCGAGATGAGAAATCCAGCACCACTTGATCCAACGTGACAGCCGCCGCCGGCGAAGCGTGCGCAGTGTCATCGAAACATATCTCCGTAATTGGATCTAGGGAGTCATCTCGAACCCGGTTTGAAGAAAGAATAGATGAAATCTTCGCACTGTTGAAAGAAACAGCGAGAAGATAGTCTGGTTGGAGATCCGTCGAAAAATACGACACAATTCCAAGAACAAATTCCACCACACTTTGGGTGGGTTGTCCACTGATGTTATGAGCGTCGTCAAGGCCGTCGTGACCTTTCAAATCAGTCCAGCTTGTTAAGTACTATTTCTAAAAACTTTGAGAGTCTTCCCCCTGCGTCTTCAATTCCAGCCCCTACGGGTTTTTAGAAATGTGCTGGAGACTGCAACCCTCTGGTTCCTCAGGCGGAGATATGAAAAATCTGAGACAAATCGCCAGTGAATTGGTGAAATTTGATCGGGTAATTGAATAGCCATAGGTTTATGATACCTATATGGATTTTATTTGGGACGAAGACGTTGCGGAATGAATTAATGAATCCCCGTTAACATCACCAAACAAGCGAGTCACGTGCCTGTAGCGCGCGGGCGCAGGTGTGCGTCGTTCCATATCGGTCACCATCAGTGGGACAGAACACGAGGCCGCAGTGCTCCCTCTCTGCCATTCACCAGCTTCTTTCTCGCCTTCTCAACACAACCATGTCCCAGATTTCCCCCAATGCTTCCTCCTCCTCCTCCTCCAACTTTCAATCGGTCTTCAATGCCGCCTTGGATGCGTATGAGAAGAAAACAAACACGAAGCTTCTCACACATCCCCTTGCCGCTCAGTTACAGTCCTGCGACTCGCCCACCGCCATTTTATCCGTTCTGCAAGACCTCATCCAGCAATTTGATCGCCGTCGCAGTAGCGATGAGAGGTTAACAAGTTGGCTGAACCCTACCGTCAATGTCCTCTATGCATTCTCATCCACTATCGGTCAGGGAGTTGGTCTTGTCAGTCTTTTAATTGAATATCTTATAATCCGTAATCTGATCGTGATTCCTCAGGTATTCTCGCAAGCCAGCGTGGTCTTTTCTGCTATCGGCATGCTTCTTTTGGTGAGCATCATCCTCGATCTCTCTGTGTGGGCGCTGTGGGCTATAATGACACTGAGATTTATTAGGCAGCTAAAGATGTAGATGCAAGCCAAGATGTGCTTATTGACATCTTTGTGCGCATCGAGGGATTCTTCCAGCGTCTTGAGTCATACACGGAAGTACGACCAACTGCGGTGATGATATATGTGACTGTGAAGATCATGACAGAGGTGCTTTCGATTCTCGCGATCGCCACAAATGAGATCAAACAAAGTCGATCGAGTGAGTCGATCGACATCCATAAATTGGTCTTCGCTTACCTTTTTCAGAAACATTCTTCAAGAAGCTTTTCGGCAAGAAGGATATCGAGGATGCGCTGAAGAAGCTGGATACTCTTACGATGGAAGAGGCTCGGATGGCGATCGCGGAAACATTGAAGGTCACTATTAGGTCGACATCAAAATTGACAAGGTAGACGACACAGTCAATAGGTGGACGACACAGTCATAGGATGGACGACACAATCAACAAGATGGATGACAAAGTCAACAACGTAGATGACAAATCGACCAGGTGGATGACAAGGTTGATAAGGTGGACGACACAGTCAACAGGGTGGATGATAAAGTAACTGTGCTCTTTGACGGTGGGCGAAATCCCTTTCTCTGCTTATTTACGCTTTCTTGAACATGCATACGACAGCAAATGAGCGGGAGAAATTGCAAAACTGGCTCTCTCCTCCTGATCCCTCAACAAATCATAATATTGCACGCAAGGTCCACCACAAGGGAACGACGTCCTGGTTCTTCCAAGGCAGTATATTCAAACAGTGGAAGTCGTCTCCTCTCCTATGGATTCATGGCAAACGTACGTCCCTTTTCCCCTCTACTCCACGTACCCCACTGACTCTCATCTTTGTAGCAGGCTCGGGTAAAAGCGTCTTATGGTTTGTTATTTCCTACCATCGTTGCCTTCATCCGCTCACATTACCGCACAGCTCTGGGGTAATTGAAGACATCAAGGCCCAACGCGAAGCTGGATTAGCAATGATGGCTTATTTTTATTGCGACTTCCGCAATGAAAATAAGCAGAACTGCCGTAGCCTCGTCCTCTCTATCATCTCTCAGCTATGCGCTCAGTCCAATGTTTGTTGCGACACACTCTCTCGCGTTTACTGGGCACACGACAAGGGCGCACAAACACCCAGTGACGAAAGTTTGACAAAATGCCTGACAGAGATGATCTTGCTTCCAGATCAAGGCCACATTTACCTTATCATGGATGCACTTGATGAGTGTCCGAACAATTCGGGCTTGCCAACCCCAAGAGAAGAGGTCCTCGATCTTATCGACAATCTTGTTGGTTTGCGCCTCCCAAACCTACACATATGTGTCACTAGTCGACCCGAGATTGACATACAATCTGCTCTTGAGCCTTTAACGACACTCTGCGTGTCCCTTCATAACCAAAGTGGACAAAAGGAAGACATCGTGGATTATGTCAGTTCTGTTGTTCATTCGGACAAGAAGATGCGGAGATGGCGCGAGGAGGACAGGAACCTCGTCATCAAGACTCTCTCCGAGAGAGCGGATGGGATGTAAGGTGCCCTCCTACATGCGTCGACAAGGTCTCATGTTTTCACAGGTTCCGGTGGGTGTACTGTCAGCTGGAAGCGCTGCGACACTGTCTTCCGGCAAGTGTTGGGAGTCTTCTCGAAGAATTGCCCGAAACGCTAGACGAGACGTACGAGCGGGTATTACGGGAGATCAACAAGGCAAATCGGGAGCATGCCCGTCGTCTCCTGCAATGTCTCACCGTCGCGCTTCGGCCGTTGCGCGTTGAAGAACTCGCAGAAGTCCTCGCTATCGACTTTAATGCACCATCCCATGGAGGAATTCCACAGTTGAATACAAAATGGCGGTGTGCGGATCATCACCAGGCCGTTCTGTCGACATGCTCCAGTCTTATTGCAATTGTCGATGATGGGGGTTCCAAAGTGGTGCAATTTTCGCACTATTCAGTCAAGGAATACCTCACCTCAGATCGACTGGCCCGTTCAAGCGTGGATGTCTCCCGGTACCACATCGTTCTCGAGCCTGCACACACAATCCTTGCGCAGGCCTGCCTCGGCGTTCTTCTCCGTTTGGACGAGTATAATGTCAATGGCATTCCTCTTGTCAAGTACGCTGCTCAATATTGGGTCGACCATGCACAGTTCGAGAAGGTGGCTTCACGGATACGAGACACGATGGAATATTTCTTTGATGCGGACAAACCACATTGGGAAGCTTGGTGCCAGGTGCAAATGATAGACAAAAAGTGGTTGGACTTCAATCTCGAGGATTTAAAGGATGGCTTCCCGTTATACTATGCGTCACTTGGGGATTCTATGACCTTGCAGAACACCTCGTTGGCAAGCATCCGGAGCATATAAATGCAAGGGGTGGTCGGATGGGACTCCATTGGTGGCTGCATTGAGTGGGAAACATTTCGAGGTCGCAGAGCTACTGCATCGGAATGGTGCGGACGTCGATGTTCGAGACCAGCATGGCGGTACAATACTGCGTGAAGCATGCGGGCTGGAGTTCCGGACATCGCGCAATGGCTGCTCAATCATGGTGCGGATGTGAATGCCCAGGGCGATGGGAACTGGGCTCCACTTATTATTGCGATCTACTACGGACGCCTCAAAGAAGTTCAGATACTACTTGAGCACAATGCCGATATCCGCATCCAGTGTCGTTCTGGAACTGGAAAGACTCCATTGCACGCAGCAGCCGATCCGCAATCCCGTCGTGATCAGGCCGATATTATGCAGGTACTGTTGGACCATGGTGCGATTATAGATGCCGAGGACTACGAGGGTAGGACCCCATTGCAACTGGCGTTGAACAACGGATACGACGACATTGCGACATGCTTGAAGGAGCACGGTGCTACGCGGTGAAATGGAGCATCCAGACCGGTATTTCATAGGTATCTATTTATTGATGCTATAAGGGGCAGAGGATAGGTACTGTACCGTAATAGTTACTGTTTAGTGGTGCCAGTAGTTTGAGAATGAGTACAACGCGACGGACTCGGACACGTGAGACAACCCAAAGCACTCAACAGAGGTTGGAGTGACGGTTATCCACTACTGTCAGCAACAAGATTAGACGATACGGGAAATGACTCGGCTGTATAACAGAGGAGACAAAGGCGACTACGCTACACATTTTCGAATCATCAAAGCCACCTTTATTACAGTGCCAAAGGACATACGATACACAACTCATTTCTCACTAGACCTCACCCGTCTCAGACCAGATCACGCACTACTACACAACAGATCCGCCACTTCCCTCACCAACGCCCGGATCTCCCTCTTCCACACATTCAGCGTTCCGTCTTCCGCCAGCTTGCCCTTCAACGTCTCCCCACCTGAAAAACGCTCAGCAAAGGCACCAGCTCATCTTCATAGAAAGGCGATAGTCGAATCAAGAATGCCAACATCGCCGTCAGTCGATGAACTAAGTGAAGCCAGAAATGAAGAAATTCAGCATCATCGACTCTTTGGGCCCATCCGTGATCGAAATCGTGGACGGCGGCGACCACAAGGGAATCGATAACTCACCCGCATCCTCGCTCTCTTCCTCGCCGGCGAGAGCCTCTGCAACGCACTCTCCGTCCTCTTCGTCTGCCCGGGTCCCATTCACCACCTCTCCCCCCTTGATCCTAGCAACCCAGCCCTTCTGCACCCAAGCACCGACATTGAATGCCAGGCTCGCAGCCGCCATGCGTACAAGTCGACCCTCATGAAGGAGCGTCTGTTGGTGATGGTCTGTACAAGCACGCCCGTGAGCGCCGCCCTCACCTTCGGGAATGTGGCGTGCCGAGGGGCATTCGTTGTCAGACACAGCAGTGTAAAGAGCGTCGCGCGGGGATGACGGGACCAATTCGCTGTTTGCTGCCAGTACTTTGACAAGCGGCGTCAGCGTGACTTGGGCAATTGTTGGTTCGAGGATGGCGAGACGCCAGACGTCAAAGAGCGGGAACATTGGAAGCGGCCGGCAGATCTGCGACTAATACGGCTATTGTCCGCCCGAAAGCAGAGACTATTGCACAGCTAGTTGGAGCTTTCGATTTCTCTGGGCGCTGTTTGAACCGGGGAAATATCTCCTACGCCAGGTCGCCCTTGATCTTGATGGAATTTGCCAGAGGGCACGCGATCTACGAAGGACACAAGTTTATCATGCATCGTGTCAAAGCTTGGGAATTGCGCGAACAAGATGGGTTCGGTGGGGGCAGCGGAAATAGACGGTCCAATGACACGTGAGGGTGAGCTGTGAGGATGGATCAAGACCATATTGCTCGTCGCTCACACGAGCAAAAAATCAACCTGAGGGAATGCTTGGTAGAGAAGAAGGACTACCTGCGTACGCAATTCCGGCGCATTCACATTCTTCAATTTATATGAGCGAGAATTTGCCGAGAAAACACTCCCCATCAGCCATATAAAAAAGTCGAGACCGAAACCCCACACCCACCTTCTTCGCATCCAAAAAAAAGCCGAACGTCAGCGTCGCAGTGACGCCACACTCACGCGCGACCACCGAACCCATCCAGACGCCTAGATCGACCTTAACTAACGCGACCTGCAGCTGGCCCTCCGGCGCCTCCGCCTTCCCTCGTCCCTTCAACCGCGCGAGCTCCTCAAATACCAGCTCAATCATCCTGCATGGCGGGCACGTCGCGGACGTGAAAATAGCGACGACGGCGCGATAGGAGCCCAGCAGACTGCGGAACGATGCTGGATTTGTCGACGGGTGAATCACCGTTGCCAAGTGCGCCTGCGGCGCTCGTCAAGGGCGTGCCGTAGCCCGAATCCGGCGCGAGTGCTGGGCCTGTAGCGCGATTGGAGGCGGATTGTAGGAGGGAGGAGGAGGAGAGAGGGACCGTGACGGTTGGTTGCTGGGGCTGGGGTCTGGCTGGCGGGGTGGTAGTTTGTTGAATGATGACCGATCTATGGTAGGGCGCTGTGCTGTGCCGGAAGGTGTCGAAAGGAAGTCGGCGGGTAGATCTAATTGTGTAAATGTCTGTTTAGCGATGGGAGGCTAAAACAGGGAAGAGACAAGGAGGATGAGAAGGGAGAAGAGCACGAGAAACGCAATGCGCCTTTGATTCATGAGAGTAAAGAAACACGATGCAGTTGCACACTGGTGGTCAATTACCCAAGAGATGATATTGGGGACGAGGTGAGTGCGGCAAGAGCCTTGTCAGGAGAAAACATACCTTGTTGGCAGTATAGTGGCCCCTCATTTCCGCGGGGTACTCCCGAAGACTTGCCTATCGAACAGTCTCGCCATGTCTATGGACCTGTAAGGTTGGCCATGCTGGCTGGACGTTAGCATCGTATGACATGAATCGTAGCGAGAGAACACACATGTGAATGTTTAGGTGTCATCACTCAAATGCCCCATCAATAGAATATTTGTTTGTAAGGAGACGACGGAGGTATTTCTGGCAGCGACGCGTGACAGACCCACGAGACCGCAAGAACAAGTTTACGTATACGGCGACATGTGACGGTGCTTGGCAGTGGTCATCGGCATTCACCGCGTCTTGGTCTGGCTTTTTTTGTGCCCCTGGCCGACTTCATCTTTTGAGCAGCTCCCTGCTGGTCTCGAAGAATATGCTCATACACTATTCCTCGGTTTCGGTCTCCAGGTCGGTTCCGACTTCTACTTCTCGTTTACAGTAAACCCTCTGAACTCGCCTACCTCGTGAACTCCCTGCCGCATGCGACCACCTTCTCTACACGTTCAGTTTGTCTCTAACGACTCCACGCGTTTTCCTGAGAGTCGGCTTTCGTCCAGCACCTTCGCGTTCACAAATGGGACCTGTTACACCGGATGCACATCATTGAGGGATGTCATCGCCTGTCCGAGCTCCTGTGGTACAGTACCTGCAACCGTTCCCTTTCTGGTCTCAACTCATTGCCATCCCGGTATTCTCGGTTCTCAGTTCCTTGGACAACTTACAGCCCTTGCGATCCTGGAACCTGGTCGTGATCGTTGTCATTTCGTGCATCTCGTTTGCCGCAAAAAATACTGCGATCCACGTCATTTTTAATGGATTGGATGTGGTATCCGTGAAAGGTGCCTTTGTTGTAGGACTTCTGTGGAACGTCTACTCACGCCAATTCGGAGGTGCCGCCTTTGCGGCGATGGTTGTTGATGTGCTATTTCTAGTTCCGGTCCGATGTCATTATTATCCGAGGTCAGGGCGAGTCATTCTATTAGCTGTGGTGTAGTCAGGGCTTTTCCAAGCTGGAGGACTCATGCGTCCGGACTCTGGCAGCGGTATTGACATCGACGGTGCCATGATTGCCGTTACCATTTGTATAACTGTGGACTGTTTATGGGCCGGGCGCTCGTATATGCGTTCGAGTCACGGCATAACGCAGTAATCTTTCCATTCTGATCCTAATCCTGCTCTATCTCTGTATCCTCGTTCTGGGCACTCACATCATGTTGTAATGTCGTCCCGTTCTGTATCTGTTTCTTACGTGACGAGTTATTGTTGTTGACACTGGTACAATGTCCGTCAACACACGAATAACGCACTGATGAAGACACCGTGGTATGGTCCCAGATCAAATATATTTCATTCTAGGACAGTTAACACTATTAGGTCGCCACATTCGCCCCGTCGTCAGCGCCTGTTAGGGAGATGAGCGCTGAGCATTAAAGCCATTAAAGCTTGAGGCGTGAAAAGAGTCTACAAGGGCAGCCAAATGCCCACCAAACTTGATATGGTTTCTGCAAGTGAGTCCATGAGTCCATGAAGCCAAGTAGACGGGCACGGTTGGGACCGGGAGTGGACCGGGTCGCACTTGTTTCATCCTCGTAAACCGAGTGATGTAGGTGTCAAGAAAGGAGTCCAGGCCGCAACGTCAACTTGAGGGGTCCAAAACATGACGCTGCATGACGCCTCGGATCGTTGTCTAGGCAGGGAGGTCGAGCCTCATGCGTCCACTTCCGCCAAAGCTCCACCGAGCGAGTGGCCGATCGACTCGGACTTTTGAGGAGTCACACAACAGATGATCCGAAGGGTTAAAGAACGCTTGATCAATCCCTTGACCTCTCGGTCCTGTCGTTTTTTTTGCGCCCGGTTGAAAAACCCAAGTGGACCTGGACCGCTCTCGGACATCGGGAGTCGACTAGAATGGTCATTTTGTCGAATTTAGCGTTGGTCTTGGCCTTGGCGCGGAGGGTATAAGATTGGCAGACATATTTCTAATCACCGAGCTACAGCCGGACCAAGACCTGGGCAGAGGAGAAAAGCACGTATAATGTGATTGCTGGTCAGATTGAAAACTCGCAGCGGATGTGGCGACGGCGTTACAACCGGGAGGTCCGGGCCGAGCACAGCATGGATTGTCCGAGTCAGCGCTGCGTCGTTCCACCGTCAGTCGGACAGCAGTCGGACAGAACACGAGGCCTCAGTGCTACCTCTCTGCCGTTCACAAACTTCGCCCTCTGACACAAGCCATGTCCCAGATTTGCCCCGATGCTTCCTCCTCTTCTAACTTTCAGTCGGTCTTCAATGCCGCCTTGGACGCGTATGAGAAGAAGACAAAAACCAAGCTTCTCACACATCCCCTTGCCGCCCAGTTACAGTCCTGCGACTCGCCCACCGCCATTTTATCTGTCTTGCAAGACCTCATCCAGCAATTTGATTGCCGACGCAGGAGCGATGAGAGGTTAACAAATTGGCTGAACCCTACAGTCAACGCCGTCTATGCATTCTCGTCCACTGTCGGTCAGGGAGTTGGTCTCGTCAGTCTTTAATCAGATATATTCCTATAATCTGTGATCCAATCGTGATTCCTCAGGTATTCTCGCAAGCAAGCGTGATATTTTCTGCTATCGGCATTCTTCTTTTGGTGAGCATCATCCTCGATCTCTCTGTGGGCGCTGTGGCTATAATGACACTGAGATTTATTAGGCAGCTAAAGACGTAGACGCGAGCCAAGATGTTCTTATTGACATCTTTGTGCGCATCGAGGGATTCTTCCAGCGTCTTGAGTCATACACGGAAGTGCGACCAACTGCGGTGATGACCTACGTGATTGTGAAGATCATGACAGAAGTGCTTTCTATTCTCGCGATCGCCACAAAGGAGATCAAACAAGGTCGATCAAGTGAGTTGATCAACATCCATAAATCGCTCTTCGCTTACCTTTTTCAGAAACATTCTTCAAGAAGCTTTTCGGCAAAAAGGATATCGAGGATGCGCTGAAGAAGCTGGATACTCTGACAATGGAAGAGGCTCGGATGGCGATCGCGGAAACTTTGAAGGTCACTAACAAGGTCGACATCAAAGTTGACCAGGTGGACGATAAGGTTGACAAATTGGACGACAAAGTGGACAAGGTGGACGAGACAGTCAACAGGGTGGACGACAAAGTTGACGAAGTTGACAACAAAGTTGACAAGGTGGACGATACAGTAAACAGAGTCGACGACACAGTCAACAGGGTGGATGATAAAGTAACCGTGCTCTTTGACGGTGGGCAAAACCCATTCCCTTGCTGATTTACGCTTTCTCAAACATGCATGCGACAGCAAACGAGCGAGAGAAGTTGAAAATCTGGCTTTCTCCTCCTGATCCCTCGATAAATCATAATATCGCACGCAAGGCCCACCACAAGGGAACAACGTCATGGTTCTTCCAAGGCAGTATTTTCAAACAGTGGAAGTTGTCTCCTTCTCTCTTGTGGGTCCATGGCAAACGTATGTTCCAACTCCTCTTCAATGCTCGCACACCTACTGACTCCGATCTTTGTAGCGGGCTCAGGAAAAAGCGTCCTGTGGTTTGTTATTTCCTACCATTGTTGCCTGCGTCCACTCAGATTATCGCACAGCTCTGGGGTAATTGAAGACATCAAGGCCCAACGCGAAGCTGGATCGACAATCATAGCTTATTTTTATTGTGACTTCCGCAATGAAGATAAGCAGAACTGCCGTAGCCTCGTCCTCTCTATCATCTCTCAGCTATGTGCTCAGTCCGATCTTTGTTGCGACACACTCTCTCGCGTTTACTTGGCACACGACAAGGGCGCACAAAAACCCAGTGACGACACTTTAGCAAAATGCCTGACGGAGATGGTTTCGCTTCCGGCTCAAGGCCCCATCTACCTCATCGTGGATGCGCTTGACGAGTGTCCCAACAATTCCGGCTTGCCAACCCCAAGAGAAGAGGTCCTGGATCTTATCGACAATCTTGTTGGTTTGCGCCTCCAAACCTACACATTTGTGTCACGAGTCGACCCGAGATCGACATACAAACTACTCTCGAGCCTTTGACGACCCTCCGCGTGTCCCTTCATAACCAAACTGGACAAAGGGAAGATATCATGGATTATGTCAGTTCTGTTGTTCATTCCGACAAGAAGATGCGGAGATGGCGTGAGGAGGACAGGAACCTCGTCGTCGAGACGCTCTCCGAGAGAGCGGATGGGATGTAAGGTGTCCTCCTACATGCCTCGACAAGGTCTCATGTTTTCACAGGTTCCGGTGGGTGTACTGCCAGCTGGAAGCGCTGCGGCACTGTCTTCCGCCAAGTGTTGGGAGAATTCTCGAAGAATTGCCTGAAACGCTAGACGAGACGTACGAGCGGGTATTACGGGAGATCAATAAGGCAAATCGGGAGCATGCCCGTCGTCTTCTGCAATGTCTCACTGTTGCGCTTCGGCCGTTGCGCGTTGAAGAGCTTGCAGAGCTTCTCGCGATCGACTTTGATGCCCCCGCCCAGGGAAGATTTCCACAGTTGAACGCAAATTGGCGTTGGGCGGATCAACACCAGGCCGTTCTGTCGACGTGTTCCAGTCTTATTGCAATCGTCGATGATGGGGATTCCGAAGTGGTGCAATTCTCGCACTTTTCGGTCAAGGAATACCTCACCTCAGATCGACTGGCCCGTTCAAGCGTGGATGTCTCCCGGTACCACATCGTTCTCGAGCCTGCACATACAATCCTAGCGCAGGCCTGCTTGGGCGTTCTTCTTCGTTTGGACGATCGCGTTAACAAGGGTAATGTTGGTGACATTCCTCTTGTCGGATACGCTGCCCAATACTGGTTCGACCATGCACAGTTCGAGAAGGTGGCTTCACGGATACGAGACACGATGGAATATTTCTTCGATGCGGACAAACCACATTGGGCAGCTTGGTGCCGGGTACAAATAATAGACGGACCGTGGGTGTCGTTCACACCCGGGAAGTTACAGGATGCCTTCCCGCTATACTATGCGTCACTTGGGGGATTCTATGACCTGGCACAACACCTCATTGGCAAACATCCGGAGCACATAAATGCAATGGGTGGTCAAATGGGGACTCCATTGGTGGCTGCATTGCGCGGAAAACATTTCGAGGTCGCAGAGCTACTGCACCGGAATGGTGCAGACGTCGATGTTCGCGACAGTGCGGAAGACACGCCACTGTGTGAAGCATGTCGAGCTGGAGTTCCGGACATCGTGCAATGGCTGCTCAATCACGGTGCGAATGCGAATCCCCAGGGGTGTCAGCACCAGCTTCCACTTTATCTTGCGGCCTATTTCGGAGACCTCAGAGATGTTCAGATACTGCTTGAGCACAATGCCGATACCCACATCCGGAATAATTCTGGAGAAACTCCGTTGCACGCGGCAGTAAGTCCGAATTACCGTCGTGATAAGGCCGATATTATGCAGGTACTGTTGGACCATGGTGCGATTATTGACGCCGAGGACAACAAGGGTAGGACCCCATTGCAGATAGCGTTGGAGGAGGGATGCGACGACATTGCGACATGGTTGAAGGAGCATGGTGCTACGCGGTGAAATGGAGCATCCTGACGGGTATTTCATACGTACATATTCCTTAACGCTATATGGGGCAGAGAATAGGTACTGTACCATACTAGATACTGTTCAGTGGTGCCAGTACTTTGACAATATATACAACGTGATGGACTCGCACATGCGCGAGAACCTAGAGCACTCGGTGGATGTAGGCGTGACGGCTATTGACCACGATACGCGAAGTGACTGGGGTATAACAGAGGAGACTAAAGGCGCATGCGCTACGCATTTTCGAATCGATAAACCCACTTTTATTACAGTGCCGAATAGACATAAGATATTCCTCACTAGAACCTCACCCGTCTCAGACCAGATCACGCACTACACAACCGATCCGCCACTTCCCCCACCAACGCCTGATCTCTTTCCGCACCTTCAGCTTTCCGTCATCCGCCAGCTTGCCCTTCAATGTCTCCCCCACGTGCAAAATGCTCAAAGAAAGTCAGCATCATCGACTCTTGGGCCCATCTGTGATCGAAATCACGGACGACGGAGACCACAAGGGAACCGATAACTCAGACCCGCATCCTCGCTCTCTCCTCGCCGGCAAGAGCTTCCACAACGGCGCTCACGAGCTCGACCTCCCACTCTCCGTCCTCTTCGTCTGCCCGAATCCCATCCGCCACCTCTTCCCCCTTATCCTAGCCACCGTCCTTCTGCACCTAAGAACCAACGTTAACGCTAGGCTTGCAGCCGCCACGCGCACAAGTTGATCCTCTTGAAGGAGCCCGTGTTCGTTGTCATGGGCGAGGGGAGGTTCGAGAGCTGGGCAGAGATGATCAATTAGACAACGGTCGAGGGGGACGTTTTGCCTGCGCGTTGGCGTCGAGGGTGGGAACATGGATATCGAGGGCGTGCGTGTGAGCGTGAGAGTTGTGGGCAAAAGAGGACACGCATATGCGCCACGAGAGCGGCGTCGAAGTCAGAAGCCGTCAGCAAAAGCAAAACAGTCGTAGTGGGGATTTACATACCTGATGGTTAATGGGCATGCTGCGCGGGCGTGGGCATGGATGAAGGCTAAAGCAAGGGTACGTGAGTGACAAGGGCATCGGCGAGTAGGTCCTCTCCTACTCACCTTTGAGGCGAGCGCGAGATAACCCTCCGTCTCACGTTTGAGATAAGGGAGGGGTGGCAACTTGGTGAGAGAGGCTGAGAGAACGAGAGAGGAGAGTGGCAACAACGGACTAGCTGATTAGCGCTCCTGCCCCTGCGCTATCAGCGCGGTCGCGAGGTGGCCATCAGTCGGGCCCCTCTCAACACCAGCCATGCCTCAGACTCGCCCCAACGCTCGCTCCTCCTCTTCCAACGTTCACTCGGTCTTCAATGCCGCGTTGGACGCAGGACGCATATGAGAAGAAGACAAATTCACACACACGCTTTCCGCCTACAGTAGTTGCAGTCCTGGGACCTGTAATGGCTGTCCATGTTAGCTGGATGTTAGCCTCGGATTAACACACGAATCGTGACGGTTAGAGAACACACATGGGAATGTACAAACGTCGTCATCTCAATGCCCCGTCCATAGAATGTTAAAGACGACGACAGTGGTATGCCTGGGAGCGACGCGTAAGCCAGTCTTTGCGGGTCACGATTTGTGCTCCGGTTAGTGGTGTGGCACGCCAGTGGGAGACCGGAGACCAGCGCGTGGGCCATCTGTTAGGGTGAGGTAGTGCTCTCAACTTGTAGCTATTAGGAGATGAAAAGGCTGAAGATGAGCTCGGCACGAGCTCGCGAC
The DNA here is from genome assembly GCA_022376525.1 of Russula vinacea. Lineage (NCBI taxonomy): Eukaryota > Fungi > Basidiomycota > Agaricomycetes > Russulales > Russulaceae > Russula > Russula vinacea. Next base: position 6,732 of record WTXL01000248.1, on the reverse strand, counting down.
GGGGTGGCCTCCCAAAGCAAGTGTGGCGGTTGTCGGGCCTGCGAGCACATCACCGATACAAAATCTGAATATTCTGAATCTTGGGTGTCAGCGGAGCAATTTGAAAGGGAAGGGGTTCTTTGAGCCGCCATAGTCCGGATGGTGGCACGAAGAGAAGGATGCGTCACGTGCCGACCTCTCCGCTCAGATAGCACGGGTGTTGCGGGAGTCTCAACTCGTCGCATTCTCAATGCTGAGTTTATCCACCTCCCGAAACATCTCTATCTTGTTGTTCATGGACCCGGAGACGTGTACGATCAAGCTTGACTTGGGAACTTAAAATGCGCATCTGGACTCTGGAGGTGATCGCGACGAGATGAGCGCGAAGCGAGCATCCGATAGCCTTCTGTTCTGCTCATTTCCAACTTAATTTGGACAGACTACGCATTTGCCGTGTCCGCATGATCGATCTTCCCTGAATATGTATGCCGAACGTGCTTGAGTGAGTCGTCCCATATCGACCCCTCCATTCGCTTTCCCCAGAATTAGCAATCGCGGTTTCCGTATTATCCGTCTTTACCCCAACTATCTCATCCGTCAGTGTGCATATCTCTGATTTGTGCCGTATCCAACATCATCTTTCAGTGAGCGGCTCCTGGAGCTGGTCTCAAACAAATTCCTTGCACTGTTCCTCGATTTCGGTCTCCAAATGGTTCTGGCTTCTATTTCTCATTTGAGCCCTCTGAACTAGAAATTGGACGCGCTTCCCTGGAGTCAGCGCTAGTCGTGCTTCGGCACCTTCGCTTGAAGCTTGAAAGATGGGACCTCGCTACACCACTGTAACACCAGATGCACATTACTGAAGGCTTGTTCGAGTCCCTGGTACAGCACCTGCGGCAGGTCCCTTTCTCGTCTTAACCCATTGTCGTCCCGACGGTTTCAGTTCTCAGTTTTGGATTACCTCCGGCCCTAGCGATCCTGTCGTGATGGTTGTCATTTCGTGCATCTCGTTTACAGTGAACAATACTGCGAACCACTTCATTTTGATGATCGGATGTGGTATCGCGATAGGCCCTTCCTGTAGGGTTTCTGGGGAATGTCTACTCACGCCGATTTGGAGATGCAACATGCAACATATGCAACCTTTATGGCGATGGTCGCCGGTGAGCTATTTCTAGTTCCAGATCCGAATCTTTTTTATCCGAGGTCAGGGCGAGCCTTCTAGCTTCTACTTGCTGCGGTGCAGTCTAGGCTTTCCAAGTGGAGGCCTGGAGGGCTCATATTGTCCGGACTCCGGCAGCGGTATTGACATCGGCGGTGGCCCGATTGCCTTTACTATTTGAATAGCTGTGAGCTGTTTTGAACCAGGAGCTCGTATATGCGTTCGATGCGTCGCAAATCAAGAACACATGGCCCAGGTGCATGACCTGACATCTCTCCACCACCCAGGTTTCCGGTGCCTTGACCCTTCTATGAATCCATCAGGCGGTTAGGCGGAACCAACTTTCCACCACACTCGCAGGTTCGCATTTACGGACTACAGGGAGAATATTGTTCACGCTTAAACCACAGCTCTCAGGGCCATGGTCAGGACCTGAAGGCCTGAAGGCCTGAAGCTTGAAGGTGTGAACACCTGGAATATGGAGGGCATTTTTAGTGGGAGCTTCAACAAGTCTTGCTTCGTTCTAAATGCGACCTTCTATTGCCCCTCCAGTCTCTCAAGGAATGGTACTCTCTACGTTCACGTCTTCCACTTCAACGGTAACCATCACCGTGATGTGATTCATATCAGGATTCTGATAGATACCCTAGAAACTGTTGGACCGAGTAGGGACTCATCACCTTGATTTTATCGATCTACCCTCGGATCATTACCTATCATCTGATCATGCCCATCGATCTACCCCTCGCACTCTTCATTGCCCTTCCTGCTGCAACGTACGCAGCTGTGACCACCCGAGACCTCGTGTGCAGCCAGTTCGGAGAGCCTTGTTTCGATTTAACGCCTTTCTGTGCAGCTCCCAACATCGACTGCGTGAATGAAGTACGTATTATAGCGCACTCGCTCTGAGTTAAGTTGGGTGCTGAGCTAAATGCAGCTTTGCCATCAAATCGGAGTCGGCGTCCTCGATTAAAGTAGGAAGGGCGTAAGGGGGAGGTTCATGTCACGATTGTGGCGGGTTTTACATGCCTTCAGGCGTCGCGCCCGTTTTACTCACTTCTAATGATCGTGTTGTCTTCTCGATGTCATCGAACTGTAGATCTGTTCCGATGAATAAGAGTCCCATACCATGCCAATTGCTCAACCACCCCCTCGTGTCCGCGATGAGCTCACAGCAGGCACGGGCCGCACTGCACAAAGACAGATGGTGAAACAGTGATTCAGCGGAGACAAACAGAGGGTGGGACGTCGGTAGCCGAGACTTACGAGTTAATGGCTTCACCACTTCACCATGTGCCATGTCCGCGCGAATCATGCGAGTGAAGAAAGCGCATCGCTGCCCGGCTGAAGTTAAAATAATGTCGATGCAGTGATTGTGAGCCTGAGTTCTTATTCCAAGTTGTTACAATGGGCGGCAAGTGCCTAGGTGTGGCTACCCATGACGACTGAACAACCCTTTATTGGTGACTCTGGTGAGCGCGAGTTCATGCCGAATCGTGCGAGAGTCATATAGAAACGCTGTTAAATTTGACGTTGTTGATAGAGAACAAGGAGGAGACACGGTGTGACGCAGTGATCTTTTCATTCATATCCTATCCTGGTCTATCTCGTTTATGGAACTCTTATCATGGTGTGATCATGAGATGGCTACCCTCTGGTTCCTTAGGTAGAGACATGCAAAATCTGAGACAAATCGTCAGTGAATCGATGGAATTTGATCGGGTAATGCAGTTACTCAGATACAGTATGAATTTGGGACGCATAGAGGTTGTCGCAGCAGTAGCGCGCGTCGAACGAGCGTCGAGCGAGTCACATGCAGCAGGCCGGCGTGCGTCGTTCCATATCGGTCACCATCAGTAGGACAGAACACGAGGCTGCGGCGCTCCATCTCTGCCATTCACCAGCTTCTTTCTCGCCCTCTCAACATAAGCCATGTCCCAGATTCCCCCCAATGCTGCCTCCTCCTCTTCCAACTTTCAATCGGTCTTCAATGCCGCCTTGGACGCGTATGAGAAAAGACAAAAACCAAGCTTCTCACACATCCCTTAGCCGCCCAGTTACAGTCCTGCGACTCGCCACCGCCATTTTATCCGTTCTGCAAGACCTCATCGAACAATTTGATCGCCGTCGCAGGAGCGATGAGAGGTAACAAATTGGCTGAACCCTACCGTCAACGTCTCTATGCATTCTCCTCCACTATCGGTCAGGGAGTTGGTCTCGTCAGTCTTTTAATTGAATATCTTCCTAGAATCTGTGATCCATCATGATCCTCAGGTATTCTCCGCAAACGTCATCTTTTCTGCTATCGGCATTCTTCTTTTGGTGAGCATCATCCTCGATCTCTCCGTGGCGGGGCTACAATGACCTGGATTTTAGGCAGCTAAAGATGTAGACGCAAGCCAAGATGTGCTTATTGACATCTTTGTGCGCATCGAGGGATTCTTCCAGCGTCTTGGTCATACACGGAAGTGCGACCAACTGCCGCGATGAGCGACGTGATGTGAAGATCATTATAGAAGTGCTTTCTATTCTCGCATCGCCACAAAGGAGATCAAGCAAGGTCGATCGAGTGAGTTGATCGACGTCCATAAACTGCTCTTCGCTTACGTTTTCAGAAAAATTCTTGAAGAAGCTTCTCGGCAAGAACAATCTTGAGGATGCGCTGAAGAAGCTGGATCACTTACGATGGAAGAGGCTCGGATGGCGATCGCGGAATCCTTGAACGTCACTAACAGGGTCGACATCAAAGTTGACAAGGTGGACGACACGGTCAACAGTGTCGACAATACAGTCCACAGAATGGACGATACAGTCAACAGGTAGATGATAAAGTAACCGTGCTCTTTGACGGTGGGCAAAACCATTTCCTTGCTGATTTACGCTTTCTCAAACATGCATGCGACAGCAAACGAGCGAGAGAAGTTGAAAACTGGCTCTCTCCTCCTGATCCCTCGATAAATCATAATATCGCACGCAAGGCCCACCACAAGGGAACAACGTCCTGGTTCTTCCAAGGCAGTATTTTCAAACAGTGGAAGTTGTCTCCTTCTCTCTTGTGGGTCCATGGCAAACGTATGTTCCAACTCCTCTTCAATGCTCGCACACCCACTAACTCCATCTTTGTAGCGGGCTCAGGAAAAGCGTCCTGTGGTTTGTTATTTCTACCATTGTTGCCTGCGTCCACTCAGATTATCGCACAGCTCTGGGGTAATCGAAGACATCAAGGCCCAACACGAAGCTGGATCGGCAATCATGGCTTATTTTTATTGTGACTTCCGCAATGAAGATAAGCAGAACTGCCGTAGCCTCGTCCTCTCTATCATCTCTCAGCTATGTGCTCAGTCCGATCTTTGTTGCGACACACTCTCTCGCGTTTACTTGGCACACGACAAGGGCGCACAAAAACCCAGTGACGACACTTTAGCAAAATGCCTGACGGAGATGGTTTCGCTTCCGGCTCAAGGCCCCATTTACCTCATCGTGGATGCGCTTGACGAGTGTCCCAACAATTCCGGCTTGCCAACCCCAAGAGAAGAGGTCCTCGATCTTATCGACAATCTTGTTGGTTTGCACCTCCCAAACCTACACATATGTGTCACGAGTCGACCTGAGATCGACATACAAACTACTCTCGAGCCTTTGACGACTCTCCGCGTGTCCCTCCATAACCAAACTGGACAAAGGGAAGATATCATGGATTATGTCAGTTCTGTTGTTCATTCGGACAAGAAGATGCGGAGATGGCGTGAGGAGGACAGGAACCTCGTCATCGAGACACTCTCCGAGAGAGCAGATGGGATGTAAGGTACTTCCTACATGCGTCGACGAGGTCTCATGTTTTCACAGGTTCCGGTGGGTGTACTGCCAGCTGGAAGCGCTGCGGCACTGTCTTCCGCCAAGTGTTGGGAGAATTCTCGAAGAATTGCCTGAAACGCTAGACGAGACGTACGAGCGGGTATTACGGGAGATCAATAAGGCAAATCGAGAGCATGCCCGTCGTCTCCTGCAATGTCTCACTGTCGCGCTTCGGCCGTTGCGCGTGAAGAACTCGCAGAAGTCCTCGCTATCGACTTTAATGCGCCTACCCACGGAGGAATTCCACAGTTGAACGCAAAATGGCGGTGGGCGGATCATCACCAGGCCGTTCTGTCGACGTGCTCCAGTCTTATTGCAATTGTCGATGATGGGGATTCAAAGTGGTGCAATTCTCGCACTTCTCGGTCAAGGAATACCTCACCTCAGATCGACTGGCCCGTTCAAGCGGGGATGTCTTCCGATATCACATCGTTCTTGAACCTGCACACACAATCCTCGCTCAGGCCTGCTTGGGCGTTCTTCTTCGTTTGGACAATCGCGTGACAAGGATAATGTCGGTGACATTCCTCTTGTCAAATACGCTGCCCAATACTGGTTCGACCATGCACAGTTCGAGAAGGTGGCTTCACGGATACGAGATGCGATGGAATATTTCTTGATGCGGACAAACCACATTGGGCAGCATGGTGCCGGGTGCAAATGATAGACAATACGTGGTTGCGGTTCACACCCGGGAATTTACAGGATGCCTTCCCGCTATACTATGCGTCACTTGGGGGATTCTATGACCTGACAGAACAGCTCATTGGCAAGCATCCGGAGCATATAAATGCGAGGGGTGGTCAGATGGTGGTTCCATTGGTGGCTGCATTGCGCGGAAAACATTTCGAGGTCGCAGAGCTACTGCATCGGAATGGTGCGGACGTCGATGTTCGCGACAATGTGGAAGACACGCTACTGCGTGAAGCATGCCAGGATGGAGCTCTGGACATCGTGCAATGGCTTCTCAATCACGGGGCAGATGTGAATGTCCAGGGACGTTATAGCCTTCCTCCACTTGTTGTTGCTGCCTACTTTGGACACCTCAAAGAAGTTCATGTGTTAATTGAGCACAATGCCAATATCCACATCCGGGATCATACTGGAATGACTCCGTTGCATGCAGCAGCAACACGGGGTTACCATCGTGATCGCGGCCAGGTCGATACAAGGGTCGATATTATGCAGGTACTGTTGGACCATGGTGCGGTCATAGATGCCAAGGACGACGAGGGCAAGACCCCGTTGCAACTAGTGTTCGACAGTGGATCCGACGACATTGCGACATGGTTGAAGGAGCGTGGTGCTATGCAGTGAAACGGAGCATCCAGGCAGGTATCTATTCATTGACGCTATGAAGGGCAGAGGAAGGTACTGTACCGTACTAGTTACTGTTCAGTCGTACCAGTACTTCGAGAATAAGTAAAACGCGATGGACTCGGACACACGTGAGAGAACGTGAAGCACTCGGTAGAAGTTGGCATGACGGTCATCAACCGCAGTCAGTGACAAGATAAGATGATACGGGACGTGAATCGGCTGTATTAGAGGGGCAGACTGTTACAGTAAGGCGCCTGTGCGAAGCATTTTCGAATCGTATAATCCACCTTTATTACAATGCCAAAAAGACATAAGATATTCCACTGATATTCCTCACTAAACCTCACCCACCTCACCCGTCTCAGACCAGATCACGCACTACACAGCCGATCCGCTACTTCCCCACCAACGCCCTG